>JAQFVV010012423.1:3952268-4379768 GCA_028023455.1 Epiperipatus broadwayi
ATTCTTAATCCGGCCCACTAGCAAATTGGAGAAACAAAAGACTCATGGACTTAAACATCTATATAAACAACTTAAACACTAAAGACATTCCAAAGATAAATCTAAGATAATTAGTTAATAGGGGCTTTACTAATGAAAAGCTATGGGCAATTGGTGAATTGGATTGATTTAATAATGAGACAGAAACTGATATATGATGATTTAAAATATATTTATTGACAATTGTTGTTGGCAAATGCACGAGGTATTTTATTTATAAAGTAACATTACTTCTGAGGCCATTTAAACAATAATTGATATGTTGGCTATTATTTAATTGTTCCAATATTATTTAATGGAAACAAATACCCTACTATATAACTAATCACTACATTAACTTTTACCAGTTATGCCCTTTCATCATCAGTTTGCCTGTAGGCTATTGTACGTGAAATCTAACAAAGTCTGGAGCATGAAACTTAATAATACATCTGACTATAATAATTTTATATATCAACTATGGGCTTATAAAGCATCCCAGATAGCTTTAGATTGAACGGGTTTTCAAGATTGCTTCTCGATCAACGTCTAAGACTGCATATTAGGGAGGGAGAGTTGGCTATAGCTGATTTTACTAATACGCTAGGCACAAGTAAAAATATAATAATAAAGTGGTCTCGTGGATGGAAGAATAGTTTTAGGGTTTTTGTGACAAACAACTGTTTACCCAATAACTCGGTCGCCATGCTGCAAAAGGGAACCTTTATTTGGTTCATAAGAAGCGGGACTTACGCGCTAATCTGGCCCATAGCTCAGACTCTGCTACTGCACTACCCTATAAGAGAAGATGTGCTGGCAACGCCGTGGCTCCATCTTATATATAAAACAGCACAACGAGAAAATATTAATAAGTTTCACATCTGCTGCTTCAAGGATATTATAAATGAAATATCACATATTAAATGAACACAAGTTTATCAGCTTGATCAAAAGAGCCAACTCTTTGCAGCATGAGAAATATGTATATGCTACTGACGGGAATATATACAAACTTTACTTTATCACGTTCAGTCTCTTTAGTTATCTATAACTACTAAACTTTTAAAAGGAAAAAGTATATTTAGTAAGGGACTTACGAATACTTCACTAAAACAATATACTTATGATTGCACTCGAGGCTGGTTTAATCTTTAGTAATATAATAATTAAAGGTTGAAAAGCCACATTTATATTATATTAATTAATTTACTAAATGACAAAATATGAATTTGGGTTTCGAAACAATGTACCCGAAATGACACTATATAAATAATAATACGAAGATGTTAAATTTATATGTTTAAAAAACATATTCTATAATCAAATGTACGCCATTTTTGAAACATAGGCACAACTAATAATAATTGAAAATAAGCAAAAAAGCAAAATATAACTGCAGTGTTTTAAATTATATAGCAAAACATTAATTAATGAAATTTACAAAAAGTATTTCATATTATAGAATTTAAAGATGATTTGAAAAACAATTTGAGATGGAATTTGAGTAATATAGTTAGCTAACCTGTTTTTGAAGAAATCATGATTGTTTTTGAGAATTCACAGAGCTCTGCTATTTTAAATAATATTATAACAGTTCTATAGCTGGACTGGATAGATTCGAGCTGGAACAAAGGTGAGTTCTTTGGCGGCTTATGGCATGTTCTTGTTCAGTTGCAGAGATGATTTAAAATGGTGTTGGAGCAGAAAGGCAATTCCCTTTTAGTGGCTTATGACTGTCTTTTTTATTTGGTGTAAAGAAAGCACGTTGGTTGTTGCTTGGCATTTGATGGATTGAACTTCTGGCGTTCTATCAAAGAATGGAACAAAATTGTAACTGACTTTAGCCAGACATGGTAAAATTAAACAATTTATAACTTGGATAATAATAGCTCTTCAAAAGCAAGATGGAGTATATCTTCCCGCTTAAAATAAGCCTATTTATACATTTCAACTAAACTTTAACACCTTTTTGGAATTTCATTAGCCTCGGGACCAATTGACTTTTAATTAAACAAAATAATATAATTTAATTTCTACAACAGATAACGTCTCAAAGTGTTACATTTAATTACTTAAAATTATTAAAATATATAAATTATATAATTTGATTCCGTTTCATTAATTAAATTCCCTTTTAAGTGTTAAAGAATGTTAAAGCTTAGCAGAAGGAGCAGGTATTCTGATTTAATGATAAAGATTTTTGTTGCAAACAAAAATCAATCAATAAACTAGATTTTACTTTTTACCGAGGTGCAGTCATTGAGTGATATCTTGTTTGCACAAAATTCTCATTTTTAATTACAAATGGATGATTTTTATTTTACTGAAATAAATAACTTTTAACATATTTGTTCTTACAATATTATTTGTTTATTTAAAAAAAGGCAAATTTAAAGAAAATACTTTAGTTTCAATTATATATGTAAAACATTAAATCAAAAAACCGTTAAATATAATTTAAAGAAAAGGTTTTACAGGATCTTTATTTAAACTTATATATATATCATTCCAATGTTTAACTTATCCATCCACATACGAATATAATAGCAAATATAATTAAGAATTGACTGAAAATTAATAAATATTTTATAATAAATTATGAGCATTTTCCCCGCTATATAATTTTATCAAACCTGTCTAATTATAGCATGGTTTCGTATGTAAATGGATGATGCAATTCACAAGCCATTATAGCAAAGTTTTCCCGCTCGACTTATATATAACATTTTTACATTTAACATTTTTATATTTAAGATAGGTTAGAAACCTGATTTCAGGCAGAGTAGGTCATTAGGTTGATGGTGAAGCGGAAAGGGATTGGAGGTTTCTGTTTCATATCAGTAAACTTGGTAAAAAAAACAAATAAAAAAAAAAAGACTTTACTTATATAAACACAGAGAGGTAAATAATGGCTTTCTTCACATTATAACTGCTGGCCTAATCCTACAGTAAAATATGATAATACATCATGCTAAATTACACTATATAATACATTTAGTGCTTCTAACAATTATCAATACACATAATGAAATCATTGGTTATTAGTTATTATTTTAAACTTAAACAGATATATACCGTAACGAGTATACCTCTTTGTCAAAATAATGGATATGTTTTATATATATATAAAATATACTACGTAGGTAATAAATATATAAAAGGGTATATAGATAATATATGGATAAAATATAAAGTATATAATAGATAAAATGTATATAGATAAATAAAATGTATATAATAACAATATAAAGGGTATAAAAATAAATATAGGGTGTATAATAGTATATATGTAAGGTATATAAATAAAATGTAGAGTGTATAATATATATAGAAGATCAAATCACTCCAAAAAAATAACTAACGATTTAAATAGGATCTGGGAAGTGTTTTGAAGTAGTAACTGCCAGCGTGGGGTTGAATCAACATCCCAATAGATCATCATCATCTTCATCAGATGTTCAACGCTTAGTGCTTCATCATCATCAGTTATCCGTTCATAGCTTTCAGCCTTTTGTCTTTCAACCTCACAGGAGATCGCTTTAGGTGCATTGTCAAACTTAGTTCTCATGCAGCTAGAGATTCTTTTCTTCAAGCGTGGGCTCCCTGTTCTGCATATAGATAACTTACTAGTATTTTCTATAGGAGTTTCTTGGCATGGGGGTAAGATGCTTTATATTATTATATATTAATTACACACGTTTATTATTGCTTGTACACTTTAGCATTATTTTAATTTTTAGTGGTACTTTCTCTCTAGTAAATGCTTTTTCACATTCGCTTGCTTTGATTTTTAGCGTCTCTCTTGGGATTCATCCTTTTCCAACCCAATTTGTTCTTCATACAGAGAAAATGTGTTATTTTCATAAATTAAGCTGTGCACTTATGTTCGTTTAAAAGTCGTTTCCTTTGATTTTGGTATTTTCCTGATCGACTTTGGCTTCCCCTCTCTCTAAAATCATTTTCAGGGATATCATCTTCAGTCCTAGCCAATAATTTGCACTATCTCATGTCTACTAAGTCTTTTTATCTTGATAATCACTAGCAAAGTTACTCTCCCCTTACTTTCCCTTCTCTCTCTCTTCTTTCATTTCTGCTACATCTCCCAATTCTGGAATACATGCTGTGATAATGTTTTCTTCTTTGTCGGCTATTTGACTTCTTTGTAGCAGGTTTTCTTTATTTCATATATTTCCTCTCTGATCTCCCTTTGGACTTCACAGACTTCTTGGAATTTTGCTGCCTAATTCTAAAATCAACTTCATAAACCTTTTTGTCATCACATTCTTTCCTTGACTTTCTACCTTCTCTACTAAGGTCTTAACTTCAACCTTTCATTATAACCCTATCTTGATTATTTCTCCTCTTGACCAGTCTGTAAAGTTTCCTTGAATTCTCCCGTAACTTTATATTTATGCTGGTTGGTGATTGGAGTGTACCTGAAATTTCTTTAATTTGGGCCTCAAATCTTTGGTCAATTTTTCTGATACCTTTCCTCCATTTTCTGTCTGTATCTTTTATGCCATTCTTCCATTTTCTGATCCATTTTTTATTCCATTCCTCCATTTTCTGATCCCGTTTTTTATTCCATTCCTCCGTTTGCTGATCCCTTTCCTCTGCACCGTCTAAGCTGTCTCAGCAACCAGTTAAATCCCAGCCTTCCTAAAGCTTAATCTCCATCGGTGTCTGTTCCGATATTTTGTAACTAAATTCTCTCTGGGCATAGCTACAGTTTTGTTATCTTGTACAATCCTTTTCAAAATTTTTATTATTTCGTACCTAATAAAGGTTTGATTTTTTAAAAAACTTTCTTTTGTAGTTCTTTAATACGGCTGTTTGCTGATCTCCCCCTTCAAGAACGACTGGTTCACTTCCATCCCAACTCTATGCCTAACTCACTAATATATCTATAAGCCTACACCTTCATCTCCATGTTCATTCAACATATAATGGATTTAAAAAAAAATTTTTTCATCTCCCTACTTTTTATTTTAGGAGGCATATGGGAACTTTTTATTTAAAAAAAAATCCCTTTTCTTTTTCTTTTCTTTTTTTTTTTTTTTTTTTAGCTTTAATAACATATCGAAAATTTTAAAGAAAAAAATCCTTTTTTTTTTCATCTATATATCTAAAGTACAACACGTATTTTAATATTAAAAATGACTCAATAAAAACTCAAGTCAACCCCAGTCTCTTCTTCCAGCTGTTTTTTTATTTTATTATATATATATACTTTTTTAAATGGATCATGCTTATGAATCCTCATTTAAATTACCCGTCTGCACCAATTTGAAACCTTTTAACTTTTTATTAATTTGTGACCATCACTTTTTATATATATTTCTTACTCATTTTAAACCACTCCAATTCATAAAAATACTTTGATAAAACAACGAGACCCCCCCCTTTTCTTTTTAATCTAAATCTCTTTTCTCTGCTCCCTATGACAATTTATAAAGAGGATGACTGTGAGTAACTTGATCAATCATCCTCGGGCGCCAGTCACTATGGTGAACAGGAAAGCATTCAAAATAAATTTAATAAATTTTTTTACTATATACACACAAAAGTCCATAACTCCGAGTATGTAGGTGTTTATCAAGGGGGCCTCACTTGGTCGTCCAAATTCTGTGAAAAAAATCTTACATATATATACATTATTTAAAAAAATTGAACTCAAAATCATTAATTCCTGACCAAAAGAATTATAGAGAGGCTCCAGTAATCTCCTCAGGAAAGGGAAATGAGTTACAAGCCCCACGTATTTGGAAGCGTCCAAACACGAAAAAAAGAACATTATGTGCCGGTCAAAATATGCTTATCTATCTATTACCCACGAGAGCTGGAACTCACAATATGTCACTTCAAACCCCAGTCAAGCCCGAGATTTTGGTCAGGGACCAGCCCGGATTCGAACCCACTCTCCAAGCCCCCGGAGATCAAACACCTAATGGACAACATAACAATGATGGCACACGAGAATTAATTCTTAATCCAAGCCCACTAGCAAATTGGAGAAACAAAAGACTCATGGACTTAAACATCTATATAAACAACTTAAACACTAAAGACATTCCAAAGATAAAATCTAAGATAATTAGTTAATAGGGGTTTTACTAATGAAAAGCTATGGACAATTAGTGAATTGGATTGATTTAATAATGAGACAGAAACTGATATATGATGAATTAAAAATATATTTATTGACAATTGTTGTTGGCAAATGACGCTTGGCATTTTATTTATAAAGTAACATTACCTAGCTATTTAAACAATAATTGATACATTAAGGCTAATATTATTTAATTGGCTCCAATATTATTTAATGGAAGCAAATACCCTACTATATAACTAATCACTACATTAACTTTTACCAGTTATGCCCTTTCATCATCAGTTAACATGTGGCTATTGTACATGAAATCTAACAAAGTCTGGAGGCGAAACTTAATAATACATCTGACTATAATAATTTTATATATCAACTATGAGGCTTATAAAGCATCCCAGATAGCTTTAGATTGAACGGGTTTTCAAGATTGCTTTGGATCAATGCCGTTTTCAAGACTGCACATTATATGAGATGAAGATGTTGGCTATAACGATTTTACTTAATACGCTCGGCACAAGCTAAAATATAATAATAAAGTGGCTCTTGCGGATGGAAGAATAGTTTTAGGGTTTTGTGACAAACAATCAAAGTTTCACCCAGTAACCGGTCGTCATGCAGCAAAAGGGAACCTTTATTTGGTTCATAAATGAAGCGGGGGACTTATGTAAGCTAATCTGGCCCGTAGCTCCAGACACGCTACTGCACTACCCTATAAGAGAAGATGTGCTTGGCAATGCTGTGGCAAAATCCATCTTATATATAAAACAGCACGAGAAAAATATTAATAAAGTTTCACATCCGCCAAGCCGAAGGATATTATAAATGAAATATCACATATTAAATGAACGCAAGTTTATCAGCTTGATCAAAAGAGCCAACTCTTCTGTAGCATGAGAAATATGTATATGCTACTGATGGGAATATATACAAACTTTACTTTATCCCGTTCAATCTCTTTAGTTATCTATAACTACTAAACTTTTAAAAAGGAGGAAAAGTATATTTAATAAGGGACTTACGAATACTTTACTAAAAAAATATACTTATGATTGCACTCCAGGCTAGTTTAATCTTTAGTAATATAATAATTAAAGGTTGAAAAGCCACATTTTATATTTATATTAATTAATTTACTAAATGACAAAATATGAATTTGGGTTTCGAAACAGCGCACGAAATGACGCTATATAAATAATAATACGAAGATGTTAAATTTATATGTTTAAAAACATATTCTATAATTAAATGCACGCCATTTTGAAACATAGGCACAACTAATAATAATTAAAAATAAGCAAAAGAAAAGCAAAATATAACTGCAGTGATTAAGTTATATAGCAAAACATTAATTAACACAGAAATTTACAAAAGTATTTCATATTATAGAATTTAAAGATTATTTGAAAAACAATTTAGAAAGAAGTTTCGATAATATGTTTAGCTAACCTGTTTTTTGAAGAAATCATGATTGTTTTTGAAATTCACAGAGCTCTAATATTTTAAATAATATTATAACAGTTCTATAGCTGGACTGGATAGATTCGAGCTGGAACAAAGGTGAGTTCTTTGGCGGCTTATGGCATGTTCTTGTTCAGTTGCGAGACGATTTAAAATGGTGTTGGAACGAAGGCAATTCCCTTTTAGTGGCTTATGACATCTTTTATTTGGTGTAAGCTTGTTGGTTGTTGCTTCGGCATTTGATGGATTGAACTCGGCATTCCATCACGGGAACGGCATCAAAATTGTGCATGACTTTAGCCAGACATGGTAAAATTAAACAATTTATAACTTGGATAATAATAGCTCTTCAAAATCAAGATGGAGTATATCTTCCCGCTTAAAATAAGCCTATTTATACATTTTGACTAAACTTTAACACCTTTTGGATTTAATTAGCATTAGGACAAGTGACTTTTAATTAAACAAAATAACGTAATTTAATTTCTACAAAGCAGATATTTTCTCAAAGTGTTATATTAAGTTGCTAAAAATTATTAAGCTATATAAATTATATAATTTGATTCGGTTTCATTAATTAAATTCACCTTTAGGTGGTATTATAAGAATGATGAAGGATAGCAGAAGAAAAAGTATTCTGATTTAATAATTAAAAGTCTTTTTTGCAAACCCCCCCAATACGTTAATTAGATTTTACCTTTTTATTTGAAGTCATCTATTCGAAGTGTTGTTTTCACAAAATTATCATTTTTAATTACAAATGGATGATTTTTATTTTACTGAAATAAATAACTTTTAACATATTTGTTCTTACAATATTATTTGTTTTTTAATTTTAACCTAGAATAATAATATTATTTGTTTATTAAAAAAAGGGCAAATTTAAAGAAAATACTTTAGTTTCAATTATATATGTAAAACATTAAATCAGAAAACCGTTAAATATAATTTAAAGAAAAGGTTTTACAGGATCTTTATTTAAACTTAAATATATATATATCATTCCAATGTTTAGCTTATTCATCCAATACAAATATAATAGTGAATATAATTAAGAATTGACTGAAAATTAATAAAACATTTTATAATAAATTATGAGCATTTCTCTGCTATAATTTTATCAAACCTGTCTAATTATAGCGTGTTTTCGTATGTAAATGGATGATGCAATTCAAGCAGCCATTATAGCAAAGTTTTCCTGCTCAACTTATATATAACATTTTTACATTTAACATTTTTATATTTAAGATAGGTTCGAAACTAGTTCAGACGAGTAGGTCAGTACCAAACTGCGGCTAAACAACCTTATATCAATGACCATATATAGATAAACAGCTTATAGCATGAGACAGCCATGAAAAAGCTAAGATGAGTTCAATCATTATTTTTGTGTTATGTCATTCATTTCAGTGTCAACCATGTAATCATCCACATGGTTGATAGAGATGTTTGTAGGAGTTGCAGTAATGTTAAGAAATATACTGTTCAAGGATTAAAAAATATTTTATTATATAATGTATTATTAATAAAATAAAACAAATTGTTTAAAATAAAATATTAAATGTATGTTAAAATACATTATTAATTGTCATATGAAATAATGTATAAGTTGTAATAGTCATTAAAATTATTTTAATTTAGGAGAAACTGATAAAATATATTAAAATCATCTCTTATCAAATAATAGATTGCAAAACAAGTCAATTAAAAATAAGGGGAAAAAAAACAGAATAAGCCTGGTTAAATAACAGATTGGAAAACAAAAAAAATGGGCAATTAAAATCTTTTGAAAATTAACCAATAAACATGTTTTCAAATATTTTATAATTAAAATATAAACATATTAAAAAGAAGAGCAAGATCAAACATGTTGAAATCTGGTTAGGGGTATTCAAAAACAGAAAGAAATAAAACTTACATAATCCATTTTTTTATAGCAGCCATTCCAGGTTCTCACTTTATTTAAGCAACATCAGACCTTTATTATGCTGATTGAGCTGCTAATCTACTCTGGAAACCTGGAATCTAACATTATAACCAATTAAAATGAATTATTACCATCTTGAATATATTAAAGTATGGCAACAGAATATGGGTTTTGTATGCTTTTTTTTAAAAAAAAAAATATTTAGATTTGTCTTAACCTATTTTAAGTATATTTTAATATATTTATTTCTAACATATTTTATAAAACAAATACTTTGTTAAAAAATATTTAGACATTATTCTAACCATTTTAATTAATCTGTACAAACTTTATGAAATTAATACTTTGTTAAAAAAAGAAAGCATTTGTGGTTAAAATCAAAATTCACTTTATTTTCTTTAATATACATGTTAACTAAAGTTTTCTTTGTAAAAAAAAAAAATAATTTTGTTTTGAAATTATTAGTTAAATAAAAATAAAAATAATGAAATATGTAATATTTGTTAAATGGAAGTATCTATTCTGAAAAAAGGTAAAATAAAGAAACCAAATGATAAATAATATAATTGTAAGTAGTTTCAAGTTAATAATTTAATTGTGTCAATTGGATTTATTTGTTCATAGTTAACCCTTCTTTTGATTGGTAACAATTGCATGTTGTATAGGTGATTTTATATTATATATGCAATTGTTTGTTTACTCTTGAAAAGTTAAAAGTATTTTGGTATTTATATGGAAACTGTGATCTTGTTTTATAGATTTAGAGATCAGTCTCAAAACGAGACATCTCTGGAGAAGTCAGAATTTTATTGAATCAGGATTATCATAGAAAAAAGTAATGGTTATAATTATTCTCCTATTGAAGAAATGTAATGATACTAAGAAACATTTGAGTTAACTAAACTTTTTTATATTTATGAGATTGCTCATATGCAGAAATATATTTTAATTATATTAAAGATTAAAGGTTGGCTGAGTGATAAATGTATTTGATTATAAAACTATATCAATATTATCAATGTGATGAATATTAATGTTTAAAATTAATTAAAGAAATATTGGACACCCTATTAATAGTTATAGTTTCTTTTCCATGCATGTGAACTAAATCAATAATATAGAAGATTGTAGAAATGTTTTTTGAACAAAAGAGAAAGGTATATTTTGACTGACAATTATATATTAAAGTATTGTTGTTCCAATGTATTAACCTTTTAAATGTATTATTCTCTGGTCTATATATTTATTCCATATCCAGTCATTGGGAGTAACTTGTGTTTTTTAGTATCTATTTAGGCATTGTGAGTAGATGCTGTGTAGCAATCATCATCATTATTTTAAAGAAAATATTGTTTGTATGTGTGTGTCTATCTACTTCTTTCTTTTTAATATCTGGTGAAACTCATATAAATTTAGATAAATGTAAACAATTAAAACATATTTAATCTGACTATTACAATTTGCATGTGGTTGATATGCTTATTAAAATATAATGAAATTTTATAATGCTCTGTGTGGGAGAAATAGCTTAAAAGTCTGGTGACATTATAGTAAAATAAAGATGAATAAAACATATTAATTAGGATATTTAATATTTTAGAGCATATTTTGATACTATTTTAAACAACCTTTCTTTAATGTATGGTCTGTCTTAGCAACACATATAGAAATAATCACACGTCATATTACATGTATTGCATATTGAATATTAAAATTTTTATTTCTAAAAGTCTGAGAAAATATCTCATTTTGATTTTTTTTTCTAATTTTAATATATTATGGTCTCATTTAACTGAACATGAAGACACTGAATCTTTCAATGAGTATTATAAAATTAAATAAACTCTCCAAAAGGCAGATAATACCCTTCTTTTAGCAATTATTGTTATATATGCTTAATGTACTTATATATAAGTGATATCATCTTTCTTTTGAAGAGGTTATTTGCATTACATAACTCTTTGGAAGCCTCAGTTACTTTCTATTCAGTTACATATAATCTAAAGTATTTATTATTTACAGATATTATTGTCATTTGTAAATAAAGCATATTTCTTTAAATTAATTTGACTTTCATATTTTTGCATTCTCATATCATCATCTAATTGGTAATTTATATCACATTTATTTTACAAAATGATATTTTAGATTTATTTTACAATATGACTAACAATAGACTAGACTTTAATATTATTGCTTAAAAATAATATTTTTTAGAAATAATAAAAGTTATAATCAATAAATTTTGACTTACTTTATACAAAATAGTTAGTTACTCGTGCATATCTTAGCATAGAATTATATTATTTACATCAGTATATAATATATTCATTTATATCTTTGAAATATAAAACTTAGTTATGGTAAGATGTACTTGGGTACATTATAATGTCCATTTTATCTAGCTACATCAATTTAAAGTTTATTTATAATTAATAATTATTTATAAATCCCTGAGATATCATTAACTCCTATTTATTTATAATTATTTATTTATTATAAAACTCTATAAGACTTTTTAAAAAGTATTCATTTAGCTTAATTTGTTAAATGTGTTTATGCTAACCTCTTACTTATATACCATTACAATTTGGTATCTAATGTATTAGCCATTATTGATTATTATTTTAGTCTACTTTTATACCTTTATACTAACATTACTATATTAAATAAATGAAATATTTTCAATCCCAAGGCAAAATAAAACTTTTATAGAAAAATTCAGACCATAATTTTTTTTACCTCAATTTATATATAGAAACTAATCTTAAAGTACTTTGGAGAGAAAGCATGAGGATTTTAAAACAATCATATTGCTTTATTAAAGCTGTATTTCAAATTACTTTTATATTATTTTATCATGTGTTTTGGATTTAGAATATTTTATTTAATTAATACATTAATGTTGGAGTATTAATTTTGTTGTAAAATATTAACTGCTATGAAGTTTATATTTACAAAATTAGTTATTTGGTTTGGTATTGATAAGCTGTAAATTAAAAATGTTCATGAATGTCAATTAAAATAATATAAAGCTATTTGAAATATAACTTTAATAAAGTAATATGATGCTTTCTCTCCAAAGTGCTTAAGATTAGTCTTAATATATAAACAGAGGTAAAGAGAAAAGTCAGTGCAATATTTTCTCTAAAAAGGTGTTATTTTGTGTTTTGAATTGAGAGTATTCCATTTAGTTAATGTAATATTGTTGGAGTATTAATTCATATATATTAGATTATATTAACTGTGGCAAAGTTTATATTTATATACATCTAATGGAAGTTACTTAAGCTTCCTCTAGCTGTAAAATAAATAAACTCACTACATTTACATTAGCTAAAGACTGTCCCATTTTCAACTATCTTTACACTTATAATAAATTATAAGTCAAATTAATAAATAAATATTAAATCCGCATAGCATTTAATATACGTAAATAGAATTTTACAAGCTTTATCTAGTTGTCAGATAAACAATTGTAAAACTTATGTACCTGAAATCTATACTTATAGTATAACGGTTTCACCACAAAAGCTCCTACAGAAATTACTCTATTTTTTATATAGTTTTCTTATGTAAAAATGGTTGTTTTATTTATTTAACAGTTAGAAGTCACCAGTTCTGTTTATACACATTAAACAAACACTTTTTTCAATTTAAGTATCAATTTTAGTCAATTTTCTGTGTATTTTGATTAAATTAATTAATTACCCCCTCCCCCAAGACTTTTTATAAAATATGTGATATCTTTGATTTATGATGTATTTTGGGTCATCAATTTATATTTATATGTTCACTAAAAAAGAAAAGATGTATATTTATTTTTTAATTAGATATTTATTTTTTGTTGGAAGATAGACAACAGGGGAAGTAATTATTAACTATTAAAACTATATATACTGTATAGCCACAAGGCACAAAAAAATTGCTTTAGGCTTGGTAAAGAGAGAGTTAATTGAATTCCCATAGTGTGAGTACAATGTGTTTGTATGTATTTTCTTTTTAATATTTTATGTTGTTTATTAAAAGAAAAAAATAATAAGTTAATAACCGTAATGTATAAATACAATGAAAAAAAAATAAAACAGATTAAAATATTGTTCACAATAAAAATAAAAAAGTCAAAGTTGACAGAATTGTAAAGTAACATAAGTTATTAAATTATTAAAGTTAATAAGCAATCATCATTTGCTCTGAAACAAATTCAAATTCATAAAGATACAGTATTTGTCAAGCATTGGTGGTCGAGAGATTCGCGTCAGCGGCTTTACAAGCAGTTGTCCCGGGTTGACGGAATCGCTTCCCGGCTGATGCTATGACACGTCGGGAAAAAAAAGATACATTTTTTCAAATGTTTTCTTTTTTGATCTCTTTATTTTAATTATTGTTGATCAATAAACATGTAGTTAGAAATTACTTAGAATAGATGTTAAGTTTAAAGGTGAATAGCTGGAAAATATTAAACAACACATTGTTTAATAAATATTTTTTGATAAACACTGATAGTTAGTTATAAAAGGCCGTGATAAAGGATTTGAAACAGAATATCTGTCTAATACAGAGAATGGATCTAAAACTATCTCAAAAAGTATGAGAGGGAAGTCATCATCAAACAGGATTGGTTCATGGCAGCTTTGCATATTAAAGTCTGCACAGCTGGAAATACTTGCTAATGAGTTTAATATTTTATTATTATAAAACAAATGCATAAAATGATAAAATACACTTGTAATTCATGTCTTAGTATAACTGTCTAGTCTTTCCCAATAGGTATTCATCTCCACACTAGAATGCATCTCTATAAGAGATAAGTTGATAAGATCCAGTCCTACTTTGAAGAAAAAAGACACTCATCATCATTTGAAAAAAAAAAATTATCTGGTACATAAATTGAAACTACCATCACCAACTTCGTCTAAAATTTAATAAATACTAAAATAGGACAAACCAAGGACTTTTTAATAGAATATTTATTTTCCAGCCAATAATAACAGAACTAGTGATTACTTATTAGACTTTTTCTTCATTAGCTAGTCAAAAATAAAATTTCAGGATTATTAAAGTGACTAAATTATTTATTTTCTAGCTAAAAATAGGGAAACTAAGTAAGCAGAATCCTTGGTGTATGTAAGACTGTTTTGTATATACATCACATATGACAAAATTTTGTTAATATTATATGTTTATGAACTAACATTTATTTATCTATTTTTTTATTATATTTAATATTAATCCAGCTTATTCTGACATGTATTATATTATCTGTTCAAGGTAATACTATAAATAAATGATCAAACAAAATGTTATTGAAATAAACAACTATTAATAACAATATTATAATATTTTACGAACCAGATTTCACCTCCATTGAGACCTTCTTAAGGTCTTGAGAAGGTCTCAGTAAAGGTGAAAGCCAGTTTGATAAATATTATAATATAGTTACAGTGTTTATTTCAATCTTATTTTGATTGATTGTTTATTTATGTATTTGTGATTACTTTATGGACAAATAATAATGTATATTTGACAATTATAGTAAGTAAGTAAGATAATATCAATGTGTTATGCAATTTTAATTGATCATTAAAACAACAATCAGACATGGAAGATAAATAAATAAATATTTTAGTTTATTGTAATAAATATAGATTGCAATGAAAGTTATTAATAAACCATTAAATTGAAGAATTGACCTTACATGTCTTATCAGTGGTTATGTTTTCCATTTACTAGAGTCCATTAGTTGAGAGTGTGCACTGATGCATCATATTAGTATTTCCATGTGGAATAAGATATTGCTGAATTTTGAATTTCAGCCTTTGTGTAATTCTTATTTGCATATTTCATCATTAAACTCAGTAGCTAAACTACATAGTTAAGCATTGCAATATTGTGAGTGACGTTATTGTACCCAAACTACTGCTCAGTGTTTGCACAATGACCATCCAAAAGATAAATATCTGGATTCCCAATCAAACAATAATAGATATTAGTTAATGCTACCAGCCTAAACAAATTAAAATATCCAATGAACCAGGTCTCTTACACCATAATCCTTTAATGTATTATTAGATTAATATGTTTATTGTAGGGGCATATATCTATGTATGCGAACTATGATGAGCAGGAAATATTACAATGATCACTAACATTATTTGTAATAAACTTATAAACTCTGCAATATTCTTCACTATGCTCATGACCAATCTTTGATTAAAGTTTACAAGTGGAGTCCTAGCTAAATAACAATATATATTTGTCATAAAATAATTTGATGATTTAACTAATTTGCTTTCTGTTAAAAACTTTAAATTGATAAAAAATGATTACAACACAAATAAAAATAATAATAAAAATTTCGAACCATTTGAAACATAATTGTTTTAGAACTTGCAGATCAAATAAGTTATGGTGATTTATTTTATTTTTTACTTTAATAACAAAGCCAGTGTCATAAATTGTACATACTTAATATTATTGTATTTTTACATGACATACAAATGAATACATATATAAAATATCCACATTCAATGCTATCTGGAGAAACATGCAAATAATTATACCCATCCACATATCAATTCCACAATCCAATTCACTTTTAAACCAGAGAAGTAGAAACCCCTTTTTAGAGTCATTGTTTAAATTATGGGTTATTGTTTTTTTAAATATTTTTTAAAGAAATAATTTCCTAAAAAAACTGTTTATAAGTTATTTTTAAGTCTTGGCTTATTTACATTTTCAATTTTATAATAAATTTTAATCATAATATATAAATATTATTATAAATATTATATCAGTTTGATAAATAAAATTACATAATATTAAATAGATTAATTATGAAGCAGATTATTGTGATGCAATATTGTACCGGTCAAAATAGTATGCTCACTTAACAAGATTTAAATCCTAAGCAAAAGTATCTCGAATCCGATCATGCTCGAGATACACAGGTCTGGAGCAATCTTGAATTCTAACCTATTTGCCTATTCTATGAATCTCTGACCCAATGAACAACAATTCTGATGACACAGAAAAATTATTTTAAATCTGTGCCCATAAGCAAAGCGGTAAAGCATAAGATCAGACTGATGATGATGATCGAGATTGGAGTAGCCCAGGAATTACATTTACTATAGTTATTTATTCACTAATGCTAAGCTATTAGCTAAAGAAAATAGTTCTAAATATTAATTAGAAAATAATAATTCAAAAACAAACCAGGATTTACATGAAATTATATATATATAAAATACATATTTTGCGGGTTCATCCGTGTTAAAAACTTTTAATATTAATATACTGACGTTTCGACTTGGTCACACAAGCCATCCACAGAGTTATAAAAGGTAGAAAGATGGTTGTAGAGGCGCTACAATCACTGATTTGAATAAAATGTTAAAATTCCACCAATAGCAAAAAATGTTAAATTTAGGAATGTTTTTTTAAAAAAATCTTTCCAAATAGGAGGAAGTTCATATGTATCATCTTGCATATATATATATATATAATATAGAAAATGCATATATATGTTACAAAATTGCTTCACGCTTGGAGTGATCTTATATATTTTGAAAACTTGGGATTTGTTTTATAAAATCCCCTTTACATCAATTATTTCATGAATATAACTTTAGAGAATGTGTTATAAGTTGTGCGGGGTTAATATGACAATTTACAAAGGTTCACAAAGAAAATGATGTGGATGTACAAAACAATCTACAAGATCGGAACAGATTCGGATTACAGAAAGATACATGATGATTTAACATTAATCATTTTGACAAATAAATGTAAATGTACAGTCTCAATCATTTATTTACAATCTTAAAATCATTACATATGTTTGATAGGCATTGTTTGGACATAGTGTCTTTAGAATAAGTATACGTAAGAAACAAACAATGCGCAATATTTATGAGAATAAATTATACAAATTGATCATCTCTGGGAATCGATAACGCTTTTTTTTAACGAAAGTAGTTTTAAGATCAACATACTGAACATATTTTACGAAATGAATCATTATCTTTAACACATCACTGTGACTTACTAAGATTAGATGGACGGATGACCAAATTCAAGAGCAAATTAATGGTACTAGCATACAATAACGAAATAAGGCCTCATGGCGATTGGATATTTTATCATTTAAAAGAATACTTGAGATGAATTTAGATTTGATATGTCCGCGCATTCTGGCGGAGCGATATCGAAGAAGAGGCTGAGTTTGAGACCCCAGATCATTATGTACTGCCATCCGCAGCACATAATCCTCATAAACCTTACGTTCCACAAAGAGAGTCTCTGATTACAAATGATTTTGAAAAGTAGGACAGGAGCTTCAAGCTTTCGATGTCCCCAATAACTAAACGATCAAGAAATGGAAAAGATAAAATATAGAATAAAGGAAAAGGTATGCCAGCAATGTTTATATAATTTTATAATATTATTTAAAGTTTGAAAATGGTCTAACCTCTTGCGCAATAATCTGTTTTCAATTCTGAGTCATTTAACTAATCATAATGAATAATAACGCTTCTATTTATAATATTATTAAACTAACAACATTTATATTTAAAGAATCGATTCCCAAATACGTATTGACTGGTAGAATTAGCCCTTCAGGCACCAGCAAAAAAAAAAGGAATGGATTAATTATGTGAAGGTTCACGATCTTTTTAAAATAGAAATTTAAAGACAAACTCAAAGCAGCAAATTTAGCAAACTTCATCCACAGTAAAAGTTTTTAATTTACTTTAAGAATCAAGAATTTAAAGTGAAACCAAAATCATGAGCAATATTTCTATTTAAATATAAAGAAAACTTTATTGATAAGTTTTAAATAAAGCCCACCCTTTTTCCAAGTAAAACAATTATTTCCCCCCTTACTCGCGAATTTTGCGATTTTGGTATATTAAAGAAAATAGATTATATTTATACATTAAACAAAATACATAAAATCTTAATGGAATCGCACACATTTATATATATAATTTAATTAAGCGTGAAAGGTAAGTTAAAATACATGATATTAATAAAAGATTACTGAGAGAGAATTTAAAAGCAAAATTAGCAGAAGCTTATAAAATAATATATAAATTAAGATATGAAGGTTGAACTATAGATTACAAATTACAAAAGTATTGACTTATGAAGGCAGTTCTACGTTAAAAGGTTACCTAAGAAAAAAAACAGCATAGCGGCATCATTAGCAATCAGCAGTCAGAAGCAATCATGTTGTATGGTCAGCTAGATTGAACATGGCAGTGGCAGGCAGACAGTTCTTCGAGAGAAGAAGAAAAAGGTGCTAGATTCCACTACTCACACTTCATCACACAGGACTTGCACCGGCTTCTTAAAGTTAGGGTCTTGAAACGCTGACGAAATTCTCAACTCACTGAAAGATAACTAAAACTGAAAGTCTAAAAACTAACTTCATTTGTTCTGTGGTTTCAATACCGGCCAGAATGCAATTTCATATACCAACCTTATGTCTGTAATCCCTTTAAAAATAACATTTAATTAGCAAAAATTTTTTCAATTGATAAGGCTTGAAATACCATTTTTAGCTATTTTAAATCATTTGACAACAACTGCTAAACGATTTGTTTTTTTTCCATTTTAATTAAGATTTATAAATTTTAATTATAGAGGATGACGATCTGACTAGTGATAAAGATAATTTCAATATTTCATGCCTTCCCCATTTTTTTTATTACATTAAATACACACAGATATAAAAATAATCACAAATATATAAGCAAATGTATTTTCCAGCAATAAACATAGCAATAAAATTATTGCTTTAATAATAATAATATATATGCATTACTCAAACTACTGTTCTATTTTACTAAATAAAATTTAATGTTACTAATCTTTAGAATGATTTGGCATACAGTGTGTGAGTGAATAGCATATATTTATAGCAAGGTCTGAATTGTGGACCCCTAGGAGGTTAGTATAGATGGTGAAACATGAAGCATCAATGATGATTAGACATTGATTGTTTCATTCTTTCCCACTTAAAGTGATCAAAAAAAAAAATCAATAAAAAAAAATACCTTAGTTGGAGTCTACTATCATTTTGGTGAGAAAAACAACCCTAATAAATGAGCATAAAAAAAAAAAAGCCTGTTATTTGAATCGTGTTTCTAATACGGAAATGACAAAATCTTTCATTCATTTCTTTCTTGTTGCAACTTATTATTACTTTAGATTTTGTGCAGGGATTCAAAACATGAGAATGTCCATTTTTATTTTCCATTTTCTTTAATGTTGTCTATCCATGAACTGCTGTTTCTTAGTTTCATTTTCCGGGATCTGGAGGTATATAAGAGTTATATGTATGTCTTTCTAGATATCTTGCAAAAATATCGAAAGCAGTCACAATATTGTGCTTTGGTATATTATTATATTGTTCATTATTAAAAGTATCTTGCTTTAAAAGAATTTCTTTAACTTTCTGTGATCTAATGGCATCCATTATAACATATTCACTTTGGAAATTGAGATGTTTTTTCTCCATCTTTTATGAAACTATTTTTTTTAACGATGTCCATGCTTTAAAACAAAGTTTATCATTTCTGTTTAATGAGTTTAGCTCCTCATCAATTTTGTTCTGATCATATTTCATAAATAAATAATTATGGGATTTTTTAAAATGGGCAGTCTTGTACACAACTAACGATCTGTCCATTTTCTTCATTTTCATATCAGGAGGCCATTCAGCATCATTCCTAGACTTTAACTTTGATGTTTTCATTAATCCTTCATCATCACTTTTCTCCAGATCATCTTTGTAATTATTATGAAAATATAACTCAGAATTATCAATTATGATTTCAGAAGATTTATTGAAAACAGTCTGTATTGTTCTATTGATATTTTTCATCATCGATACAGCCACTCCATTAGAGGGTGGTAAACTGGTATCATCACTTTGAGATGGACTGGTTTGCAGTAGATTTGAAACCACCATTTCATCAGTACTTTCTTCATCCTTAGCTAAATCTGCTAGAGTAAAACTTTGACTATGAGTAATCTCTGTCAAATCTATTTTTTTACATTTTTGTTGAGTAGAGTTGGCATTTGCATTCAATAACATAATCTCATGAGGTTCCAACCTTGTTTTAGTTGGTTGAGGTTCTGTGCCCTCTGCTCCACTGTCTTTTAAAAGTGCTTCCATGAAAACTGTCTTATCTTTGGTTTCAGCATCAATATCCTTTGATCCGAAGGCAGAACTGTCTTCAAATCTTTCCAGTTCTCTTGTTTGGTTCATCATATTTTCTATTTGGTTAGCATTCTGCTTCTTTGCAGTATCTTCAATTTCATTCACTGATTTCATGTCTTCCATTATTGTGTTTTCCAAAATTGTGTTGGTGACTATTTCTGGTGATTCTGCATTTATTTTCCTTTTGTCATTCTGGTAATCTAGTTCCTAGTCTGACTTTAGGTCTCTTGTGGCTTGTGGTAATTTGGTTTCTGTCTCTTCATTTACAACTGGTTTCATGCTTCTTTTGAGCTGGTGTATTTCTTGTTTCAGATCTTTTATGGCTTTTATTTTTTTATTTTGGATTATGGCCATCCTTTCTTTCCAGTATCTTCGATCTTCTCTCATTTCTTGGATGAAATGGATCATTTCTGATGACCTGGCTTCATGAAGCTTTCTCTCCTGGTGGGCTTTGGTTACATCACTAGTCTCTCTTTGCTTGAGAACAGGTACATCTTTGAAACTATCAGCTTGTGGGTCCTGAGTGGTAGTAAGATCAATATTTGATTTTTTTCTTTTTAATTCATTAAGATCTCTTCTAAACTCATTCATCATTTCCACAAATTTTGCATCTCTTTCTGCTTGGTCTCTTTCGACTTTCATCATTTGTTCTGCTCGGTCTTGACTTTGTTTCATCATTTCTTGCATGAGTTGCAAGATCTGCTTTTTTTGCTCTGGCATCATTGCTCCTATGGTTTCTTCACAATTCACTTTTTTTTTCTTTTGAAAGATAATCAATTTTAATTGTCTCTGTGAAATATATTTTAATATTTTGATTTAAACTTTTGTTTTTTTCTTTAACATATTGTCACTTATTATTATTTGAAAAATAAGGCTTGTTTCTTTCTTCTTTTAGTTTGCTTTAAATATATTGTCACTTCTAATTATTTGAAAAAAAAATAATAAGGCTTGTTTCTTTCTTCTTTTTATTTTATACAGGATATACACCTCTCTCCCTCCTCTCTTCAACTGTCTTCATTTTGCCATTTTTTTGTTGCTGCTGACTGCTGCTGATTACAGGAAAAAATATTTGATCATAACATTGGTTGTTTTTCTGCACCTATAATAGACTCTTACAAAAAATGATTAGTTATTTGTTTCTACAATATCATATATGTTTGCTCATTACAATTATACATGGCAAAATAGTGGAAAATAATTAAACTCTCTCTCAACCCTTAACATCCTGGTTTGAACATCCTGGTTTGAACTCATTTTAACACGTAGTTTATGTTACTGTTGGCACATTTATATGGCGCCAGCCAACAGGATATAACAAAAAACAATTCCAAATACATCTGGGCTACTCAACTAGTAAATATAAATAAGTATTTGTTACACATTATAAACTCTAATACATATGTAATCTAAAGAAAATACACTAAATATGACATATACCTTGTTACAATTTCAAGGTTTATAACTTATGGCTGAAGTATATGGGTTTTATTTATAAACATTTTCATTTTTGCATATATAACATAAGAAACACATTTATATATTTGTAAAACCAGATAGAGAAAAAAAAATCACTTATGGGTGAAATACATGGGTTTTCATTTTTGCATATATAACATAAGAAACACGTTACCAGATAGACAAAAAAAAATCACTTATGGGTGAAATACATGGGTTTTACTTGCAAATTTATAAAACCCGATACAGAAAAAATTCACTTATGGTCATAACACATGGGTATCAAAATTCTTTTCATTTTTACAAACAAGATTTTTTTTTTTTACATTTGTAGCTATTAACATAGAAAACAATATTTTTCTATAGTTGCAAAACCAGATACAACAAAAACCATTTACATTTATGGTTGCAATGCATGGACATTGGTTTTAATACAAAATTTTCACATTTTATATATATATATAATCGGAAAACAAACTCGGGTAGGAAGAAAATACACATATCTATCATCAATGATCTCTTACAACCTTTTTAAAACATACATATAAACATAATTCACTTTACCGGTCAAAATAGTATGCTCACTTAACAAGATTTAAATCCTAAGCAAAAGTACCTCAAATCCGATCATGCTCGAGATACACAGGTCTGGAGCAATCCTGAATTCTAACCTATTTGCCTATTCTTTGAATCTCTGACCCAGTGAACAACAATTCTGATGACACAGAAAAATTATTTTAAATCTGTGCCCATAAGCAAAGTGGTAAAGCATAAGATCAGACTGATGATGATGATCGAGATTGGAGTAGCCCAGGAATTACATTTATTATAGTTATTTATTTACTAATGCTAAGCTATTAGCTAAAGAAACTAGTTCTAAATATTAACTAGAAAATAATAATTCAAAAACAAAACAGGATTTACATGAAATTATATATATATTTAATAAATATAGAAAACGCATATATATATGTTACAAAATTGCTTCACGCTTGGAGTGATCTTATACATTTTGAAAACTTGGGATTTCTTTTATAAAATCCCCTTTACATCAATTATTTCATGAATATAACTTTAGAGAATGTGTTATAATTTGTGCGGGATTGATATGCCAATTTACAAATGTTCACAAAGAAAATGATTTGGATGTACAAAACAATCTACAAGATTGGAACAGATTCGGATTACAGAAAGATACATGATGATTTAACATTAATCATTTTGACAAATAAATGTAAATGTACGGTCTCAATCATTTATTTACAATCTTAAAATCATTAACATATGTTTGATTGGCATTGTTTGGACATAGCGTCTTTAGAATAAGTATACATAAGAAACAAACAATGCGCAATATTTACGAGAATAAATTATACAAATTGATTTATGTCTCTGGGAATCGATAATGCTTTTTTTAATGAAAGCAGTTTTAAGATCAACATACTGAATGTATTTTACGAAATGAATCATTATCTTTAACACATCATTGCGACTTACTAAGATTAGATGGACGGATGACCAAATTCAAGAGCAAATTAATGGTACTAGAATGCAATAATGAAATAAGGCCTCATGGCAATTGGATATTTTATCATTTAAAAGAATACTTGAGATGAACTTAGATTTGATATGTCCGCGCATTCTGGCGGAGCGATATCGAAGGAGAGGCTGAGTTTGAGACCCCAGATCATTATGTACTGCCATCCGCAGCACATAATCCTCATAAACATTACGTTCCACAGAGAGAGTCTCTGATTACAAACGATTTTGAAAAGTAGGACGGCAGCTTCAAGCTTTCGATGTCCCCAATGACAAAACGATCAAGAAATGGAAAAGATAAAATATCAGAATAAAGGAAAAGGTATGCCAGCAATGTTTATATAATTTTATAATATTATTTAAAGTTTGGAAATGGTCTAATCTCTTGCGCAATAACATGTTTTCAATTCTGAGTCATTTAACTATCTTGCGCAATAATATGTTTTCAATTCTGAGTCATTTAACTAATCTAATGTTTTTTTTCAAAGCGAGGGTTTTAAATTATTGAGAGAGTGTTCTCGGTTTTTTATTAAGATAAGGGGAAATTAAAAAAAAAAAGGGCTTTTTTTTTTCAAAAATTTTTAAGGGGATTAATCTTTACTTTTGGATGTACCAAAAATAAAAAAAATTTTTTTTAAAATGGGGGCTAATCATAATGAATAATAACGCTTCTATTTAATTTATAAATAATTTTATTGAAAAACCATATGTAATAATGATACAATTGTAAATCAAAAATAATAGTTATCCATGTTAATCAGGCAACCAAATGTTCTGATGTGGTTACTGGTGTTGTTAATCCAGCTTAATCAGGCTCCGCGTGTTGTCAAATAAAAATCTGGAAGAGATTATTCTGTCCTTATGGCAAAATTCCTTTAGCTTGGAAATGAATGTGTCTTCAGGCTTGGGATGAGGAAAGGTAAATTTGTTGTGACATCTGGACATCAAGATGGCATAAGTGAGAAAGGTTGAGAGTCTTGTGGTGACATAATCCCTGGACAGGAAGCAGCATTTAATATTTAAGATTTTGTTCAGGGAAATGTGGCAGTGGTAAGTAATGAAAGTTCTGATTTTGTCATATGCTGGGCAATCATTTATCATATGATCAAAGGTTTCACAGGTTCTATGGCAGTTGTGACACATAG
Source organism: Epiperipatus broadwayi (assembly GCA_028023455.1). Classification (NCBI taxonomy): domain Eukaryota; kingdom Metazoa; phylum Onychophora; class Udeonychophora; order Euonychophora; family Peripatidae; genus Epiperipatus; species Epiperipatus broadwayi. The sequence continues at coordinate 3,977,153 of JAQFVV010012423.1, forward strand.
GATCTATATTTTTGAGGAATCTCCTGTAGTGCAGGAACCAGTTTGTCTGGAGTGAATTCAGGTTGATTTTTACGAGAAAGTCCAGGAACCTTGGCTCCAGCTTGAGATGCTTGAAAAACCTGGTGACCACATGATTGTTACCACTGAGGAAAGGAATGGTAAAGTTTTGTGTGGGAAATAGCAGGCCATGAGCATCCCAAATGGAGATTTTTTGTCTGAATACTAGGGTAGAGTGGCCATTGTGAGCAAAAAGGTAGTCAAGTATCTGATTTAGCCAGCTTATCTTTGAAGGTGGAGGTCTGTCTGATGGAATGACTGGTTGTTCCGCTACAATCTGGGGAAATAGCTTTTGTAGGATGTGGATCAGAGAGTGGCACTTTTGGTAGTATATAGAAAATGTTGCATGCAATGACATACCATTATTTTTACTATGTCGCTGCATACATTCAATTCCTATGGCCGCTGTTTTACCATTCCACAACAGCCGTGCACAGATTCGGTTGATTTTTGTATTGAAAGTCTTTGTCATGTTAATTATGGGTAGATAGTAGCTAATCTTTGCCATTACCTAGATATTGAGGGAGAGAGATTTTCCCTTGCAGTGATAAATAAACCTTGGCAAGGTTTTTAACTGTGTTGGTGGCGGCTTCAATGATGGAATTCTGTATTTGTATTGACATGGCTTGCAGTGACTTGTATATGGGAAACCCCAAAAAGTTTTGGGGGTCTGCTAAGAAAGGCGATGATATCTAAGTGCCGGTGTTGATTTTCCAGGCCGATGACTTGTTGAGGTTGAAGGAAAGTTTGGAGGATTCGGAAAATTTTTTGATTATTTGTATGAGAGGTTTTAGATATTTTTGGGAGGGTAAGGTGACAAGGACATCATCCATGTAGGCAAATGCTTTACAGTGTTTCTTCAGCTGGGGTATATAGATTCCTGGAAGTTCTGCCTCAATCTGTTTAAGAAGGGGGTTTAAGTAGAGTATAAATAGGAGACCGCTTAGTGGAGATCCTTGGGGTATGGATTTTGAAGAAATAAAACCATCTGTAAAGAAACCAATCAGGGAAATGTGGACCAATCTGTTGTTTAGTAGATTGTCCAATATCTGAATGATTTGAGTAGGAATGTCTAGTGCTGATAGGCAATTGAGCAGGATGTTGACATCTACTGAATCAAATGCTTCAGAGATGTCTAGCTGAATGGCAATCGTTTGTATAGATTCTTGGATCTGATATGATCACAGAGAATTTTTACATCCCCGATTGAAGAGAGTGTGGATGAGCCCTTCTTTGCAAATTGCAACTGGGATATGTTGTCCAGAATAACATCTTGTATTTTCTCCTTGATCACACCTTCAATGACCTTTAACAGGATTGAGGTCATGGAGATTGGTCTTATGCTAGATAGAGCAGATGCGTCCTGGTTTTTCTTAAGAAAGGGGACCATCGCTATGGGATAAAGTTTGGGGATGATTTTTTTGCTGTTTGCAAGATGGTTAATTAGTTTTAATACTATGGGAGCTGTGAAATTCTCAAGGTGTGTAAGTATGAACTTTGGAATGCCGTGTAGCCCTGGATGGACATTGGACGGTAGGGCAGCCAAGCAGTTTTTGATGTTTGATATTGTTATTCCATGTTCATTGTTTTGTGATGTCTCATGCCACTGATTTGTGGGGTAGGAAACAGAGTTTGATAGGTGGTTTTTGAAATATGACTCTATTTGAATGAGCATTTGTTTGCCGGAGGTATGGCTATCACTGATGAGGAGGGACAAAGGAGTTTTTTGTTTCTTCCTTGCCCCCAGAGCTCATCTGAGATAGTCACATGTCCAGCCGTGTTGGCCAGGTAAGTATAACCTAGCATTCTTTGTTGCTATTATTTCAGCAATCGCAGCTTGTTTCTGCTTGTACTGTGTTTTAAGTAATATGAGGTTGTCTATAGTACCATCACTTGAGAAATTTTTAATCCTATGGTGAAGCAAATCAAGCTCATTCATAAGGGTTGTTGACCCTTTATGTTTTTTGGTGTGCTGTATGATTATGGTTTGGAGGATGCCTGTGAAGGCGAACCAGGCTTCCTCAGGATTTATGTTAAGAATGTCAATTTTTTCAAAGAGTATGTAGGCATCTGAGAAGACAGCTTCTGTGGCAGCAGCTTTAGTTATAATTCTGATTGTTTTATTGTAGTCTATGGGAGTGTAGGAGTCCAGATCTAGAGACGCTATCAGGGCAAGATGGTCTGAGAAGGGAACGGGTTGAAGCTTGGCTTCAGAACCTGAGTGCAGCTCTGAGGTGTAAAACATTAGGTCAATCAGTGTTCTAGAGGTCTTCATATAGAATGAGTATGCATCCGCAGGGAAGAAACCTCTGCCATTTATGAAACCCCTGGCTAAGAGATGGAGGTATTTCCATGTGAACACATCATATTGCAGGTTGAAGTCCCCCAAGAGGATTGTAGGGCCTGTGTTGTTTGCAGTGATGAGATTTATGGTGTGTATTATTGTAGAATAAGTCAATGGGTTATTCTGGCAGTATACGTATATTGCAATGAATTCACTAGATTGGTATATAAGCTTGATTGCAATGAGATTGGCATCATGGTAAAGCACTTTATAGGAAGAAGGTGGTTTCCTGTTATTAATGATGATTCCTACCCCTCCAGCAGCTGATGTATTAGTAGACAGAAGAGTGAAGCCCAGTTTTGAAAGTTCGAGAATTATGTGAGGGTTGGAGTTTAAGTGATATTTGGTCTCTCCTAAGAATAAAATATGAAGAGATGTATCATGGAAAAAATGCCTAATCGCATATAAACGGTCAGTAGAATTAATTCCCCTGATGTTAAGACCAATGATTTGGCACTTGATCCTATCCATAAAGATTATTGCTGCTTGGTTTTACAGCCAGCGGAATCTTTGATTGAAGGTTGTAATGGTCCTTGTGATCACTGAATTTCTGATCTGGCAAGAATGGCCTGTGGAAATCAGCTCGAAAGAGCTCAGTTTCATTGTGTGATTCATGACAGAGAGTTTTTTGGTGTGCTTTGTACCTTCTTGTTTTTTCCAGAATAGAATTTACACTGTAGGGAAAGGAGAACTTTAGGTAGTTTGGCTCGGAAGCAGGAGATAGGTGTGAGTCCTCTTCTTCGGAGTAGGCCTTTGAAAGTTTGGAAGATTTTTGTTTATTATTAGCATTAGGGGGTAGGTTGAAATCCATGTCTGAGTCATAGTCAGAGATGGGTGGTGAAGATCTATTTTTTGTAGGTGTGGGAGCTTTCATATGGGATGAATTCATATAGGATATTGATAGTTTCGATGTGTCCATTATAGATTTAGAGTTAGAAACTGCTGGTTTTGATCTTAGAGGTCTTGGGGTTCTGAGTGCATTGTTATGGTCTTGATGGTCTATGCTGAGAGGTGCATCATCTGTATCATCAGAAGAGATTGTTAGATTTTTGCGTCTAGAGGCATTATTTGGTTCTTTTGATTTTTAGCTTTTTGGTAAGTTGTCTGGTTTCTGTGAGTTATCTCTGGACATGGAGCCATTTGGGTTTTGATATGCTATTTGTATCTGTTTGCTGTCATTGGATGGTTTTCCCTTGAGTTTATTAGGATTCATAAGGTCTTTGGTGTTGGTTACTCTACTGTAGGATACGACTTCAGCTTCAGCAGTATGCAAGCCTGGAGTGTTTGTGGTTGGCATTTCATTATGTGTGACATTAGCAGGTGTGAGTGTATGAGGTGCTTTACATTTGTGAAACTTATTTTCCTTTTGACCACAAGAGGTGCATATTTTTGCTGGGCATTCTTTTATGAGATGTGTTCTTAGGCCGCAATGAAAACATTGCGGCCTGACTTCAACGAAAGAAAGTATCATTGGACAACCTTTTGCTTTAATGGTAGTTGGTATGTCGGTGGGCCCTAGGCCTTTTTTTAGTTGAATTTGAAATGATGCAGTGTTGGATAGGATGGACTTGATCGTCTTGTCTACTGGCAGATATGAGAAATTCTGGATTTTCCCGTAAGGTAAAAGGATTTCTTGGAGGAGATTATTGTCAAGGCCCATGATACAATTCTTGAGGGTTCCGATAAGGGTAGGAGGTCTGTTTGTATCAACATATATAAGGAATTTGTTGTCTAGTTTTTTGAAATTTGATTTAAATTCATTTCGGAAGGCCCAAGTGGCAAATTCAACAGCAATGTATCTGTCGTTTGGGTGAGTGAGGATCCGGTGTAAACCCTCTGTTAATTTGTATTGTTTTATCAATTTGTATAGTGCTGTAATGGGGAATTTATGGAGTGAGCAATTTGGTTCTGTCACTGCCAGAACAACACTTTTATCATTGTGGTAGTTTACTAAGGATTTGAGGAGTGTTGGAGGTATTGTTTGGTTGAAGTCAACACAGAGGCCTTGGTATTGTTTCTCAGTGAAGTCATTTATGGAGAATTCATCGGTCTCAAGCCCCAAGAAGGTTTGATTTTCCTGTTGTAGATTTTTTAGTTTTAGTATATCTAACATGGTAAGGTCATGATTAATTTTACTTGCTGTTCCGGGTATGGAGCAGGTTTCGTTGTATGAATTAGTTTTTAAGTTGTTGGTATTTTGTATAGACTTAGATGGACTTGTAGTACCAATTTTTGCTATGTTAGCATATGATATGTGGCTCCTAGATGAACTGTTAGCCATTATATTACAGTTTTTTGAAATAGGTGTTATGTGAGGAAGGTAATTTAAATCACTCTGTGTCAAATCTAGTGTTGGGTTTGTCTGCTTGATTGTTGAATAGTTTCCCTTATGACCGGTATGGAAAATTTTATTTTGATCTTCTCTCTGGTAGTTGAGATACTGAGAGTAAGAGGGAAGAGTTGGGAATTCATCTATAGAAAGTGGCATGCTTTGAAAGGAAGTATTTTGAACACTAGTGACACTAATTGTATTGGTATGTTTTAATACGGGTTCCGGTATTGTATTACGTGTGTGTGTTGTTTCAGAACTATATTTATTTATAGTATCAGTTTTGGGCGAGTTTGAATTAGTTAAAAAGCTGTTTTCAGACGGTAAATTGTTTGCGGGGTTAATTTTTGGTTGAGTCTCACGTTTATTCCTAGTTGAATGCGTCGATACGGGAAGTGACGCTATTGCGTTATTTTCTGTTGAATCTTCAGATATTAGTGTAGTATTATCATTAATATATGTGCTGCAACTATTTGTTTCTGTGTATTTTTTAGTTTTGGTGCCTTTATTATTTAATTTATGTGCCGGTTCAGGCCAATGGATTACGTCCGTATTAAAAAATTTTTCTTTAGTACCTTGTTTATCCGCTATGAGTGACGGGCCAGTTGAAGTGTAGCCTGTTGAACAGTATTCGTCATTATTCACCGTAGCGTCTGAAAACTCGTGGATCATTTCTGAGATTGTTTGTTTGGAGGTCTTTATTTTAGGTATATTATGATGTGAATTTTGTTTATTATTACTATTACAGTTAAAATTGATATTATTTTTATCATTTATTTCCGTAGATATTTCGTTGGTTTTAGAATCGCTAATGACATGGCTTTCCGGTATTAACTGAGGCTGGTAAGAATAATTTTTATGTTTATTATCAGTAATATTTATGATGTTGAGGTTAGCTGTTGTATTATGCTTGGTCTCATGTACCTTAATTAGCATCTTGTGTGTACAATTGGTTTCACAAAGCTTACATAAATCTTCCGCTGTATTTACGCTGTCTTCGTTTTTGTTTGCATCATCGGATGTCGTTGCGATTTTTTGCTTTCCATATTTTTCTATAGCACTTGAATTATTGGAGGCCGAATTTTGGTTATTAGTGCTAGAAGGTTTATTTCCTTTTATGATTTGAGAGTTCATTTTTAAGCGAGTTTGTGATATTTTTTCATCTTGAATGCAACCTTCAGAGTTTTGATTGGATGTTACGCTGTTGTCTAAAGTATATTCCACCGCATTTGCAATTACATTAACATTTGAAACATTTGCATGCACTTCGGGAATGGTAGGGCCTATGCTAGAAACATTGTTGGCTTTCAGTATTTTCAGCAGCCTAAGGTTATTATTCCGGTATTTAGGCACGCTATGTGAATAAAATTTTTTAGTATTAATGGTTATGTTGGAACTCTGTGAGTTTTCCACACTGTTGTTTAAGTCATATCTTATGCCTAGGTCTATGTTACCCTTCAGGCTCTGGAGAATGTTCAACTTCACGGAGTACTCTGTGACTTCAGATTTTGTTGTTTTAACTCTATTGCAATTATCAGATTCATTTACATTTTTATTTTTAATTAGTTCTTGGGAATACATATAGTCATGATTATTATCATTGTAATTAAACATTGTATGAGAAGTATCAACTTTACTCTGATCTTTCGGCAGTTTTACTGTGTCTTTATTAGGTTCTAGACCCATTTATGACGTTTCTAAATTTCTTTTTTTTTAGATGTCTGTTGCATTTTTTTGATATTTTTAGTTTATATAATGCTTGACTCTTTTTTGGCTTCGAATTAACGAAGCTAATTCTTTTAGATTTATCATTTATTCTGGGAGATCTTTTTTATTTTTTATTGCGATTTTACCACTGTTAATTGTGCTATCAAGAGGTTCAAAACATATCCCATATTTCGGATTGTGGGCTAAATTTCCCACATCCATCAGAACTATATTAATAAAAAACCCTTACCTTAACCAATAAAGATGAGATTTGTTGGATGGCTGGTGTTCTAAGGGCTTTTGAATTAAAATTCTTTGCAGAGCTGAGGTAGATGGCTGCCAACTTAGTCATACGTAGGTGGTGTATAACGCTTCTATTTATAATATTATTAAACTGACAACATTTATATTTAAAGAATCGATTCCCAAATATGTATTGACTGGTAGAATTAGCCCTTCAGGCACCAGCAAAAAAAAAAAAAAGCAATGGATTAATTATGCAAGGTTCACAATCTTTTTAAAATAGAAATTTAAAGACAAACTCAAAGCAGCAAATTTAGCAAAATTCATCCACAGTAAAAGTTTCTAATTTACTTTAAGAATCATGAATTTAAATAGAAACCAAAATCGCGAGCAATATTTCTATTTAACTATAAAGAAAACTTTACTGATATGTTTTAAATAAAGCCCACCCTTTTTCCAAGTAAAACAATTATTTCCCCCCTTACTCGCGAATTCAGCGATTTTGGCATATTAAAGAAAATAGATTATATTTATGCATTAAACAAAATACCTAAAATCTTAATGGAATCGCACACATTTATATACATATTTAATTAAGCGTGAAAGGTAAGTTAAAATACATGATATTAATAAAACATTACTGAGAGAGAGTTTAAAAGCAAAATTAGCAGAAGCTTATAAAATAATATATAAATTAAGATATGAAGGTTGAACTATAGATTACAAATTACAAAAGTATTGACTTATGAAGGCAGTTCTACGTTAAAAGGTTACCTAAGAAAAAAACAGCATAGCGGCATCATTAGCAATCAGCAGTCAGAAGCAATCATGTTGTATGGTCAGCTAGATGGAACATGGCAGTGACAGGCAGACAGTTCTTTGAGAGAAGAAGAAAAAGGTGCTAGATTCCACTACTCACGCTTCATTGTGCAGGACTTGCACCGGCTTCTTAAAGTTAGGGTCTTGAAATGCTGACGAAAATCTCAACTCACTGAAAGATAACTAAAACTGAAAGTCTAAAAACTAACTTCCTTTATTGTGTGGTTCCTTTTATAGCATTTCAATACCGCCCAGAATGCAATTTCATATACCAACCTTATCTCTGTAATCCCTTTAAAAACAACATTTAATTAGCAAAAATATATTCAATAGATAAGGCTTGAAATACCATTTTTAGCTATTTTAAATCATTCGACAACAATTGCTAAACGATTTGTTTTTTCAATTTTAATTAAGATTTATAAATTTTAATTATAGACGACAATCTGACTAGTGATAAAGATAATTTCAGTATTTCAAGCCTTCCCCATTTTTCTTTGTTGTTACATTAAATACACACAGATATAAAAATAATCACAAATATATAAACAAATGTATTTTCCAGCAATAAACATAGCAATAAAATTATTGCTTTAGTAATAATAATATATACTCATCACTCAAACTACTGTTTCATTTTACTAAATAAAATTTAATGTTACTTATCTTTAGAATAATTTGGCATACAGTGTGTGAGTGAATAGCATATATTTATAGCAAGGTCTGAATTGCGGACTCCTGGGAGATTTGTATAGATGGTGAAACATGAAGCATCGATGATGATTAGACATCAATTGCTTCAATATCAAACTACAAAAAAATATATTTAGTATTACTGCATTTGAGGAAAAACTTCATTAAAGTACTATAGTCCCATTTATAAATGACAATGTAAATGATTTGAGACTACATAAGTAAAAACAAGTTATCTAACAATGAATAACTCAATACTAGTAAATTGTAACTTGTAAAAGTGGATTTGAACACATACTTTCAATATTTCTTCTGCTATCCATTCTATGTTATATAACTGATACACATGACCGCACACATATGTGAAAAAGATAAATGATCTCCAATATCCATAATTTGTGCTGAACCAGTTTTCATCAATTGGTCCATATCATCATCTCCCCCAGACACATGCATATATATAATCAGTGCTCAGTTTATATTAAGGTAGAAAATCTTCAAATTTTAATGAACAGACTTCAATTTTCTGCACCCTCCAACTCTTCAGCCATACATTCCATTAAAAATCTGATGATAGAATGCTCAAAGTGAACACTGATTATATATATATGTGGGGTGATGATGATCTGGATCAACTGATAAGTACTGGTTTAACACAAAATATGTATAATGGAGATCATTTATCTTTTCTATATGTGTATGGTCATGGGTATCAGTTATAAATATAGGGGATTTGAACTCAGACTTTCAAGCACCCACCTTCTATCCACTACCTCATACAACTGATACACATGACCACACATATATAGAAAAGGTAAATAGTCACCAATATACATATTTTATGCTAAACCAGCACTTATCAGGTGGTCCAGATTACCATCTCCCACACATATATATATAATCAGTGCTCAGTTTATGTTTAAGATATGGTCCAGATTACCATCTCCCACACATATATATATAATCAGTGCTCAGTTTATGTTTAAGATAGAAAATCTTCACACTATAATGGTCAGGCTTCAATACACTCCAACTTCCAACTTTTCATCCATCCATATCACTGAAAATCTGATGATGGAAAGCCAAATCCCATACTGATTCCAACATCAGTTATATAAGATGGAGTGGATAGCTAAAGGAAACTTGAAAGTTTGTATTCAAGTCCCTTTTAATTTCATCTAACAATTATAATTTTGCTGCTTTATATAGCAAAATAAAAAGCTATTGTAGAATTAAAACTTTTGTAAAATAATAAAAAAAGGAAACGCCAAACAAACAATTATCAGATTGACATATGTTTAAAAATTTGCAGATGAGAGTAAAGCTCCAAGCAGATAATAATTATTGGAAGAACTATCAGGTTAAATGTAATTTTATTTTTTGAGAAAAAAAAAAAAGATAGGAATTTGGGTATGTTGGAAATAAATGCAAAATGGCACTTTAAACATACTTTTATCAAACTATGACATACAGATCTACATTTTAAAAGTTTTAATATTCTCCATTTTTTTAAAAAAAAAACTATACTAAAAGATAAAAGAAAAGAAAAAAAATAACAGAAAAAAGAGTATCCGTTTGACTCAGCACGTTTTAAGATTTACAATTTTTAAGGTGGTGTATAATAATGTCGCAATTTTATTTCATTTAATAAAAATATATAGTAACAAAAAAAAATTAAACAACTTTTAAGATATATCTCTAAGAGCTATAAAGATTTAGTAAAAAATAAAGTTATTAGGTGCAGATGTCTCTAAAGTTCATCAGCTAAGACAGCTGGAGGACTTGGTGAAAAACATTAAATATAAAAACCTTATGATCAATAAGAAGGTTATTTGAAGAAGCCAGAGAGATCAGAGTACACATTTTTTTAATAAGATTTATGAATAAACTTGAATAAAAATGCCATTACTTTTACTTTTTTAAAAAATGTCGGTTTTATAGATTGCGTTTATAAAGTTATGTAATAAGTAAATTAAGGAGGAAAAATATTTAATTGTAGTTTTTAAAAACCTACAGTTAATATATTTCAGTTAATTTTAATTAAATAAAAAAAAAAATGAACTTTAGAAAAATTTCTGATAAATAAATTTTTAATTACGTCTTTAAAAAATACTCGTTTACCGTCATCAAAATGACAAAAATGAAATTACCGTGTAATGGGTATATAAAATAATTAAATGGTCAGAAATGAATCCATTCACATTATAACTTATCCTATAATCTATTGATCTAAAAATGTAAACTCTTGTTTGAACGATTTTGTCTAATTGTAGTTTGCATTGTATTCTATCTTTTACTATGTCCTTGCAATAAAGACAAATTATATGCACTTTTTAAATATAATTATGAAATTAAATTATATAAGGTAATCAGTCACTAATTGTGTCATAAAAAGAAAGATTTAATTATGCTCATAAATATGTAGCTTGATTTTATATACACAGATATTTTTTGTCTCTTTTTTTAAGTAAAGGATTTTCGCAACTTTAACCAAGTCATGTATATTGGCATAATACTACCCATAAGTTGGCCTTTCTCTCATATCTGTTTATTTGGTTCAAATAAAAATATAATGATTAGAGCATTCATATTATACTTCCTAGAATAATAAATACGTGTTAATTGTTAAAAATAAGCAAGTTATTTGAAATAATCTGGAAGTTATCAAGTATTACTTTTGCCTTTAATTTTTTTTTTTTTTTTTAATTTTGTTTTTAGATAAATCTTTATTTACAAAACCATTTACAATTTATGTCTATTGATTTGATACAAAAATATTTCACAGAGTGTAAATTAATGACATTAAAATTATGAAGATAAAGGTATATAATAAAAAATAAAACATAACTATTAATTAAGAGTTTAAAATGAAAACAAATATAACAGTGTAGTCCTGCTGCAAATAAATAAAAAATAATCACTTCCGATTTATGATTGCTTTTAATACTAATTATTACTATATCAATAAAAATATATAAGTTAGTATTATAAATTGTCTCAAAAAAATTTAATATGCATATTGTTGTAAATCTCAATATTAAATTTGTCGTAGTACTTTGGAAATACACCTTGACAGAAAAAAATCTAAGATCTATAATGTTAGACGTCTGACTAACTGAATACCAAAATATTTAAGTTTATTTACAATGAATATAATTTATTTTGTAAACCTAAATCCAAACATATCAGAAAAGGATTCCATTATTTTCAAATTAATTTTTTTTTTTTTTTTTTAAATAAATTTACTTAACATTTTGGATGACTTAGCAAGAGTTATATATATATGCAACATATTGTAAGTATCCAGATTAATGCTATATGTCACAATATTTAAAAAAATAAAGAAGTTTGTTGATCTTGTTTAATTTTCATTTTTCTTGATCTATGGATAATGGATACCTTGAAATATAATGTTAACTATGTAACCATGGCAACCTAATGCTTTAAAATTATATTGGTTATTGCTAATTCTAGAAGTAAATCTTAAATCTGTTGTGATCAATCTCAGAAAAAAAATATGAACAGGTGAATAAACAAATAGATTTTGAAAATAGTTATGTGAATCATAAAAACACATCACTTGAGTAAACTTAATATTATTATCCATTATTACACATTTCAATATCTATTATTACAATCACCATAGCAACACATATTATAAACTTAAATGTTTTATGTTTCCTATATGTTTGTTAATAAATTAACATATGGAAAAATATTATTACAAACATATGAATAAAAGCTGTTTATATTCATTCATATGTATTAAAATTGTAGTATGAATTCTTTATTTTGAATTAAAATGAAAAACAATATTGAACTTGCAAAACAGGATTTTATTTTCATTGTATCCAATTATTTCCACATCTCCATTTCACTTACTAATTGGAGGCACATTTTCTTGAACAAATTTTTATGTCATCATGAAAAATTTGAGGTTTTCCAACAATCATCATGACAAGGGTAGTGTCATCAAGAGTATCTTATAAATAGAATTGACTTCTTGTAATTTTGTTTGGCCTAGAATAAATATGTTTATATAATTTTTTTAAAATGTATCAAATTTTATTGTTTAAGTTTCTAAAATTATGTGGGAATAAAATTTTAATTATCTCCCCATTTATTTGGGGCCAGTTTGTTGATGAAATTCCTGGGTTACAGCAAAATATAAAACAAAAAAAAAACATCAAAATGTGCAAGTTGGCTATAAGGAAAAAATATCCTGTTGTCAAAAATCTATAATTCCATCAACTCCAATGATATGTATATGGATATCATAATTCAGATCAATGGATTTTACAAGATCAATAAATTTAACTCATGTGTAATATCAAACAATCTAAATTTTACTTGCTTAATCTGGAAAGAAAAAGTTAGCATTGATTATTCACTTGGATGTGGCTGAATTTTTGTCAATGAAAAAAATTCTCTTTATACATATTTATCAATGAAAAGTAAAATAAACCCAGTGATAAGTAATTTTGCATTGACTAAGTACCTATTGTTTTAAAGGCTTGGATACATTTATATGCTTAAAAGAAAATGCAAAAATAATTGGATTCCAACCCATGATAGTTATCATTTACACTCATCTTCTCTACTTAAAGGAAAATCATCTCTGTGCATTAGGATCAGAAACCATGGACAGAGTTTCACTTAGATGGCATGATTTCTATGTATATGTATATATTTTTTTGCTTTGTTAAAAAAATAAGTTTACATTTATTTATATTTCATTTTAAAACTTAGGGTTAAATGATATATATATAAAATACATATTTTGCAGGTTCATCCGTGTTAAAAACTTTTAATATCAATAGACTGATGTTTCGACTTGGTCACACAAGCCATCCACAGAGTTATAGTTCTATAACTCTGTGGATGGCTTGTGTGACCAAGTCGAAACGTCAGTCTATTGATATTAAAAGTTTACTCTGTGGATGGCTTGTGTGACCAAGTCGAAACGTCAGTCTATTGATATTAAAAGTTTTTAACACGGATGAACCCGCAGAATATGTATTTTATATATTTAACCCGTGCAAATCTTCGTTTTAATATATATATATATATGGTTTATTACAGAATTCATACAATAAAAAGGTTGGAAAAATTCATTTTTGTATCTATTATTAGAACCCTTACTGATGAAATTGGTCAATAAGATCCGATGTTTCAAGCATTTAAAGTTTTTTTTTTATATTAAAGATTTAACTCGGAGATATTCAGATAGGGAAGGGTTTAAAATATTATGGGATTTATATTACTTTAAATATTTAGAAATTACATTGATGAATAAATAGAGATCAATTTTTATTTGATTACATTTGTTTATAGTTGTATATTCTATAGTCTCAGAAAGATATTGCAAATCTCTTCTTCAGTTTTATATATATAGTATTATTGTCCCAATACATACATGGGATTTCACACACATATTCTATTATTATATTTATTGAATCTATACAGTAATAGACTATCAATTATTTATATATTAAAGATACCTAAGATTGTACTTTTTTTGTTATGGTTTTAATATATTACATACATCATTAGTTGTTATTCTTTTATATATTTTTATTATTATTACTATTGAAATAGTTAAGATTTTACTTCATTAATGTTTAACATAAATTAATATATATATATATATCTGTGTGTGTGTGTGTGCTCTGTACACAGATAATGAAGCTATTGTCTGTGAAATTATTAAAATTTACCGCCAAGTGCTTTTGGGACAGTTTATAGTCTCATATTCATGGCGACTTGTATTCTATTAATAACTATAATGTTAATGTAAATTTTATGCAAATTTATATGCAGATGTTACGTGGACCATTTTCGAGATAGAGAAAAGCAGTCCTCTCTTCTGTTGATTGCTGGTGGGTCACTTATGATGTAGTAAGCTTTCCTAACTTTACATTTGGTTTCATTTGTTTTAGAGCAAATGACACTGGCTGTGGTGGGTAGAAAAGCATGTCCAGTGGCTCTTTCACGCTCAATGATAACTGAATTACCTTCAAGCTTTGTTTTGGTTCTGTTATAAAGGTATCTGTGTTGAGTTACTCTGGTGGAAATGTTAGTTTTGGTTTCTCCATAATATGTTGCCATACAATTTATTTGGGGGCAGGTGATTTTGTACACAACTTGAGGGGTGAGTTCATGTTTGATCCTGTCTTTGGTGTTATTTTTCAGTCTATTGGTGTTAGGAAGTGAACGGAAAGTGACTTCAAAGTCACTTGATAGTTTATTAATGAGGCTTTTGGCTGTTGAGTGAATTTATGGGATTAGGATTCTTGGTTTGTTTTCTTTCTTGTGGTTGTGGTTTATTTTATAGAAAAATTTGTTGACTTTTCTGTTGATGGATGAATAAGTGTGTCCTATTTTTCTTAAATCAGTTATATAATTGATAAGATTTTTTCTTGTATCTGCTCGTATTTGCACAAGTTATGGTTCCTAAACATGAATGAAAAGAGGGCTGCAAGTTTGTGGGAGCAAGCCATATAAAAAATAGGGTTTGTCAGACCCTCTACTTCCAAAGGTTTGACTATCATTTGGTAGTCCAGCTTATCTATATTTTTACTAACACATATGTCGAAGTACTTGACCTGTTTGTCTTGGTTTTTCCAAGTTGTAGTAAAAGTAAGCTTAGTTTTATTCTGGAGGCTGTTGTGGAGATTAGTAATGATGTCTTCTGGGGCTGCAATAAATGTATCATCAATGTAATGTGTGTATATTATATGAGGGGTTGACATGAAGAATGTGGGTAGTGTTTGTTTCTCATAATGGTCAAGTACAACACTTGCCATTATACCACTTAGTGGGAGACCCATTGGCCATCTGTTATTCATACTAAACCACTTATCCCTGAAAATAGCAACTATATTTAGATCAAGCCATTTTAAAAAATTAATGATGAATTTGGCTCATGTAGGTGGGCAGTTTCTTGTAATTAATGTCTCATTGACTATTTCAATTGATCGTTTACAGTCAATGGATGAATATAATAATAAGATTAATACACAAATTGAAAAATTAAAATTTGCAAATCTAAATAATTTCAACAATAGGCTTAATAGAGATAAATTTATATCTACTATACTATGTATAAATTGCGACAACATCTTTACAAAAGCTGAATATTTTCATATATATATCTGTCAACCTCTTCACTAATATTAAGCTTCATAAGTCTGATAAACCTTTAAGACTGATGATCGATTTTGGAAGGGCACACTATTTCAACATGGCAGTGTTGGTTAATTGCTGGCTTATTGACACATTAGGCTTGGCGCTTATACCATCAAATCATCTTTCAAGTTTGTAGAAAAAATTAAACACGTGTTTATACCAGATATGTTCAAAATTGCATGATTTGATGTGGCTCCTTTGACCATAAACAATCAATTGAAATAGTCAATGAGACATTAATTGCAAGAAACTGCCCACCTACATGATCTAAATTCATCATTCATTTTTTAAATGGCTTGATCTAAATATAGTTGCTATTTTCAGGGATGTGATTTAGTATGAATAATGGATGGCCAGGGTTCCCACTAAGTGGTATAATGGCAAGTGTTGTACTTGATCATTATGAGAAGCAAATACTACCCACATTCTTCATGTCAACCCCACATATGATATACACACATTACATTGATGATACATTTATTGTATCCCCAGAAGACATCATTACTAATTTCCACAACAGCCTCCAGAATAAAACTAAGCTTATTTTTACTACAACTTGGGAAAACCAAGACAAACAGATCAAATACCTTGACATATGTGTTAGTAAAAATATAGATAAGCTGTACTACCAAATGGTAGTCAAACCTTTGGAAGTACAGGGTCTGACAAACCCTTAATTCTTACATGCCTCACTCCCACAAACTTGCAGCCCTCTCTTCATTCATGTTTAGGAACCATAACTTGTGCAAATACGAGGCAGTTAAAAGAAAAAATCATCAATTATATAACTTATTTAAGAAAAATAGGATACACTTATTCATCCATCAACAGAAAAGTCAACAAATTCTTCTATAAAATAAACCACAACTACAAGAAAGAAAACAAACCAAGAATCCTAATCCCATGCATTCACTCAACAGGTAAAAGCCTCATTAATAAACTATCAAGTGACTTTGAAGTCACCTCCCAACACCAATAGACTGATAAATAACACCAAAGACAGGATCACATCTGAACTCACTCCTCATGTTGTGTACAAAATCACCTGCCCCCAAATAAATTGTATGGCGACATATCATGGAGAGACCAAAACTAACATTGCCACCACAGTAGCTCAACACAGATACCTTTATAACAGAACCAAAACAATGCTTGAAGGTAATTGGTTTTTGTTGAGCACAAAAGAGTGACTGGACACACCTTTCTATGCACCACAGCCGTGTCATTTGCTCTGAAACAAATGACACCAAACACAAAGTTAGGGAAGCTTACTACATCATAAGTGACCCATGAGCAATCAACAGAAGAGAGGCCTGCTCTTCCTTATCTTGAAAATGGTCTACATAACATCTGCATATAAATTTGCATAAAATTTGCATTAATATTATAGTTATTAATCGAATACAAGACGCCATGAGTATGGGACTATAAACTGTCCCAAAAGCGCTAGGCGGTAAATTTTAATAATTTTACAGACAATTAATAGCTTCATTATCTGTGCGCAGAGCATATATATATATATATTAATTTATTATTATAATAATAAATTGTGCTTTCACACTTCCAACGTAAAGCTATAACAACAAATTGAAAATCAAATTTAATGGCTAAGCGCTTAGCCATTAAATTTAATTTTCAATTTGTTGTTATAGCTTTACGTTGGAAGTGTGAAAGCATGATTTATTATTATATTGGACAAACATAAAGTATAAATATACAGGTTATTACTTAATTTATTATTACTATTATACTTTTTTAATTATTTACTAATAAATTTAGAATTAATTTAAAATCAGGTGAATCTGTCTAATTATTTCTTTTAAATGTGCAGGATAATTTTGGTACTTGAAGTTTGATCCAAGATCAAACCCATTTTGGTAAGTGAAATAGAATTAGATGTATGTATATGATTATACACCATTATTAAGAGATATAAATTTTATATTTGTTACTGCATTTAAATATTTGTTTACTTATCTAAGTCAATATTACTGATAGAAATAATTTCATTAGTTCAGATTTGATTATTTATTTGCTTATTTTGTCCAGTTACAAAAATCTTAATGGATTTTGTTCTGTCATTAGTCAAAATGAACTGTCTTAATTACTTTTAAACTAATATATATATATATATAAATAATTATTGTATTGTTGATAATATATAATTTTATTTAATTGGAATACAGAATTGATTAATAATTTATATATATATATATATAATATATATATATATATATATATATATATATATATATATATATATATATATATATATATTTACTTAAAGTGGAGATCATAAATTTTATTGACTAGTATAACTTAATGTTATCTTTGGCTTGGATAACTGCCAATTATTGTCATATATATATAATATAGAAAGTCAGGTGTCACATGACTTATATATATAGCTTGCATTTACAAATATGGAATGTAAAATTAAGAGCATGCTAATAAGTTTTAAACAAGTTTCTTTATGATGATTGCTACTACAAGAGAAGGCATTTTAATCATGTTTATCTAGGATTGTCCCTATCCCCAGACTGGTTTTGACCTATGACTCTCTTCAGTGAGGAACTATGACACCCGATTCAAGAAAACCAACTCAAGCTAAGCATTTATCTAATAGTTAACTGTCAAGAAGAAGATCTGAAACTTTTAGACATCTACATGTCTTTAAAATCATGAATTTTACATTCAAGTATATAGGCTGATTTAAAATTTCATCTTGTCTGTTGTTGTTCTGGATATTCTATTTTTTTTTTTAAAAATCAGATCACTTTCCTACTATAAAAATCAATCAAATGTGACACATAGAAGCAGTTCAATTATTAATTAAATGGACTTTGGGATTATCACAAAACTTTACATTTATTTAGTATAAAAGTATTATTTGCCATATATATATATATATAATATCAAATATTAAATTATTAAATTACCCCACATTACTAATAAATCCAGCACAATCTTAGCCATCCTCAAAATGATGCTAGATTTTTTAGCCATGTGGGGTGATTCAGTATTTGATATTTATTTCAGTGTAGCAATAGAACTGGGATTATTTTCATATATATTATTCACAGCATATAACATAATGCATACTCATAAACATCTAAAGCTTAAGCAGGAAAATGGAAATAAGCACAAATAAAATTTATATATATATATATATAAATATTTATTTGTTCTAAGTCTTTCTAGATTTTACTTTATATATATATATATATATATATATATATAAAGTAAAATCTAGAAAGACTTAGAAATTAATAATATTTTGGATATTTTTCATTTACTACAATTTATTTAATATTAAATATTCAAATAATAGAGATAAATATTTTTTATTAAATGCTTTTATTCAACATGCACTAAAAAAAAAAAAATAATTGTTTCTTCAACCACAATTGGGGTTATTAGATTTAACATGAAATAAATCATGGCAGTACAAAAATTAATTAAGTCAATACATTGTTATAAAAACAAGCATTTGACTTAATTAATTTCTGGACTCCCCATGTTTTTATTTTAAATTAAATCTAAAAACACCAGTTGTGGTTGCATAAACAATTTTTATTACTTTTTAGTGCACAGTCAATAAAAGCATTCTATATATAAAAAAATATCTCTATTATTTTTAGTTTTTAGTTTTGAAACTATATCATACTTTAAATTGACTGGACCCTTATAGTTTAGAGAGATTTCTGTAGAAATTTAATAATCATTGCTATTTATAAAATATTATAATCTACTATATAATTTTAAAGACAATATCTGTCCATGTAAAGAAACCTTGTTATGCGTAAATTTGATTTTAATTGATTTTATTGTGATGTTTCTTCAAAAGTTAAAAACAAAATTACAATCCGATGTTTCTTCAAAAGTTAAAAACATAAAATTACAATCTGGGGAAAAAATGAATAATTATTTATTACAAGATAATAATTTATTTTAAAATTATCATATCAATAATATATTTTAAGTATAAATATTTATTATAAATTTTATATTCAAATTCAATTAATAATGACATTTATTAAAAATATAGTTAGAATCAAAACTTTGGTCTTAAAGAAATGATTTAAATTAATTTCATTTATAAAACATTTATTGATTTTAATTATCTTAAATAGAAACAGTTATTTAAAAGGTGTAACAAGTTGAGTTGGGATTTGATCAATGAAAGTTGAGTAAGTACTTCTCTGACATCAATTATCTATGAGGCAGGGTTAAAAAAATCACACAGATTATTGGGAAAAAAGATTCAAGAAAATTTAATTAGCAATCTCAATTTATTTCTCCATAAAAACAATTATAAAACTTAAAAACTTTTTAACATCTTAAGTAGTAAAAAACATCTGTAAAAAATAGTTTAAGGATATAAAATATTATAAACTAATTATTAATATCATGGAGTAGATTAAAATAATTTGTATTATTACTAAAGTACCAATCCTGATCATCTTATAACCAAGATAAGACCACAAAAAATACAGATTTTTATTTTAATTGTGCCTATAATAACCATGAAAGAAAACATGTCTGCATTACTTCAGAGAGAAACATAATGATACTCACATAAGAAAACATTCATTTGTCTATGCTAAGTTAAATGTTATTAATCATAGATTAAATGTGAAAAACAAATTAAAAATTCCTAGAGTGTTGAATGCAAGAAAAGCTAATCTTCATTTGAATTAAACAGTTGATACTTAGGAAATAATTTGAAACATTTGAAGAAAATATTTATCCTATACTTTATAATAATATTTTTAAAAAGATAAATAAAATAAATTAAGATTTATTATGTTTAAATAGAAGATGAACTTTTATGATAGCCTTTTAAGAACTGAATGTTAAGATGGAAAAAAATTGTGTAACTTTTGAAGGGTAGATGATAGTCACAAAAATAATGTACTACAAGCTAGAAAATTAAATGAATTTATCCAATATATATTTGAAATTTTACAAGAGTAAAGAATAACAGAAAAAAAGAGAAATCAGAAAGTAAACTTATTCGTGACTTATTTGAACATATTTGAAAGTTTGAGCAGAGTGTAGATTTATTTAGAATATTCATCAAACTTTTCGTTGTGGATTTTGAAGAGCACGATTATATCTAATCCAACTTTAAAACTAGCTAGGAAGAAAGGATACATTCAGTTTTGTTTTATCATTTGTGCTTTTTGTTTAATATTTTGTTTAACAATACACATCTTAGCAATATGAAGAGAGAAGAAATACAAATGTGGAATGAATGGAAAAGTCTGCAGAGTAACCATGGCAATATAATTTGAAAAAACAATGAGAAAATGATTTCAATTTTAAAGTTAGTGGTAATAATTTTCTTGTTATATATTTTTTTTTGTTTGATATGAAATATACATACAAGATATTTTTCATAATTGTGAGTTAAAGAATTGATATATGCAATTTAGTATATAATATTAAAAGTATTAATTTTTTAGTTAGTTTTCCATATTAGAAAAAAAGAGTATGCTTAAATATGGGAAAAGAATACTTATGAGTTAAACTAAAAAAGTGTGTGTGGGGGGGGTAATGTTAACTGTATATTTCGACCATTATCTACTTTATGAAATTAAGTGTAATAGGGTTATCAGAAAGAAACACCAAACTTATTATAAAATATAATGTATTTATGAAAGTAAAAAGGAATGAATGTTGATGTAAGACAATATCATGATCTCATTTGTTATAAAGAAAAATATATATCCTATTAATAATAATAATAGAAATAGATTATTTGTTGGGTAACATGATTGTAGATATGGATAGAAAATTATTGCATGGGGAATATTATATTAAATTGTTAGTCTAGAATTAGTAGAGTAGTAGATGCCAAATACACAATTAAGAAAGATGAGTTAAAATTCTAGGACAGGATACAATATCTTTCTGAAAGACTGATGAACAGTTAAGTGGGAGTAAAATTTGAGTAAAATAATTAAGAAGATGATTGCCTGTCAAAAATATGACACCTCATATTTAAAAGAAACCTCCATCATTTTTATTAATATATAGTATTTAGTAAAATTAGTTTCTTATCTATAAAGTTACATATCAATAATAGTATAGGAATATCAAAGGTAGATTAAATATTTAAAGGATTTTTATAATTTCTTCTTAAATCATGACAATTTTTCTTGAAGGTAAAACCATGTACAGGACAAATATCTTATATCCATATAGTAATTTGAATAAATTACTAGATGAGCAAAAATAACTAAGATGAAAAAACACTATAAAATATAAGTGAGAGAGAATGAAGGCATACATGAATTATATGATATGGAAAAGAGTTCTCAGCTTATTATTCATTTTAATTACATTATGAATATTGTTTATATTTTTTATTGCCACAGCAACAATAATTTTGTTGATTAAATTATACTTAATATTTTATGCCAAGTTTAGTAATATGAAATACAATTTAAATGGAACAATTTTCTTATAATACTGAGAATTATAAAATATCAGCTAGTAAAGAAAAAGAACTGAAAAGATAACCACCAGATGACTCATAAATAATGCAAATATATTAAATTAGTAGGAATGCATACATAATAATAAAAAATAATAAACTTAGAATTTAAAAAAAAAAACTAGATACTAAATAGGAGAAGGATTGACTCTATATAAAAATCATTATGTTTATTTGCAAGGATATAATAATCATAATGTTTATTGTAAATAATGTAACAAATTTGTTGTAAATGTGTAAACAGTTTAATGCTTAAATTTTATTGTCAGTGAATTATTTCATTTAATGGTCATATTTATTTATTATTATCATTATTAGTGTTATAAATAAGTGATATTTTGATTTAAATTTATCATAATAATTTTATTATGTCTGAGAGTCATTTCCATCATAAGGTCATATCAATAAAGCACATTAGCCCCATAAAATTATACATATCATATTTTGATTACATGCCTCATTTGAGAAGTTATGTTTAAGATTTTATAATTGATACATTAACTGTTAATTGCTTTTAAATTATAACTATATTAAAAAAATATAAAATAATCTTGAAGGACCGTGTAAAAAATACTTTTAAGTATTACAAAATGAAGAGCATATAATAAAAAGCAATAGTATATTTGAGAGTCACATTCTAATATTGTAAGTTAAGTTGAAATATATGTTACAGTAAAAATTTAAAAAGATTGTTATTTCAGAGTACAAGTTACTAACCAAATATATTTGCAGGTCCATAGTTTTGAAGGATTTGATTACAGTATGTGAATGACAACTAATTATGGGATGTATTTTAGTGAGCTAGACTTTGTAAATAATAATGGTGTAACAAAGCTTTGATTATAATATAATGTGTATTCTAGAATAATGGGTATTATGACAAGCATGGGAACAAATCTTAGGAAAATTAGATTAAATTACTTAAGTGAGGTTAATGAGTATATAGCCATTGTTGATTTCCATGTCATTATTATTATTAAAGTTAGATTAAGTTTTCAATAGGACGTTAATCAAGGTTTGTAAGTATGTTTTTTACTAAATGATTGGATCCCAGTGAAATCCATCTTGCAATTCAATTATTTAATTATCAATCTAATTGTTATATTGGGTTTTAGAATAGAATACTTATGATCCTTGAGATAGCCATAGAATAACATTAATTATTTTAAGTTAATGTAATTTGGTTAATGTTTTTTTTTTTTTTTGATTTTTAAATTGTAGAAGAATAATTATTTTATTATTTAACTGAAATATTATGTTAGTCATTATTAGTTGTGGGGATTTTCCTAATCATTATGATAGGATGGTAATAGAAGAGTTTTCACAATAGCAATGCCATGGTGGAATGTAGCTTATATATTTATCAATGTTAAAATGTCTCTGCGGTAATCATCTCTAAAGTCTATCTTATATTTTGATGTATCAAAAGTTTCAAGCCCATAAAGAGTTTTATACTTGTTTGTTGTTAGACATGATGGTTTATTATTGAGCTAATATAGCAGTGGGTCCATAAAAAAGCAGGGTAAGTTAGAGAGATGTGATAGAAGAACTAGAAGACAATGATACAATATATATATATAACAAAAACAAATTATAAATCATGTAACTTGCTATAGCTTGCATTTATGATCAATAGATGGAGCTTTACAAAAATCTCCGTACAAGCGTATGTTTACATAAATGTCAAAAGAGTCAGAATTCACTATCTCTTTCATTGGCTCCACCTTCAGGTCAGCTGATTTCAAGCTAATTTGCTATCATCAGTGAAGGGTAGGGACCAGAAACTAGATCTAAATACTAACTCTTAGCGTTTATGAAACAAGTTCCTATCAGTTTGCAAGCATAAATTTTTCAGACAAGTAATGTCTTCAAACCCAGCCTAACAAACCAGATAGCTATATGGGTCTGATATCAGTTCAGATTCACATCATAGTAAAAGCCTCTGCAATATATATCATTGCAAAAACTTTCAAAGGTACATTTATGAAAAACAAAAACAAATAATAAATCACATAAATTGCTATAGCTTGCATTTATGATCAATAGATGGAACTTTACCAAAATCTCTGTACAAGCCACCTTCAGGTCAGCTGATTTCAAGCTAATTTGCTATCATCAGTGAAGGGTAGGGACCAGAAACTAGATCTAAACACTAACTCTTAGCGTTTATGAAACAAGTTCCTATCAGTTTGCAAGCATGAATTTTTCAGACACGTAATGTCTTCAAACCCAGCCTAACAAACCAGATAGCTATATGGGTCTGATATCAGTTCAGATTCACCACATAGTAAAAGCCTCTGCAATATATATCATTGCAAAAACTTTCAAAGGTACATTTATGAAAAACAAAAACAAATTATAAATCACATAACTTGCTATGGCATGCATTTATGATCAATAGATGGAACTTTACCAAAATCTCTGTACAAGCATATGTTTACATAAACGACAATAGAGTCAGAATTCACTATCTCTTTCATTGGCTCCACCTTCAGGTCAGCTGATTTCAAGCTAATTTGCTATCATCAGTAAAGGGTAGGGACCAGAAACTAGATCTAAACACTAACTCTTAGCATTTATGAAACAAGTTCCTATCAGTTTGCAAGCATAAATTTTTCAGACACGTAATGTCTTCAAACCCAGCCTAACAAACCAGATAGCTATATGGGTCTGATATCAGTTCAGATTCACCACATAGTAAAAGCCTCTGCACTATATATCATTGCAAAAACCTTCAAAGGTATATTTATGAAAAGCAAAAACAAGTTATAATAACGTAACTTGCTATAGCTTGCATTTATGATCAATAGATGGAACTTTACCAAAATCTCCATACAAAGTGCATGTTTACATAAATGTCAAAAAAGTCAGAATTCACTATCTCTTTCATTGGCTCCATCTATTGATCATATATATATATATATATATATATATATATATATATATATACAATATATATATATATATATATATATATATATTGTACCCTTTTGTGTAGGTTAGAATGGATTATTTGTAATAATTTACTGAAAAAATTCTAAATTTTAAAGTTAAGTAAAAGATGATGTATGTTGTGTGTTAATAATCTTTGAAGAATTTAGTTAAGGCAAGTAAAATAATTGATGTATAGTGTTGGATTGGTATTTGTAAGAAAACAGTTAACTAAAAATCATTAAGAGAGTATATGGTTGGGAGAACTAGCCATAATAAATACTGATTTAATAAGTCTTATAAATAATAATTAGGGTAAATTTTAAAAGTAATGCTTTAAAGTTAAATGAATAGATTTAGTAATAATAATTGTATTTAATGGCTATATTTTTAAAATCATTTGATTAAAAAATAATGTGGGAGAAAAGTGTAATTTTTTGGTTTTATAATATTAAAATAATTATTTTAAAATTGTGCTATAATAGTGATTATGTAACATTTTATAAATTAAATTATTATTTTAGTCTTTAAATTATTAGTGCCTTATTTAGTTTTGTAAATCACGTGACACACACCTGTGTTTGAAAATAGAATAATATTATCTGTTATAAATGTTAAATTGGATTTTAAAAGTGAATATAATAAATAAAATCAGATTTATGTTTTTTGTTGAAAATAAATGTGTTAAGTTCAAAATAAAGGTAGAAATGGTAATAAATATTGAAATGTGATTTTTAAAAATTATTTTAGAGTCTTTAGTAAGTGTAAATAAAATGTGAAAATTAAGTAAGAATTGAATAATATAATAAAAATAAATATTTAGTAAATTATTATTAACTTTAACTTTAAACCAATATTCATGGTCCCAGATAATTTGATGTCAGGATTGTTTAACAGACCAATCAAAATTGGAATGAGCTGGAATATTTAACAGTGGTTTAAATTTTGGCAGATGATTATTGAGCTGTTATCTCATTTTACCGACATACTATTATCACATCGTTAGTATTTCCACAATTTTGGTAAAGTATTTAGTAGTGTAATAATCCATTTTATTTAGCTTCAATTTTTGTAAAAAATACAGCCATTTATTGTTACAAAATCATGATATGGAGAAAGAGGGCTAAAAATTAAATAATTCCTTACTTAGCTGATTTGTTTTCGTTCAATTTGTCATCAACTTAAACATGAAGAATTCATCACTAAATATAAAAAAAAAAATTAATGGAAGTATTCAAATGTTATTATCATATAAAGTATATAATTTTGCCTGTGTTGATAAGTCATATTGATTTATGACTAAGTTTCATAAAAAGAACATCATGGAGAAAATATAATATATAAAAAAAAAAAAACTTTTCATTAAAAGATATAAAGTAAAATGATATAATATATTCTTATGAAAAAAATTTATTTAAATACAATGGAAAAATAATTTTAAAGAAAAAAAAACTTTTAAATTTGACCGAACAATTATTTTAGAAAGTGGAGATATTTCTTTCTGAAGAAATATTGGAAATATTTTAAAATTGGAATTTTTTTTCCTAGAAAATATAAGATCATTTGCAAGTATGTAACTTATATCCTATTTTAAAAAAATATTACAAGTTAGTCATTAAGGTATGCTGGACATACAAAAGTTTATGTAAATTATTTGGGGAAATAATTTAAGTTATTTGAAAATATTGGGAGAAGTACTGGTTGTATCAGAAAATATTAAACCTCAGTAAATATGAAAAAGTTACAAGAATTTGGAAAATTATCTTGACGAAGAGTATTTAAAATTAGATATTTACATAACAATACATGTTTAAATATTTAAAGTTTTGGAGATAAGAAAAATATTAATTATATTAGTGTAAGTCTTATACAATAAAAGTAAACATACTGTATTTAACTTGAACTGTCATTTTGGATTATATATTACAACATTAAGAGCCAGAGCATGCATGATTATTGACGTCAAAAGTGTGTTATTAATGTTTTTACCAGGAGAAAAATACTTCCTGTAATGAACTTATTATCAAGAAAAGAACATTTCATCGTAAGAAATTCTAATAAAGCTATTATAAGTATGATTTTAAAATTAATTTTTTTTACTAACAAAATTATAGTAATATTTATTCATAGTATAAATATAGGCGTAGGAACATAAGACATTAGATTATTTACTAACTTAGTAATTAGATTTTTATTGTAAAAAAAAAGAAAGTCTTTAATAATAATAAAAAAAAAACTTAATATATTTTAAAGTGTGATAATGTGGAATAAATGATAATAAAATGTTTATTTAGATCGTAATCCAGAAGACATCACTAAGTAATTGCCAACAGAAATTACTTATGGTAATAATGTAAATTATTAATAGTTTTAAAATGTGTTTGTTGTTTTGTGCGGATGGATGAATATATAAAACACGAGACCTACACATAATTTATCATTTGTTTAGTATTTAGGAATATGCATAATTTTAATGATATCGTAAAGATATTTAAACATAAAAGAAATATAAGTATATGATTCTATTAAAACTGAATTGGATGTTTTGTTGAATAATTTAAAGTGTTAAAAATATGACACTGATTCTGATTCTTTATTCTTAAGTTTGAGAACTATTAAAGAATGAAATAATCTCGTCTTATTAGTTAGTTAGACTGTTATTCTAACAATGAATTTATTTGTTATTATAGAAATGATAAGATAAATTTAGTGATGTAAATTGGTGAATTTTAAATGCTAATATCTTAGTATTAGGTTATATAAGACCAGGATAATATTGTATGTAGGGTTTATTTATATGGGAAGAAGAATATACTATATTGATGTTTATACAAGTATAGCTAACATAGCCCTATATCTTGTGTATATTCATGGCAGTGTTTGTTTTCTATGTGTTAAAGCTTAATGTGTCATAGTACTGAATGAATAGCCTGGACATTATACTTGGTAGAAGAGGTTATTAAACAAATAAGTTATACCTCTGTTCATGTACACTGTGCCCATGATGGTTAGTTGATAAAGGTGTTAAGTTGAAGTTATAGTTTACCCCATATGCCTACTAGTTTATGTGTTATTGAAATTTATTGGATTACATTGTAAAAGATGGTTGTTTTAAAATTGGAAATAATAAGTAAGTTTGGAAATAGAGAATTGTTAAATTGAATAAGATAAGTTATGTTGCTTAGATTATAATAAGTGTAAAAATTATAAAAATATAATTTCATCAGTGAAAGAATCATAAAACTTTTATAATTAAAAAATAATATTTATTTATTTTTTATAAAATAAATAGTTGATAATTTAAAAGAATTTATAATGATATTACTTAATTATTAAGAATTTTTTAAAAAGACATACTTATAATGCATATTTTTTTATTTATGATTAAAGGTAATAGACTGAATCATGTTGAAAGTAGTCATAAGTTTTACAAAAATAATTTTATAACAACACACTAATACATACATGATATTTAAAGTTTAAAGTAATAATTAGTAAGTAGCTTAGTTTGATGGTATGCTATGAATTAAGGTTGTTCACATGAATATTATTGAAGAATGACTATACAGAATAATAAATAATTTTTTAAACTAAATAACAAGGATAAGTTCATAGTATAAGTATTACCTATATGTTTTTAAAACCTATAAATTAATAATATTGAATAACTGTAATAAAAATGTTATATAATGATATTTAAAAAATCAGAAATATTTTATTTATGAAATGTTCTGTATCATATATTTTAAGTCATTTGTTTTGTCTTGAAAAAGTATCTGAATATAAATAGAATTCTATCAAAATGTAAATAATGTAAATAATTTTATTGTCAAGTTTGTTAATAAAGTTGTTAAAATTGTTTTATAAGTCTTGGTGTTGACTCAATTTTTTCACATCACAATTACATAATCACAGATAATTATAATGAAAACATAATATTTGCACATCATAAATAAAATTTTATTTAGGAGTTATATTTTATTGATATATTTTATTTAAGAAGTTTTACTTATGGTATTATTATGATGGTCATAAAATAATTACCAAAGATTTACATTAAATTATCTTAGTAATGATTGCCACATATTCTCATATTGTAATATCATACTAAATATATTATTTAAGATGCCATATGGATAATAGAAAATTATATTACATTTTTATTATAAGATATACAAGAATAACATTATAAATAGAAAGATAGGAGAGTGAATTATAGATTAAAGATTAGTATTACTATTTGTTATTATTAGTATTATTAAATTGTAATTAGGAATAATATTAAATCCCTTATCATACTTGATTACAAAAGTTATAATTAATTTATCATTATTTTAAGAGAACCTGAGACAATTTGAGTTAAATTAGTTTTGAGAAAGATATTTAAATTAATTTGTTAAAGGTAATTTACTTAAATTAATTTTGATTAAAGATGTAAGAGTACTATAAATGTAGTATTTAAGTAATAGGAATAAGGATAGTATTCTTATGCCATTAAGGTGATATCCAGTGGGAGATTGTCTTAATGTATTTGCTCTATCACTTGTAAACTCACTTCATAGTCTCATGATTTGATTAGATATTCCTTTATTTCATTTTATAAACCAGACCTATATTATTATTTATTAATTAAGTTAATTTAATTATTGATATTCTTAAAAAATATAGTTATTGTTAATTTAAATACATTTTAGATGAACATAGTTATTTATCTGAGCTAGATCAAATGATTATAATTATATATTTCCTGGAGGTGAGGATACAATATATATATATATATATATATTATAATTGAAATAATATTTTTAAACGGTTTATAAACAATTCAAACAATCTTTAAATCCGCAGAAGTACTTTCGGTTGCTTTCAAACCTGCCTCAACTGCTATTAAATTCAAAAACTAAAAGCTGAAGCAAACGTCATCAATTCAAATTCCACGAATCTCGTATTTTAATGTTAGAAGCTTGTCGATTTATCAAATGTGTTTTATTCCTGTTTATAAAAATTGCCTCTTTAATTTTTCTTTTACTATGGTTTCTCTCTTCATGAAGAATTTTCACATTTTCAAAATTAAATTTAAATTTATGTTTACATGTTTTTTCATGATCAAAGAAAACTGAAGAAGATATTAAATCACCATTATTTTTATTTTTTACACGCTTATATAACAATTCGTGTTCCTTCAATCTTTTCTCAATGTTGCACCTAGATTCACCTATATATGATAGCATAAAATCACAAAAAATTTGATATATGACATTACTTTTTTGCTTGATAGGTATGACATCCTTAGAATTATTAACTAATTTGTTAATATTGTTTGGAACGTAGAATGAAACATTAAATACATTCTTATATAAATCCTTAAAAAATTTTACTTGTGGATTTGAAATAAATGGAATAGATATCCATTTTTTATTATTAATCTTCATTTCTTTTAAATTATAATTTTTTAAATTGACTTAAAGTATTGTTTATTTGTTCCATTTTATAACCAACATCAAGCAATTCCTTGGCAAATATCTCAATATTTTTCAATTTATCACTTTGGTAACGACATAATTTTTCATTTCGAAACAAAAAAGATTTAAAACTTGCCATCTTATGCATCATTGGTACTTTTGATTTAAAATTTATATATCCTCTTTTTTGCAATGGCTTAATTATTAGTTTATAATTTAATATACTGTTATCTCTTGTGATCATTAAATCTAAATAGTTAATCTTATAATCCTGTTCTTTTTCAATAGTCCATTTCAAGCCATTCAATTTATTTAATTCCTCTATAAGCAAATTTATACTATTAGTGTTTCCACAGACAAAAACATCATCCACATATCTTTTGTAAATTTTAATATCTCCAAAAATACACATATTTAAAATATTACTCTCATATGTAGATAAAACGAAATTGCAAACTTGTGCAACTACAGGCAATCCCATAGGCCAACCTTTGGTCATTTTATAATATTGACCTTCAAAAGATGCAACAATGTTATCATTAAAAAATTTTAAAGAGTCAATGATAAATTTTATCATATATTTACAAATATTTTTATTTTTTAATGCATGTTCAATTATTTTTATGGAATTCATTCTATCAATAGATCCATACATTTCTGTAACATCCAATGAAGCAATAATATCATTTTCATCAATAATTAAATTTTTAATACTATTTACAAAGTCAAATGATGAAGCAATAGTATTGTTTCCAAATCCTAAAAAGTCTTGTAAAAGTTTACCAATATATTTAGAAGACTGATATATAAAGGAACCACCAAAATCTATCATTACTCGCAAAGGATTACCTTCTTTATGTAATTTTATATTTGCAAAAATACGAGGACATATAGCACAAGAAGGATATATCATATAGTATACATTATTATTTAAAACTTTATTTTTAGCAATTTTTAAAATATTGTTAATAAATTTTATTCTTTGACCATCCATATTATAATCTTCAATCAAAAAGAAACCAAGTTTGTCCATTTGCATTTTAATTTTATTAATATATTGATATTTCGTCAACAAACACATACGTAAACCTTTGTCCTCTTTCAAACAAATCATATCATCAATCTTCAATTTACGTTTAAATTCCGATATAGCCAATTGCCATGATTTATCATAAGGTATTGTATCAAATCTATTGCAATTAATTTTCTTAATAATATCATCAGCAAAATTCTCATTACCAGGAATCATTTCAAATGTATTTTGAACAGCTGCAATTAGTTCCAAATTATAATCTTTCCAAATACCACCAACGTATTTAGCTCCATGACTTAAAACGTATTTCTGAATTAAATGTATCCTATTATTTGATAAATTAACAAAGTTTAAATCCTTATAAGCGTGTGGATATCGCTTATTAAATAAAAATCAACTTTTTTCTCAAATTTGTTATATAATTTACGTTCAATTACTTTAAATCCATTTTCACAAATAATTTTATATTCGTTCCAGGCATACCATTCATTTAAAATGATTAAATGTTCAATTGCTTTCAAATAATTACGAATATCAAAAAGTTCCTTTTTACAACTTTTAATAATATTATTTAAAATAATCAATTTTAATTTATCCAAACATTTTGGTATTAAATTTATACAGCTGTTCAATTTTATATTACAACAATTCGGGAATATCTGAAAAATTTTACAAACCTTGAAAAAACGAAGTTTGCACTTCAGCTTAATAATCTTTTTACATTATCTCCGCCATTCCTTAACGATCCACCGTTTTCTAAAATTACTTGAATCCATTATGTTAAATATATGTAAAATAAATAAAAATATCCGTTAATTAAAAATAATATTGTAATTATAATTGAAATAATATTTTTAAACGGTTTATAAACAATTCAAACAATCTTTAAATCCGCAAAGTACTTTCGGTTACTTTCAAATGCCTCAACTGCCATTAAATTCAAAAATCAAAAGCGGAAGCAAACGTCATCAATTCAAATTCCACGAATCTCGTATTTTAATGTTAGAAGCTTGTCGATTTATCAAATGTTTTTATTCCTGTTTATAAAAATTGCCTCTTTAATTTTTTCTTTTACTATGGTTTCTCTCTTCATGAAGAATTTTCACATTTTCAAAATTAAATTT
The DNA here is from genome assembly GCA_028023455.1 of Epiperipatus broadwayi. Taxonomy (NCBI): domain Eukaryota; kingdom Metazoa; phylum Onychophora; class Udeonychophora; order Euonychophora; family Peripatidae; genus Epiperipatus; species Epiperipatus broadwayi. Next base: position 4,009,585 of record JAQFVV010012423.1, read on the forward strand.
AAATTTATGTTTACATGTTTTTTCATGATCAAAGAAAACTGAAGAAGATATTAAATCACCATTATTTTTATTTTTTACAGCTATATAACAATCGGTTCCTTCAATCTTTCTCAATGTTGCACCTAGATTCACCTATATATGATAGTACAATCAAAAATTTGATATATGACATTACTTTTTGTGATAGGTATGATCTTAAATTATTAACTAATTTGTTAATATTTTTAAATAAAATACAATGATGCATAAGATGGCAAGTTTTAAATCTTTTTGTTTGAAATAAAATATGTTTAAAAGTGATAAATGAAAAATATTGAGATATTTGCAAGGAATTGCTTGATGTTGGTTATAAAATGGAACAAATAAATAATACTTTAAGTCAATTTAAAAAAAATTATAATTTAAAAGAAATGAAGATTAATAATAAAAAATGGATATCTATTCCATTTATTTCAAATCCACAAGTAAAATTTTTAAGGATTTATATAAGAATGTATTTAATGTTTCATTCTACGTTCCAAACAATATTAACAAATTAGTTAATAATTCTAAGGATGTCATACCTATCAAGCAAAAAAGTAATGTCATATATCAAATTTTTGTGATTGTATGCTATCATATATAGGTGAATCTAGGTGCAACATTGAGAAAAGATTGAAGGAACACGAATTGTTATATAAGCGTGTAAAAATAAAAATAATGGTGATTTAATATCTTCTTCAGTTTTCTTTGATCATGAAAAAACATGTAAACATAAATTTAAATTTAATTTTGAAAATGTGAAAATTCTTCATGAAGAGAGAACCATAGTAAAAGAAAAATTAAAAAGGCAATTTTTATAAACAGGAATAAAACACATTTGATAAATCGACAAGCTTCTAACATTAAAATATGAGATTCGTGGAATTTGAATTGATTATGTTTGCTTCCGCTTTTAGTTTTTGAATTTAATAGCAGTTGAGGCAGGTTTGAAAGTAACGAAAGTACTTCTGCGGATTTAAAGATTGTTTGAATTGTTTATAAACCGTTTAAAAATATTATTTCAATTATAATTACAATATTATTTTTAATTAACGGATATTTTTATTTATTTTACATATATATATATTGAAGCAGTCAATCCTAGCTTAAGATTGTGCTTCATGTTTCTACCTACTAACCCATATTCAAATCCCTATTTCCCATCCCGCTCCTTTTGTCGTATATATATTTTTATGTATATGTTTGAAATGTGCACCTAAATTTATAGTTTAACTTTCAATATTTATTATTAGTTCTTTTTTTTTATTAAAGTATTATAGATGTGGCTCAAATATATACATAGGAGCAAAACTTACTAACAAAATATTGATGTTTTTAAATATTTTATCGTGCGTCATTTTTTAACTCATTCTTTTAAAATTGCTTGTTTTTTTTATTAAACTATTATAAAATCCAATATGGAAGATGCTGCAGTAATTGTCTAAAAATAATTAAAGGGGTTGGAAGCACTATTGTTTTAATCTGGGGTAGGTATTTTTAATTAAAGTTTCACTTAAAATAAATGGGATTAAGTAGATTAAGGATTTACTTGTGTTAAAAAACATGTTATCAAATCTATTTCTAATCTGGAAATAGATTTGAATTTATTTTTGGATGTTATCTTACAATTGCATCTTCAAAAACAACTGATAAAAGAAAAAGGTATTATAAACATATTTTGTTTTGCTTGAAACTTACAAATGATGTAGCAGTAAATCCACCACTCTTCTCAACCCTATGGGTCAGGGTCATCATCTGCCACTACCGTAATATCCTGCTGCCATGAAATAAAGAAAGGTCTAAAAAGAACATTAGAATGCTAATAGAAGTTTTCTGCCACCGAATTACTTGTACTTCAATTGCTGTGCACGTGCAACTATTAAATTGGACTCTTAAAATCACAAGGTAACTTTTATGCTACTATTTGAAAATGAATCTAGCCTCACTAATCTCAAATCCTGCTATCAAGATTCTAACATGTTGTTTAATTTTCTATCTTTTAAATTAATATATATATATATATATATATATATATATATATATATATATATATATATATATATATATATATATATATAAAACATGAAATTTGCTCTCAAATGATTTCTCTATATCTAATCCTGTTTCATATGCTCTAACTTTCTTTAATTTTGGTGTGGTTAATTGTTTATTACTTGATTTTATATGTATACTCATATTATTATTAAATTGCCAATCTCACAACCTGGCGAGCTTAATTTCTAAAAATCTTTTTCTTTAACTTTTTTCTTCTAAACCTTCATGAAAAGGATATTAACGTCGCCTTTAAATATACATATATAATGCATTATAAATAAATATGTTCACCAGTTTGTTTTTATGAATCAACATTTTATGTTGGTTTATTATAAAAATATATTTGTTTATCACTGGCATTTCTACTGGGGAAAATCCAGAACTCAAGCTAATTAATGCTTTGAAATCTTATAAAATATTATTTATTTAATTCTAAAAAAAGGTGACTTAATTTGTTATATATATATATATATATATATATATATATATATAAGAATTAAGTCACCTTATATATATATATATATATATATATATATAACTGCTAGTTATTTTTTATACTCTTAAAATATATGCTAAGTATTCCAGTTATTGTAAAATCCACGAAGGTGAGATTGAATTATATTAAATAGTAGGAATGGGAAGGGGGTGAATCTTAATGTTTCTTTTACTAAATCAAATCTTAACATATATTTTATTAATTTGAAATCTAAATCTTAATGTTTCTTTTGCTAAATAAAATCTTCAAGTATATTTTAGTAAATGAAATCTAAATTTCTCTATATATATTATAATTGCATGGTGTATTATAGTATTCAAACAAGGGTCATTTATTTTAAAGCTGTAAAATTTATTCAATGTCATTAGAGACATTCATTCATACTGCGTTCCTGACATTTAGCATATCTTCGTATATATATATACTACGTGCTTCTAGTCTTCTAATCTGGGGGTTACGACAAGATCGAACCCATTGATTTCTTTTCGTATCTCATTCCATAGATAGTTGAGCTATCTGGGACCACATTTATTTCATATAAAATGCCTCTGGCAGTGATCCTGTAAGTTTGGCACATGCTATGCATATTCACTTCGTATAGATAAAAGGTCTCTCATGTCGGTTATACCAGCAAAAGTCTGGGCTATGCCATGCCTATCTACTTTTTCTCTTAGTTATTTTAGGCTATTATGTCAGCACCATGAACTTCTTCATATTTATTATTTATTTTGCTTCATGACCCAGTTTTAATGCTCTAATATTAAAATTATGCTTTGCTTAAAAGATATATATAAATGCCAATCACTTCTATTTTATTAATTAAGTTTATTTCAATCATATACAATCTTACCTTTGTAATTTATATATCTATATTTAGGAGTATCTATATGCCTTGGGGAAAATAAAGCGTTCATCTTTCTATTGTTAAAATAATTTCATTAAATATTTTGTCATAGTTTCAAATATAATTTTTCAACTGTCATTTGTTTATTTTCACAACCTGTGGCATGAAAATAATTTATATCACATGTATAATGAATTTCAGAACACTCCCCTAAATCATATGTTAGTCACCACATTTCAGAACCATAAATCAAAGTGTTAATGGCAATATTATGTAATTCTTTTTAATACTGATTAGCATCTCAATATTGAACCCACCAAAGAGGTGTGCTTATCTGTAATATATTATTTAGCTAATAAAGAGCATATGAGAAGTAATAGCGTGAATGACACTATGTAATTATCTACTGCTTGCTCATTCATACACTAATGTCTATAATTTATTTATAAATGTATAAATATTTGTCAGTATATTAAAATATATTTTATTGTCTAACTTATTTGAGTAGTTTGAATTCCTTCTTTTGCTCCACTTCCAAATGTACAGCCTAAGTTGATATATATGTTAGTTTAGTCTTAGTCAATAGATATCTCATTGTCTTTTCCACTCTCCTAGTCGGCCGGATTTAAAATTAATTTTAATGTGCCATCACTATTATGTTATTCATTAGGTGTTAGATCTGGGGCTTAGAGAGTGGGTTCGAATTCAGGCTGGTCCCTGACCTAAATCTTGGGCTGGACTGGGTTTGAAGTACATTTTGTGAGTTCCAGCTCATGTTAGATGGATAGACATGTTTGGACTGGTACAATATATATATATATATAAATTATTAATCAATGTCTGTATTCCAATTATAATAAAATATTTATAATTAATCAAAATAATACAATAATTAATACAGTAAAAAATATATTAAAAACAAATATATACCACAATTTAATAGAAGTACTTTCAACTATTTATGTAGTCATTATCAATTAGATTCAAATTGTATTACAAAAAACCGTTACAAATGTAAACAAAAATTAATACTTCATACATCAATTTACCCACAATTCATTAATTTTTATATTGGCAATCTGTCCATTTACCAAATGATGCTTTTCACTTTTTATTAACATAGCTTTTTTAATTTTGCATTTATTATTATATTTTTCAATACACAAAATCTTAACTTTATTAAAATCAAAACCATAATTGCAAGTTACATTATGATCAAAAAATACTGACGGTGATATGTCATCATTTCTAACATTCTCTTGTCTTGATTTTTGTACTTGTTTATATAACAACAAATGCTCCTTTGATCTTTTCTCCAATGTTCATCAAACACACAGTCATTTATATATTGCACAACTTTGATTTAAAATACTACATCTATTTTTTGAATTATTTATTAATCTATTTAAATTAGGAGTAGTATAAAAGGTGACTCAACAATTAATTAATACAAAAAGTTAATGTTAAGAAATTTAAAAACAGAGCTAATTGCAATTGGAATTCACATATATTTAGATTTAAAAAGTTTATTCATGATAATGATTTTGTTTGTTTAAAAGAAGATAAGGGGATTGAGATTATGTCTTATGTCAAAACTTTATTACTACAATAAAGTTTTAATTCAAATGGAAAAGCTCAAATTTAAAAAGGTTGGAAAAATAAACATTAAAAATTTGTGTGTAATTGTTATTGATGATATTTAAAAAAAAGCTAACAAGAATAAATATATAGATGCTCATACATATTATCATCTTTATCCATCTGCTGCAATTTGTCCTAGGATTTTTTCGAATATTAAGCTACATAAACAAGATAACCTTTTAAGATTAATAATTGACTTTTGTGGATCATTTTACTATGAAACTTGTAGATTTATAGAAACATTATTAAAAGATGTTCTTGGATTTGGAAAATATACTATTAGTTCATTGTTTGATTTTGTAAAGAAAATTTATAATATTAATATTAATGAAAATGATAGTATTTGTACATTTGATATATGTGAGATGTACGGTTCAATAGATATATTAAAATCTATAAAAATTATATTAGAAGCTTTGATGTTAAAAAAAGTTGATGTTAAGAAAGTAAAATTTGTAAATGATGTATTATATTTTATTGATAAATATATATATCTAATGTTTAATGAAAATTATTATAAAATGGATTACAGTTGGCCTATGGGTCTTCCTGTACTTTCACAAATATGTAGTTTTGGAGTATCAAGATATGAAGATATAATTCTTAATATATTACCAAGGTATTAAAACTTATTACAGGTATGTTGATGATGTTTTTGTTTGTGAAAGTTTAGATGTCATAAATTTGTTATTTAATGAATTAAATAGTTTAGAAGGTTTAAAATGGAATAAATCTTTTGAAGAAAAAATGTCAATTAAATATTTAGATATTAAAGTTACTCGTAATACAAATAAATTAGATTATTGTATGGTAATAAAAGATATTGAAAAAAGAGGATATATTCCTTGGTATTCAAATGTGCCAATAGTACATAAATTATCCAGTTTGAAATCATTTTTATTTAGGAATAATAAGTTATGTAAATATAGTTCTGATAAAATAAGTAACATAAATGTATTTACTATGGATTTGTTAAATATTGGATATGATCATAAATTAATTTATAATATTGTTACTAAGTTTAATAATAATAGTAATATTTTAAGTGCTATAGATATTGATAAAATAAAATATACTTGGATATCAATATCATTTATTTGTAATGAACCAGTAAAATTTATAAAACAGATATATAAAAATATATGTCGAGTCACATTTTATACTACCCCTAATTTAAATAGATTAATAAATAATTCAAAGAATAGATATAGTAATTTAAATCAAAGTTGTGCAATATATAAATGGCTGTGTGTTTGTGGAAAGGCATATATAGGTGAATCTCAATGTACATTGGAGAAAAGATCAAAGTAGCATTTGTTGTTATATAAACGAGTATAAAAATCAAGACAAGAGAATGTTAGAAATAATGACATATCACCATCAGTATTTTTTGATTATAATGTAACTTATAATTAAGTTTTTGATTTTGATTTTAATAATGTTAAAATTTTGTGTATTGAAAGAAATAATAATAAATGCAAAATTAAAGAAGCTATGTTAATAAAAAGTGAAAAGCCTCATTTGATAAATAGACAGGTTGCCAATATAACAATTAATGAATTGTGAGAAAATTGATGTATGACGTATTACTTTTTGTTTACATTTGTAATGGTTTTTTGTAATACAATTTGAATCTAGTTGATAACAACTACATAGATAGTTGAAAGTACTTCTATTAAATTGTGGTATATATTTGTTTTTAAAATATTTTTACTGTATTAATTATTGTATTGTTTTGATTAATTATATATATATATATATATATATATATATATATATATTATATCAATTTATATAAGGGTTATATATATATATATATATATATATATATTGTACCCTCACTTCTCGATATATGATATAATTTAAAAAATATGACTAGCTCAATTAAATCATTATGCTCGGCTAAAATATGTACAACTATCTTTAATATATTTTTTATAATATTATAACTTATCAAATTTATTACAAACTTATCAAAAATTAATATAGTTCAATATTATGTACTAATTAAATAAATATTTACTAAAATCATGAGACTGTGAAGTGAAGTTACAATTGGTAATTAGATTTACATTGAATCAATGTCTCTCCAAGACACTGTTTCAATGGCATAAGAATACTATTACCTCTTTATTATCTCATTACTAACTCTACAGCATTCTTATGACTTTTATAAATGAACTATCTTTAATAATAATAGATAAATAAATCTCAATCTTTTGTTAAGGAAATATAATTAAACGATCTCAGGTTCTACTAATTATCTTAAAGTAATAATAATTCATGTAGATAGGAATGATGAGGGATTTAATATCAAACCTAAATACACCTAACTTATTCTAATAACAATAACTGACAATAATAATCTTTAGTGTATAGCTTAATCTTATCTATTGGATTATACTTTTAATCATTAAGAAAATAAGTCAATCATATACATGTCTTTCATTTCCATATAGTATCTTAATTTTAAAATAGACCAAAATCTTATAATTTAACAATTTGTGGCAATAAATAATCTTATACTCTTATATTGTGCATTATAATTACTTTGTGACCATTGTAATATTATATGTTAATGTCAATCAATTTCTATAAATTATATTAATAAAATATTGTGTTTCTTTCTCAAATAATAAAATAATAAATTCATATTGTGCAAATATTATGTACATTCAAATTATCTGTTGTCAAATGCTGTGGTGTAAAATAATGAATTCGACACATCTTTTAAACAACTTAACAAATTTATTTACATTAACTTTAACAAGTAACTTATTTACACTATTTACATTACACATAGAACTAAAGAAAATAAAACAAAAAATAAGAAAAATAATAATACAAGATTTTTACACTATTACTATTTCCATAATCATAAATAGATAATTTATACATTTCTTAAAATGTTCTATCAATAACATTTAATTAAGTTTATGACTTTAAATTTTAATAAACATCATTTGTCCTCAGTTAATACAAGAAAAGGTTTTATGTGAGATATCAATCATGTAGCATGTATGTAAATAAACAAACTTTAATAATTAAAAAATGCTATTTCACTTAAGTCTTACTGTTATTTATATTATAATGTATTAGGATGTATTACATTTACCATCAGTATTACTCAAATATTAATTACTGTATAAACTGATGTAACTTTGTAATATAACAACAATTATTATATTATAACCATTTATTTCATTCCGATATAATGTTATATTACATGTCTTATCAAAATATGCAATACGTATATGTACTTTTAAAAATAATATTTTAAATTATTCAATAATTTTAACTTTTATAAAGTATAATGTTAAATAAAATTCTATGATTCTTTTTATATAAATTATTACTCTTTTTTACTTGTTATTCTTATTCCTTCCTAATAAACTTCTATCTACAAAAGTCATTTTAACCTTATTTAATTTTAGAAAAATAGATGACCCATTTTAAATAAAAATAATAACGATCCAAACTCTCTTATACCTCATCCTCTATATACAATAAGCCTTCAATCAAGATATAAATTTCTATGTAAAATTAACTTACTTATCTAATAAAAATAAAAAATAAAATATAGATTTTTATATATCTCTTACTAACTTGAAAAGAAAAAAAATAAATAACTTATACTAATATAATTGTAACAAAAACATTAAAATTTATTCACGAAAGAATCATATAATTATTTCTAGGTTTTCATATTATGTTGTACTAAATTTACATCATCAATTTAAAGTATGCATATTAAAATAAAACTGCTATTATTAATCTTATGCATGTATATTATTTAAATATTAATACATTCATTCAACAATCAAATAACATTTGGTTGATCTAAAGAAAACATAGTAAATACATCAAATTATTATTATCACATAAGTTTTTACCATAAATGATACTTTAATGTACAGTCCGTCACACGATGTCCTCCAAGATTTCAGTTTTACAAAATAATTTCACATTTACACTCAACAATTATTCTTTAAAATATTACATGTTATATAATTATAAAATAAACTTTATGCAATAAAAAATTATATTAATATTTAGTTATTATTTTTAAAAAATGTAAATGTACCTTTCCTATCTTTCAATAAATTAATAATTAATTAAATATTACTGTTAGTTAATAAATAAAACATAATTACATAACATCCAACGGTGTCTTCTTTCACTATATTGTTCTTTTTCCTAGGCACAAATTTTCACCAAACATTACTTCCTTTTCTGGTACATCACGTGTTTTTAAAAGTTTTTTATGAAAAAAATGAAAACATTCTTTTTTTTAAAAAAATAAAATAAAAATAAGAGTCAGTTCCACCATAAGAATAAAATAATAATTAAAATAGTTTATGGAATCCGGATTCATTTCTTTTAAAGATGAAAAATATTATTTAAAAGTTATTATTTTTAGCATTAGTCTATAATTTATAAAGTTCTTATTTAATTATTTTAATTTTACTTGGATATCCACATGTAATTTATTTGCGCATTCCTTAACAAATATTTAGGTAAGATTACTTTTAGATTCTTCTGTACGACCAGCGTTCAGACCTTAATAATCATAATTTTACTTATAAGTATTTCTTTACCTATTAAATCTCCAATTTATTTGCCTTTTAAAACTGTCAGAATTTAGTCTTTTAAACCACAAAGACTTCACAAGGCAAGTACTTATGTAATCATTATTATTTACCATCTTTACTAAGTTATATACTTAGATTTATAATTTACAAATACTTTCTTCATAAAGAAGTATTTCTCATTCTTTTAAATATCTGTTTTATTAAAATTAATTACCATCAGCTTTTAAATTTATATAAGGTCCAACATATTACTTTTAGGCATTTAGTAACTCTCCTAGTTAATCCAGCGTTTGTTAAATTTTCAGTATAAAGTCTCCAATACATTTTATCCTTATACGATGTTTTCATGACTATTTGATAGTAAATTGAGCTTCAATAGAAAAACGATCAATAGGAAATTATAATAAATTAACACTGCATATTTATCGGTAACTTTTATAAATTATTTTAAAACTACTCTCTTATAATTTTAAAACGACTTTGAGAGCGTCTATAATTACTTAGCTATTTCTAATAGCACACTTTACTTTAAAATTTCAATTACAATTCCCCTCCGAACAATTGAACCTTGGTTTTATACCGGAAGAAAACTCCCTCTTGATTGGTGAGTTAAACAATCAACTTGCTAGCTTATTTACATATTTTACCAACAAGACAGAATTGAAAATAAATAATGACTTATTTAATATTTATTATTTATCACATTATTAAATTCTTAAATTAATCTTTATCATTTATTTAAATCCATTAAACATTTTTTAAAATATACTTTCTTACTTTATTTCACGTTTAACTTTTATAAGATTATTTTTATAAACAATTAAGTCTATTTTTATTCGTTATGTTTTTAAACAGTATTTTAAAAATCAGATTTAATATTTCACATTAATTATTTTTATTTTTATCTCATGATAGCCAATATAATATTTATAAATTTTATAACAGAATTTTTAAAATAGCTTTGCAACTTTACTAAAAAACTCCCAAGCATGTGTGTATGTGTCTAATTAACATCTGTTTTTTTACAACAAAGCTACAAACGCTTGTAATAATCTAAAAATAAACTAACAATTCATTTTTTAAAAATAAATATTTTTAAAATAAATAATATATTATAACAGTTTTTAAAATAATAATTTGATATTATTAAAATCAAATATTAATCTTCTATCATGTACTACTAATAATTAAAATATTTATATTCACTTATTAAATATTAATATTTACCAACAAATAAATATATGCATTTAATTTTAACTTGTCTTTTTAAAACTTTAACTTTAAACATTTATTTATTAAATTTATTAATGCAGTATTGCTTATGGCCAGTTTTCCCAACCATATTCTATTATCATTCCCATTGAAACGTCTCTCTCAAACATCAGCACAATTTTTACATATCAAATACTCATGAATTACTTTAATTACACTTTTTAAAAGATTGTTATAAACAAAATTAACATCATATAGTTAAATATATCTTAAATTTAAAATTTTTTAAATAGATTGATACAACAATTTATGGAGACCCATACAAAAGGGCACAATATATATATATATATATATATATATATATATATATATATATATATATATATATATATATATATATATATATATATATATCAAGTCAGATTTCACATGATCTAATTTAATAAGCTTGTATTTATTATTCGATGATATATATATGACTTGATATTTCTGCTAAAAATTAAAATATATAGCCCTTATGTATATATCCTCTTTAGTATGTGTAAATAATAATGTATGCATATATAAGTGATCAAACATATGAAATATTCTGCTAAGAGACAACTGTTTAACGAATTTATTTTAATTCGAATTTTTTTTAAATATTTTTTTATTTAAAATTTTTTTTATCAAAACTATATTGTAAATGAACTTCACTTAATATATATAATTTTACTTTAAATCAATTTTATACATATGGTATATATTTCTGCAGTAAGTTAATATCTATAGTTTTATGTATATATCACATTTAATGTGTACTTAACTATTTATGTATAAAAATATTAAGTATTTTGTATGTATTATATTTTCTATAATATAAACAATTGTATTATTTTTTAAATCATAGCAAATAAAATTGATCATGAGCATTATTTAAAATATTCCTCTCACTCTCACTAAAAAACTAATTTACCTGTTTAAAAATTTAATATGTCCTATCACTTTTATAGACACTTTAAACAATGTAAAAATTTCAACAAATAATATTGAACTTGAATATATTAAATGTCAATTTTAAATTATTACAATATATTATTAAATTGAAAAAAAATATTTATATCCCTTTCCAATTATTTAATAAACAAACAAACAAACAAACTGATTTTACAACTTCAATAAAAGCCTTTATATATATATAATAAATAAAGTTTGATATCAACTTCAATAAAAGCCTTTATATATATATAATAAATAAAGTTTGATATCTGTATTCGTTTCACAATATATGTAATATACAAATCAATATATATATATATATCAAAATACAATACAATTTATATAAATTATATTCTTTTAGAAGTACTTTCGACTATACACTTTGTAGTCTTTATCAACTATATAACGTTCAATAAACCTTCATCATCTGTTATATTTGATCATATGAAAGTAAAATTTTAAAATAATTGAAATATCAAGAAATTAAAGTATATCATAGATATGTGGATGATGTTTTTATTTGTGGAAAACAAGAATTAATAATCAATTTATTTAATGAATTAAATGAGATTAAGGATATAAAATGGGTTATAACTAAAGAGAAATACAATTCCATAAAATTCTTAGATATTCAAATTACTCTTAATGATTACAGTTTGGATTATCTTATGTTAATTAAGCCAATTGAAACTAGAGGTTTTATTCCATATGAATCACATGTACCTATGTGTCATAAGCTGTCTGGATTGAAATCATTCTTATTTTGAAATGAAAAATTATGCAAATATTCTAGTGATAAAATTAAAAATGTACATTTATTTGTTAATGATTTGATGAAAATTGGTTATTATAAAAATGCTATTGCTAATATTATTAAAGGATTTAAAAGAAATCAACACTATAATAAAATTAAAAATAAAAATATCAAAATGAAATGGATTTCAATGCCATTTATATCAGATGAGCAGGTCAAGTTTATTAAGAAAATTTATAATGGTTTGTGTCATATTGATTTTTTCTCTACAAATAACATAAATAGATTGCTTAATAATTCTAAAATTCAAAATTCAAAGTTTAATCAAAATTATATTATATATAGATTGATATGTGGATGTGGCGTACAATACATTGGTGAATCTAAGTGTACATTTGAGAAGAGAATAAAAGAACATATACTTTTATATAATAGAATTCAAAAAGAGAATCAATATGGAACAGATGTAAATAAACCTTCATCATCTGTTATATTTGATCATAATAAATCTTGTCAATATGGATTTAAATTTGATTATAAAAATATGAAAATTATTCAAATTGAACATTGTCATAATAAACATAAAATAAAAGAGGCTATGTTGATTTCAAGAAATTGTCAAATGTTAATGAATCGCCAGTCATCAAATGTTAAGATAACAGAATTGTGGGAAATCTGAATTGAACTATGGGTATTGTTATAAAGACTACAAAGTGTATAGTCGAAAGTACTTCTAAAAGAATATAATTTATATAAATTGTACTGTATTTTTCAAAATCAGAATTATATATATATATATATATATATATATTGACATAATTCTGATTTTGAGAATATTGTAAAAATTTTATGGTAATAAAGAAAGGAAACTATTTTTATATAAAATAAATCTATTTACATTAATAGATATTAATGTGATTATGATTATTAATGCATATAAATTTCTATTTAAATGATTAAGAAAGAGAAAATTATTTTTCATTTTGAGAAAAGTAAATTTAAAAGCACACACAAAACAATTGTAATGTATTTATAAATCTTTGTAGATAATATTTACAAAGAAAAATAACTATTTATTCTTACGTTTATAAATTTTATTGTATCTACTATAAATAGTGGATCCAGTTTCACTGATAGGATTATTATAAAAAATCTGATCAAACAAAGGCTAGTAGCTGCTATATTCAATGTCGGTCAAGTTTGAACTTTTAGAAAAGTAAGTCAAAATGACCTTTCAGTAAGGGTCTTATAGTCCAATATGTGAGTAGTAGATATCACTAGCTGCACTTAAAGTTTGAGATTACAAAAGTGGAATTGAGTTGTAGACACAAAAAATTTGTTTTGTGTATGTGATTGCCAGACGTAAAATACTGACAATCTATATAATAATTCAGTCATTATTAAATTCCAATAAAGTTATGATAGAAACATATACAAGTATACATTGAAAAAACTTAACTCTTGCATATGGATATAAGTGCACACAAACTAACCTCCAGTTCATACTATTCATGCTAATACTAGTATTTATTTTTGCATATGCATAAACTACAAATGGAAAAAAATTGGCTACTGAATAAAATATATACTAATATTAACATATTATTTTTAAAACTAACTTCAATATTTATTGGAGAAAATTGAAGAAAACTATTTAATTAATTTGTACTGTACTAATTTGTTTTAAAGTTTAACAAATTTTAATTGACTAAAATAGGCAGATAATTAAGCAAAAATATGTTTAGAAAGAATATAAAATAACTGATGAACAAATTTAAAATCCTCATAAATGTGCAGGGCTGAAAAACTTTTTAGACTGCAATTATTATTTGTGTCAATATAAATTCAATCTGCCTATTACCTAACACACATACAAACATATATAGAGCAATTCAAAACTAAAAAAATTCCTAATACAGTCAATTATAGAAATAATAAAGGCTGGATTAATCTGTCTTATTTATCACATGTGGAAAATAAAACAGCATAAATTTGCTCAGAAAGTTTAATTTTGAATTTTCCTAAATCTAAATAAACTTATTAACAATATAAAGAACAACATTTTAATATTGGATTGGCCCAATGTGGTCTACACTGTAAGTTGCAGCCCAAAAGACTACCAATATGTATATTATGGTGAGACCAGGGCAAGCCTTACAATTAGAATGACTTAACATTCATTAACATATAAAAAATCTAAGATTAGGTTTAAAACCATTAATTTATCTGTCTTTTTATAAAAGAGAGCATGGTCATAATTATGATCAAAGTGATGTTAAAATTATGTGTGAAGAAAGATACAATTGCAAAGGTAAAATAAGAGTCATGATTCATTAAACAAAATGAATATATAATGAAAGAAAAATCAAACAACATTCAAATCAGCAAAAAATTAATGTTCTCATCAAACTAACCAGGAATATGACATAAGCGCATTTAAAGTATACTTGTTACAATAAATCTTACTAAGTTTTATATTTATACTTCGTTTTAATATTTATGTTATTATATTTGTATTATATACAATGAGATTATTAAAATAATTTAGCTTAAAAGCTTAAAAAATTAAAAATTAATTATTTAAATATTTTTATTTATGTATACATATTACAGAAAATTTTAAAAAAAAACTATTTAATTAATTAAATATATAAAAAATGATATATAATTTAATTTAATGTATAAAGTATATGTATATAATTAATTCAATAGAGCTTATGTAAAATAGTATATAATTTATGATGTATAATATATGTATATAATTATTTAGTTCAACTTAATGTATTTTTATTTATTGTATAAAAATAATATGTATATAAACAAAAAAAGGGGGAGGGAGTATATATATATGTATGTAAATAGGTTATATTATTTTATAAAACGATTATGTAAAATGAATATTAGAGGAAGTATTGATAGATATGATTGTATTTATTTTTATAGTTCTTTTATTTCAAAAACAACATTATGAGCAAATTTATGTTTGACCATTTCTAAGGATTAATTTGTACTACACTAATTTGTTTTTTAAATGATCAAAATTAATGTGTTAATTATTAAAAAGTAAAATATTTTTATTTTATAATGTACACAGTGTATGTATTTATATGTGTATATATATAAATTCATTCTATGTGTCCGTATAGCTAATGATAATGATTGGATTATTTTTGTACTACCAAATAAGTATTTGTACATATAAGTATGATTTTTTTGACCACGTGCGACTTACGTATTTCTGGAAACAATAATTTAAATAATATTACATGTATAGTTTTGTTTGTTAATCTTTAGAAATATCTGCGTCAAAATTCTATTATCTTACATTTTATTATTATTTTCACAATTAATTAATAAGTTTATTAATTGTTATTTTAAATTAATCAAGTGAAATTATAAAATAGAATACATTCAATATTATAATAAGGTATATATTTATATAGCGCTATGTTAATAAATTGTAATTTTAAATTAGCGATCTGGCTAATATTTTTTTTTCTTGTTCATAGATACCAAGTTTCTGGGGATCTTAATGTTAACTCTAGACTAAAGGTATATATATATAGATGTTACATGGAACTAAGGTAATAATCTCTTTAAAGTTCACACACTTTATTTACATGTTATACGCTGATAACAACTAGTCGTTGATGGCCAATTTACTCATGATATCTGAAAAGTCAGATGACTAGTGGTGGCAATCACTTTTACAGAAATTTAAATTTTTTTGATATGTGATAGTTTTATATTTATTTTAATACTAACATATATATATATATATGTCTCAGTAACATTGATGATTGTTTTTTTAATGATGTTATGCACACTTTTGGCATTAAAATGATCATAATTAGTTAATACTTCATAACACACCTTTTCTAAATTCAATCACAAACAATGGCTGTTAACTTTTTAGTTAAAACAAAAGATGATTGTTAACTATATGACTGCTTACAGATAAGACTATGTTTATTAAATGTATTTGATCGCCTAATGTTTTTCTGATCTTTCTGCTCTCTTATACCATTTATTACTTATTGTTTGTATACTTTATATTTCCATATTAATATAAGAGGAAGATGCACAATAAACCTGTAATACTGTAATAAAAATTGTCTTTTTTTTTATTTTTATGTGTTACATATTGAATCCTTTTTAAAGTAAGGCTTTAAACTTAGTTTTTAAGCTTAAGATTACTATAATCTTTTAAAACATTTTAGCTGTTAAATTATGACTAAATCAATACTATTAAATGTTAAAATACATTGTTACCTATCATTTTAATTATAATCTATTAAAAATTTAAATATTTTATGTATGAATAACACTTATTCATTTGATGCAATGCATAAGACTAACATATTTTTCACTTTTCAACACAGTCCTAAAATTCTTGTAAAGTATGTCTTTTAATAACCCCATCATTTTTTTTTCCTTTAAATACTTCCGTATCTGCAAAACGTTTGCCTTTAAGATATATTTTCACTCAATGAAATAAAAAGAAATTGGATGAAGTAACATTGGGTAAATATTGGTAGATGTATAAGCTGGATCTTATTGTTTTTAATTAAAAATTATTTCACACTCAAGGCTTTGTGTGATGACATGTTATTGTAGTAAAGCTTATACTCCCCATTTGTCACAAATTGGGATATTTTTGTTTCCCAGCATCACACAAATATTTCAGAAGTTATAGGTAAAACACCTGACTATTATGAGTGAATTCTGAAATACTAATGCTGTTTGCATAAAAAATTCAGCATTATCTTGACATTGAACTTCACTCCCTATGATGCTTTAGGACATGGCGATTTTCACCTATTTCATTAAACCACTTATAAACTTACCTTTTTCTAGAGCAGCTTGCTTGGGGAATGTTTCAAGCATTACTCTTGCTATTTTCCTTAACAGAAAACTAGACTTTCACACTATTTCAATTTTTTTTATCATCACAAAAATTGACAAATAAGCAAGATGTACTTAACAAAAAAAATTAATACATAACATTATGATTTCATCTGATAATATCAGCTGGAAAATTGAAGCATAGAGCTTCCTATAAGAGATATATAGAAGCAAAAACATGTACCACATTGTGCCTATCCCCCCAGAGAATGATTCCATATTTTTGGGTATTGCATCAAATTTATCAATAGTTGTACTACAGAAAAAATACTTAATTCATTTAACATTAATAAGCCAATAAGCTAATGTGCATGCGCTTTGTAGATTTAACTATATAAATGAATACTCCCACTTTCCAAACACAAGATAAAGTCTTTGTAAAAAGATAGAATGAATCCATCTATCTTTTCGACCCAAACATTTATTTATGGGAAAATCTTAAGTATTTAGAAAACATTGCACTACATAAAATACATGTCTTGTTTAATTCATTTAAGTATGTTTAACTGTTAACATATCATATTCACATTACAAAAGTAGAAAGAAATATGGTATCTATAATATACATTTTGAAAAATTAATGAAATTACTGCAATCATAATGTCAATTTATGAACTAGTGCAGTCTGTGATGTTCACACCTTTATTTTACACTTTTTATTTTTATACGTTTTGCACAAATTATGCTGATGTTGATAAGATGACAAAAAAAAAAAAAACATGTTTTGTTTTTGTATTATATATAAAAACAAAATAAATACAAGTTTTCTTTATATCCATGAAATTTAAATTATACTAAGTATTTTCTTACTATGCTGCAATGCAATTTTTCATATTACAACAATAAATACAAGTCATATTAATGGCATTGAATTTATGTAAAAGCATAAGAGATAATTTTTTGAATAGATTTTTTAAAAATCATTTCAAAAAGTATTTGTGATAAGATGGCAATATAATGTTGTTGTTTTTTTATAGTTCATTGTTTAATTATTTTAGAAACAGTCAATATTAAAAGTAATTACATTTTACAAGTGGGCATTTTTATTATAACCACAATTTAATTAAATTGTTCACATATGATTCAAAATTTTGCTTCCTATGCAATCTGAGTTTGCATAAATGATGAGTCTGAAAAACAGAATGAAACAAACTGTCAAGTTTATGCATCAGCAGACCAGCATTTTATAATGCAAATATAATTTGAAACATTAAGTGATGTTAATACTATGCAATTGAATTACTGCTATAATTATGACTGGTGTTGGAATCTGGATAAATAATGAAAATTTATTTAGATTATAAGCAAGCTCAGATTTCTTTCTGTATTTAGGTAGAGTCAACACAAATGGCCACTAATGTCTTATGTAGAAAGCAAATCATAAAGGCAAATAATAAAACTAATCTAGTGAAAAACTTTCTTTGCAGTGAAATCTTTTCCTCTGTATCTATTATAATAAGATGTCTGCATTGCAATGTGTATCATTGATATATTATATTTTTGTGGATTTTTAACCTAATATATATTCAAATAAAGATGAGACAACAAACAGGTATTATTGACATCATTGAAATTAAGAGACTGAAATGTAATTACTGTAGCCATAGTTTAAAAGATATAAAAACAGTTTTCATCTTAAAATGAATACTAAGAGACGGAAAACCACCTAAAAGAACACATATGAGATGAATAGATAAGATTAAGACTTTGCTGAACTGATGCAGAGAAAAGAAGTTATAGATTAGAAAAGGCTTTTAATTGAGGAAACTACTCTGAAATGGATCAACAATGATAAATAAAAATGGTATTGCTTATTATGTGTATTTATCTGCCATGCCTACTATTCAGAATTCAAATATATGTAGATATTTTTATGTACAAGCAGATAATTTTTAAAGGTAGCTAATTTGCAGATACTCCACATTATTATTATATTATTGTCAGTAAATTAATTAGTAATTGTGTATCTTTCAATTATTAACTAAATGGAAAAGCAAAAAATAAATGCACTGGATCCTAAACAACCAGTAGTTATATTTAGTATATTATGTAATTTATATTTTCTACTATTCTGTGAAAGAATTTTGAAAAGATTTTTGCCTTATAGTTAACTATTTATATATGTTTCGTATTTTATAGTTTTAGAAAAGATACAAATACATCGAAAAAAAAAAAAAAAAACTTTTTTTTGTAAAAACAAAAAAAGATTTTCAATTTAATAATAAACTGATAAATTAAATTTGATAGTTCTATTATTAATTTATTTGTTTTATTTTTTAGCAATTGATAGCACATCATTCTTTTCATTTAAAATAAATAAAATACCTTATAAAAGAATGACTAGTAAAGATATATTACATACAGCAATAATAAAATAAATTAAAATAAAGTATAAATTTTATTGAATTCTATATTTTCCAACAATCAGAATATTAAATATAGTTTTATTAAATTATTGTAAAATTTAAATAATTGATAAAATTAATTGAATTTGAAAATGTAATTCAAAAACATATAACAAAGTTAAGATTATACTTAAAGTAAAATACTGAAAAATTATTAAATTTAAAATAAATATCATATTACAATATTAAAATCATATTTTGAATGGATTTACAATTAGTATAATGAATAATAGTTATAATAATAAATTTATAATTCTGGCTTTTAATGACATAAAAGAATAATCGAATATTTTATTTAACAGTTCATATAGAAGTTTGAGAACCGGAAGTGTGGACGGTGATCCATCGATTTGAATTTCAGAGTTTACCCTTCTATTATTACATCAAATAATTCTCATCATTGGATTATTATCTGTTGTTATTATAACTTTCTACTTACTCTGCATTGTTATGTTTCATATTGACAATCATTATAAACACTAATTAATTTTATTATTTAAAACAAGCTTTGCATTTTAAATAAATAGAATAAATATTTACTTAATGGGATATTTTCTTATCTTTTATAACTTTCACTTTGTAAAACTGAATAATGTACTTTTCACATTTATTTATTAACATCTAAAACAATTTATAATCAAAATTTCACGTCATTACTTTATGTTGATGGCTATTTTTTTAAAAAAATAAATAAATAAATTGAAATGTTATTGCAAAACTCCACAGATTTATCTTTGTAGTGCAGCAGTTATTCTTAGTGCAATAATAATAACTTCGGTAATATTTTTGCTATGTTGTTTGTCATGACAAATGATTTAAAAGATCAAAAGTTCCTTCTGTAGTTTGTACAACATTCTCAAGAGTAAATAGTGACTATTTAAAAAAATAAAATAAACTTAGCAAATGATGTTGCATCAATTGTAGATGTCACTTTTGATAGGTTGCTAATAATAAATTACTTATAACCAGAATTTGTTTCTGATTGGAGATTAAATTCAATTATATTAGAGGCTTGATTATCTTGTTTTATTGCAACATTTTATATAGAGACGTTCTCCAAATACTCTATAATTATTTTCTATAGTTTATAATTTTCATTAAAATAAGTATTTTATTTAAGAATAAATTTATTTTTGCCAAATGTGAACACATGTGGAACCATTACTTTTTATTACTGATTTAATCGAATTGACTTTTTATGCTCTTTTATACATTTTTAATAGTATATCTGTCTGTCTGTCTATCTATATATTTATTACTTATTATTTATATATCTATCTATTTACCAAATTATTTATCTATTCCTTTCTATATATTCAATTTTCTATCCATCCTTACCTATCTATCTCTCTGCCTGTGTGTTTGTTATCTACCAATAATGATAAATTCCAAATTATCTGCCAATAATGATATACCTTTAAAATAATAGATTCAATGATATCACAAAAACAAATTAACATAAATATTGATTACAATATATTATCATCATATTTTTCAAATTTTATGGAGCATTCTTAATAAAAATTGTTCATAAAATATCATTGTCTGCTTATAATAAATGTGAAAAATAATGATCTAATTCATTGAAATAATTATATCACTGTGATTAAATATTCTATCTTTTAATGTTGGAAACACCGCAACAAAATACTGTAAATTCTTAATCAAGTATTTATAGTAACTCAATAAATTGATAATCATGAAGCTAAAAGTTGTTGAATATTTTTTTTCCAATCATTGGTTGATAAAGAACTTAAGTTTCTTTATAAATATATATTGAATTAAATATTTCTGTGAATTATTATTATTATTATTATTATTATTATTATTATTATTATTATTATTATTATTATTATTATTATTATTATTATTATTATTATTATTATTATTATTATTATTATTATTATTATTATTATTATTATTATTATTATTATTATTATTATTATTATTATTATTATTATTATAATAATAATAATAAAGAATAGAAATGAAGAGATAATAACTATGTAAATAGAAATAACCTTCAACCTTTGATCTTACTAGGAAATTATAGTATTTATGTATAGACATGCTATACCTTTTTACATCCATATCAGCCTATCAATAACCTTCTAATCTTGCAATGTCATCAAATAATGTGTACATCAGAAAACTCAAGTGATAAATTTGTCAAAACTGATCACATGTACACATAATTTTACATTTTCACAAGCTTTAAATAGTTATTGGCAGACTGATATGAATGTAAAAAGTTATAATAGCTCTAATACATAACACTAATTGAACCATTTTTAACAATATGAGAAATATAAATTTATATACACAAATAATAAAAACACATTGTTGTGAGTTTTTAAAATACCTCCCTCCATAATGTATAGGATCTGCCATTGCACTATGGCCAACAATTCCCAAATTTTATTTAAAATTTAAAAAAATATTACATATATTAACTCTGGCATAAAATTACTAAATGGGCACTAAAGCAAAATTATCAAAAAATAATAGTACATAAGCAAAATAAAAGAAATACCACATATAATCTATCACTTAAATATGTATATTAATTATAAAAATAATAAGTATAGTAATTACAAAATGGATAGTAAAGCAAAGAAAAAATATACTATTTTTATTAACTATAGCAGAAAAGTAAAAAAATGGACAGATCAAAAGAAAACAATCTATGTGTAAATCAGATTTTTAAAAATGGAGAGTTAAAGCATATCTTTACATGATATAACAGTTGAATGGGATCTTAATTGAGAAATATCTATTTGTTAAAAAAAAACAGAAAAAGCAATTGGTAAACTTTTATTAAAAAGGAATCAATGAGATGGATTGATAATTTTACTATAGTACAGAATATAAACATATACACAGAATATAAACAAACATGCCATCTTTGTGCTGCTGGAATGTCATAGCTTTTTAGTTTTATATGCTTTATAAGTAAAAAAAAAATGTAAAATTTTATTAAAACAGAATCAATTAATGGACTTTTTTTTTTAATTTGTCCAGAATGCAAACAAAAGCATCATCTTTTTATGACCATCATGCCAGAGTTAATATATGTAGTATTTATTTTAAGTAAAATTTGGTAATTTATGTCCATGTTGCAATGACAGATTCTTTACCTTGTGTCAGGGATGGAGGGGAGATGGTTTTGATAGCACAAAATATCATTTTAAAAACTTACAACTACCTGCTTTAATTTGTATTGTAATATGTTTTTATTATTTTTGTGTATAAATTTATCACTTAAGTTTGTAAGAAATTCCAGTGTTCCCATTATTTAAAAAGATCACAGTATTTATTTCACAGGATAGCAAAGTTAAAAATTTATTACCAAACAATATGGATGTGAAAAGGCATAGCAGATTTAATACACAAGTACCAAAATTATTAGTTACTACTAATTGATAATTTTTGGTAACATCAAAGTTTAAAGTTTATTTCTATTTACATGTATATTACATCCTTTCTATTCTTTATTATATATTAAATTATAATTACAATAAATATTTTTAAATGTATACACTTTTTAAGAGGAATATTGGTTGAAACATATGTAATATTATAAAAAATAAAAACCATAAGATTAGTACCCATAATAATGTGATTACCCCACACCACCACCATTAGTTACAATTATATTATACTACAAGAAGATTTACTTTTTTTAATTTTTAATGTACTGTAAATATATATACGCATGGCATGACCAGATTAGTCAGATGTTATTCCAATTTAAATTACAATTGATAGACAACAATTTCACAATCAGTAACTAAATGATTAACTATATTGGCAGAGGGCTGGTTATGTGAAAAACAAAACTCTAAGTTTGCTTGAATTATAAAAAGTTTTACAATAATTTTGATAGAATTCAATCAATTGTACCTTTACTATTTTGGCATATGTTATAACTTCTTTCTTTTATAGTTCAATTTAGATTGGTATTTTCAAATATAGCTAGAAGTTAATTTTTTAAAAAAATTGGGGAAAAAATAACGAAAGCTATTTTTAGTTAATATTATTTAAAACGTTTTGTTAATAAGAACTGTTGATTTTGTGAATAAATAATTAAACAAAAATTTAATTTGGAGAAGTTAATATTCTTAAATTTGTAAATAAGATAACAGTATGTTCAGATATTTATTTGAAAGCAAACATTAAAGAAACACTGACTTTTTTTTTACTTCTTGAATGTCATTGTCTAACAATTATACCTTTGTATGTATTTTTTTCATTATTTGATTAGTATTAACATAAATGAGTTTAAATGAATTAGTAAAACGATCATATTTGATGCCAGATTACATACAATATTTTTCACATCGTTTACTCAATAAGACAACTTTTGCTGTTATACATGTCAAATTATGAACATTTTTATCTACAATTTCAATGCAATAACAGTGAATGAATTGCTTGTTTAAATGTGATTTGGTTGTTAATAAAGATATCTTTAAATATTAAATAGCTGTTACCAGGCATTATTTAAATCACTGCATTAAGAAGCTTTAAATGCTTTAAATTTTGTGTAATCAAGTTTTTTGGGGTTATTGGTTCAGATATTTAAGAATAGCGGTAGTTATGAATTTAATATATTCTTAGTCACTGTTTCAGGAATATTTCTTACATAATTCCACACTAGAATTAATATAATCTAATAAGTGTGTGACATCTGTTTTCACTTACACAGACAATGACACTAGTTACACTGAACATCAAAAGTGTTATTTGATTAAATAGAAGAATTCTTTTAATGTATAAATTTAGACTCATTTTCAAATCATTTAAAAATTCTGTGAATATTTAATTAATCCAAATTACTATCAAAATTATAAGCATTCATAAGAACTTAAAATATGACCTCTTATATGTATATAGAATATAGAATGAAAGCTCTATTTAAATATGAAACCATGTAGGGTAAAGTAATTAGACAATCAACTGTTTCAAAGGGTTAATAATAATAATAATTATTATTATTTCTTAAATAATATAGTACAATGGATCTAATATAATATAAAATGCCTATTTCTTTTTAATGTGGGTTTTGCATCATCACTATCCTATCATCTTCTATTTATTTGCTCTTCACCAGCATCCACTTGGTTGGATTTTATCATAGCTCACGTAGCATATTTTTTATTCATTCACCAGTGAATAGGCAAATTTTTTGTATAATTTTTGTTAAAAATACCTTATTGCTGAATTAATATCAACAATAAATAATTTATTATATTATAAATTTCAATTAAATTTCAAATCAAATTATTCATTAATGTTATGCAAATAATTAATGGTATATATTTTATATTCTTGCATATTAACTTTTAAATTATTATACTGTAATCACCTTTATAACTTCTGGTAGCAGTTTACATCTTCAATTTATTATAACTATATAATGAATTTTTTTATATATTTTGTAGATCCTTATAACTTTACTTTTGAAAAAAAAATGTGTTGTTAATTTCACTAGTTGTTGCACTAAAAGAATGTTTCCAGGATGAATTATATTTAGTTTAATTAGTCTGGTTATTCAGGAATGTAATCTACCATGCAATAGTGAATGAGTATGTCATTATAACTCTTAATAAATGAACATCATAATGCAATCCATTTGATAACCAAAAAATATAAAATATCACCAAAAGACTTACTAACAACAAAATTTCTAAGGGTCAATATAATCTCATAAAATTCTGAATATCATATAGTCTATAGGTTTTTATTTTTAATACACCTAAAAATAAATATTAAAAATCTAAACTAGTCAATAAAAGTGCCACAAATTCAAAATTAAGCAAGACTATCCAAAGGAAAAAACAAATGGAAAACATAACCAATGGATTCACTGCTGAAACAGTCTTTTCAAAGGCAAAGTTAATTTGAGTTATATAAAAATAAGTAAATATTTCACAGCAGGGGAGAAAAATAGTAGCCCAAGGGCCACATGCAGCCCACCAAGACAATCAGAAAAATCCACCTTGAACTGAAATTTCCTTCCTGTGTGCAACTGAAGATTTGTCTCATATTTTCCACTAGGGTGACCCTGTCAATAAACGTGCAGTGTAGATATTATCTGCAGTGCTTTTCCAATTGATCTGGTTAATTTCAATTTTGTCTTTGCATTAGCAAATATATAAATTTCCAAATTTAGTGAAACCATGAACCTTCCAAAAAAATGTAAAATCGGTGATGAATATCATGTGTTTAATGAAGAATGGACAAACAAATATTTTTTTGGTAATACAAGGAATAAAGCAGTGTCTTTATTGTGTCATGAAACAAGGTGCAGTCCTCTGCTAACCTTCACTTCCATAAAGTGGTCCCCGATGCATCCTGCTGTCAATCTCTGTGGCCCCTGAGCCAAAACAATTGCCCACCCCTGCTTTACAGCATATTAAATTTTTGGATCCAAAACATTTTACTATCAAAGAAAATTCATACATATTATTTTTGAAATACAAACGTAATTCATATATTTGGAGTCTAAATTTGGTATAGGGGATTTGAACACAGACATTCAAGCTCCCTCCAGCTATCCACTCTATCTCATATAACAAATACACATGATCATACACCTGCAAAAAAGATCAATGATCTTCAGTATATGTATTTTATGCTGAACCAGCACTTACAATTTGGTCCAGGTTGTCATCTCCTCAGTGCTTAGTTTATATTAAGATAGAAAAAAACTTTAATGGTCAGGCTTCAATGTACTCCATCTTCCAACTCTTCAGCCATCCATAAGATTGAAAATCTGATGATGGTACACCAAAATGCCTTGTTGATACTGATATTATTGTAATGCTCATTTTAAATTTAAGTCAATCTGACCCCACATATATAGGACCTTGTCTATTCAAATACACAGAAGAAGAATGGACTGGATATAAGCTGCATCGGTAATATTTTTGAAATACAACCATAATTCATTAACTTGGAGTTTAAATGGTATACAGGGATTTTGAATACAGATTTTCAAGCTGCCTTCACTCTATCTCATATAACAGATACATCTCATATTGATTCTATGAGATATAATGGATAACTGAAAGGAGCTTGAAAGTCTGTATTCATATTCCCTATATAACATTTCATTTCCAAGTATACAAATTGTGTTTGTATTTCAAAAATATTACAAATTCAGCTGGTATTCTTCCCAACTCTCTTGTGTGTATTTCAATGTACTATGTCCTATACATGCAAGGTCAGAGTGACTTAAGTTTAACATGGGCATGACAATAATTTCATCATCTACAAGGGATTTTGTGTACCATAATCATGACTAAAGAGTTGGAGGATGGAGTAGATTGATGCCTGTTCAATAAAGTTTGAAGATTTGCTACCTTAATATAAACCAAGCACTTGAAGCAGATGATCTGATGCTCAGATCCTGCTTCACAGCCCACATCCAATCTCTTACCATCTAACTATGTTCAAACCTGTCTTTATGCATGCATATATATCTAATAATACATATATTTCTTTTTGTCTTATTATTGTAACGCAAATCATGTAAATGCTGATACATCTTAAATCTAAAACCATTTTTAATAAATAAATATGTAATATTGTTGTGTGTATGCATGTGTAAATAATAAATATATATTTCAGTGTAGGAAATTGCTAACTAATCATTAAAAACTAGGTTATATATAAATTGTACCTAAAATCATATATGAAACTTATTATTTTTCATATTTAATTTAGCAGTCAGAAATGATGCAATTCTTTTAAAAAGTCTCTTGAAAACAATTACCCGGAAATGCCCCTTAGTTAAAAGTAAAAAAATTACAATTTTGTAATATTAAATAAACCCATTAGTGGAAATTTTGTCCATGCCAGCTTGTTTTAAAATCATAAGACTTATTTTAAAACAATCGTTCGAGAAACTGATAACAGAATTGCAATGTTTCAAAAGTCTTACTAGATAAGAAAGTATCCAGTCAAATGATTCCAGATGTACCTTAAGTGCCTAAACCGCCTCAGGTCCAGCAGTAGTTGCTAGGTTACATCATCAAAATAGAAGTATAAATACTGCTGGATTTGAATCCAAAAAGAAGAGGAGACCACAAAATTATGATGTTGCTATACATAATCCATGTCAATTTTAATTTTAATCAAATGTGCTGTGAGTAGGGGAAATTTAACCTTCCCCTGCATTCAGATATGCTTTTCCCATAAGTAAAGCTCTGCATCCCATACTGATAAACTTTAAATATTTTTCCGGTAAAAGTGAAATGCTACTTACCATATATTATTGCAACCCTAGATCTAGTGAACCAATGCCGATGGATTGACTTGTATCAAAATTGATCTTCCAGATAGCAAGGTAAAAAGAACTTTAGTCACTCATAATTGTCAAATCCGGCCTCCTTTGTAAGATTTATTCTGTTTTCTGATCATATATATATATATATATATATATATATATTAAATGTCTTCAAAGTATGTAACTCTTTATAACTCTATATAACTTATTACTATTTAGACTCTTATAAAATGTTTTCTTTTCTTTTATTTCCATGTGGCAGATAATTTTAGTTTATATTTATGTATTTATGTTTTAAAAAATAAAAATGCAAATAATATTTCTAAAATCGCCAGCACATAATTTATTTTCATTTTGCCCACCCATCATTTATCAGGTAATTAATTCATAACTTAATCAAAACAAGTCTTATTCGACTTGCCCAGGTGCTAGCGATATTTGGATAAACAAATTAATTACTTTCTATGTTTGCTATAAAAAAAACAGATTAACATCTGTTTTATAAAGGTTTTTCCTTTCTAAATAATGTACTATTTCTTATTATCAATTTATGTTATATATGTAAACCCAACATAGCTATTACCACCACCCATTTATTTTTGTATTAATTTATATATTTTCATAAAAATGCATTTATTAACTGAGATTGAGATTTGTTAAATGTGTGGGAAGTTATGAATAATATTAAGTAACATGGAGGGGGGAATCTTCAGATCTTGAAATTTTATATTTAATTAAAATTATTATCCATGTTTGTTTAAAGAAGAAACCATACCATTATGCCGGGTATTTCACAATTTATGGGCAGTAAATAAGTTAAGATAATCTTTAAAACTATTTATGCTTCATTATTCCCAAGCATTGCATGCATATAGGCCACTTCGTTTCATATATATTCGTGCTTCTCTCTTACATGGAGGTATTCGCTAAGTCAAGCCCCATCGTAGTTCTCAATGTTCTTGAACCAGGCTGCAAAACCACCCTGGGGACATATTTGGTCGTATGTGCAATATGTGGATCACTCTGGGAAATCCAGCCCAATAAAGGCATTACCGACCACCCTTCATCTCAACACCGATCCTGCCTACATTTGCAGAGGAAATCGGTAAATTTCATTAATCAAATTCATGAAGCACACTCCAGGATCCATAATTGGACCACCCCAATCTGCTTCCATGCACGCACTGCCTTTCAGTGTATTATTAGTCACCCAGGAATAGCCATAAGTCATAATGTGATGATTTCTCTAAACAGACATATATTTCCATTATTTTACTATGCGTGTCAGTACAATAAATTTCTTCTCATTCATATAAGTATTCATTATCTGTCCTGCCCATTAATCATTTACAAATCAAATTAATTATGATATTGAATAAAAACAAAATGTAATATTTGTTTGTTAAACTATTTTCTTTTAAGTCAGGTAAATGCTCTTTTCATTTCTCTGGGGGTGGAATAGTATTTTAGTAATACATTTCCAATAGTGCTAATTTCTTAAGTCATATACATATATTATAGGCATAGCCGCAAATATCAGGTTATATCTGAATTATATATATATATAATACTTATGAGGCTAGTGTCAGATAAATAACCCGACGTATTTATTTGTTATTAATCTAATAAATCTTAAAATATATACATCAACTCTTGAATCATTCTTTCTTTTATTTAATTTAATATCCATTTATTCGTTATGTTCCATATGACTAGATGATCTTCTCTAAATATATAATTAATATGCAAGGTCACGAGCCTTTGTTGCTTCCAGATTATAGTGTGTTTTTAAGTTAGTCTATCATTAAAATTTAGCCTAGAGTCTTTTTGTGTCTCCGATGAGTGATGCCAGTGGTGAGAAGTAAATTAAATCGATATCATCAGGATTGTTGCTCATAATGTTATAGATCTGGGAAATAGGCAAATAGGGCAGAGTTCATGAGTGTTCCTGACTTATGTATCTTGAGCATGATTGGATTCAAGGTACTTTTTCCTAGATGCTACATCTTGTTACATGAACATACAAATCCGACCGGTACAATATATATATATATATATATATATATATATATATATATATATTGTAACATAATAAATGAGTTCAAAAGATATTACTATACCTGAGTAAAGGAGTCCCTAAAATGATCATAATATTTAAAAGAAATAAGTAAATTATTAACAAATTATTATCAATAAGTATTATATGAAATCACGTGAAGTGAGTACACTAGTAATTCAATAAAATATAACTCAGGTATACAGGCAGTAGATCTTATCCCCTTTCATTTCTTGGTTTGATGTTAAGTGCATGTTTAAACAAATACTAAGTGAATATGGTCTAGCAGGGCGCCACTAGATTATCTGAATCTAGACACGGTTATATCTGATAACCTTTCACATGTACCGGGTTTGAATCCCTTCTTGGTACTTTATTTATAATAAAATGGAAGATTTTGCTTTTTGAGCCATATCACTATAAGCACTAATATTTAGGTAAAAGTAAAACATCTTTAAACCAAAGTGGAGTATATTAGACATAAATCATTTCTCAGATCTTAGCATAACAAATGTGTTTCAATAGTTTTGTAAGTTCACTAGCTCAGATTATATATAACTAATTTAGGATGGCAATTCACTCATCCTTGCATGAAATAGATGATGGTATGTGGTTATAATAATACTAAGAAATCACTAAATATTATAAAATCAATATTTATTTATGGCCTTTAAACAGTTAAACAGCTCATTAATTAAAACGTTGATGATGATGATGATGATGATAATAATAACGATAATGACAAGGGTTTCAACTACAGCTCTAGGACTAAGCCTAAACATAAAACTAATTTTTATAAAGAAATTCATAATTATTGCTTAATTTTAGCATATTTACTTATATCTTAAATAACTAATATTCAACCATTGATGATGATGAATAATCACACTTAACCAAGACTACACTTAATGAAATATATATGCCTCGTTTAATAAAACAAACTAATATTTATTACTACAGTTCTAACATTTACATAAAAATTTCTAGATAAATATGAAAATTGACATGAATAATATTAATGATAATAATTGATTATATAACAATCCTCAGATTAATTTTAAGTTCTTCCCCCTTTCCCTTCAAATGTATTTGTATTAAGTTGGACGTCACATTGACCATGATTTTCACTCCATGAGAAAAGTATTAAAAAAAAATATTATCTGCTCATTGGCACACATACTTTAAAAATCCAACATGTAAATAGAATGTAAAGAAAAATGTTAGTAGAATTGAAAGAGCAAGTTTTAGAAACAAGTTTTAAATTATTTTCTCCCCCCTCTCTTCTACCTCTGAAATGCTATACTTAATGAAACAAACTAATCTAATATTCTAACTACTTGTTACTCCACATTCAATCGCAATTATACACATATAAAATATCATTATGTATGTGCGTGTTTTATCCCATGATAACAAAATATTATTTAAAACCAAAATAATAATATATTAGTTAAAACTAAAATCATAACACCATAAAAAAAATTGTTTTAACATTAATATTGTAAAATTAATAAACAAATAATTTTCATACATTCAAGGTCATTTATGAAGCTCAAAGTTATTTTTAGTAAGACATTCTTGTTTTTAATCGATCTGAATAGTCTTTAAAAGTTCTTTAAATAAAATATATCACTTTATTGCTAAAATGTTTATTAAGACTGATATCATAAAGAAAATAGATATAAAAAGTCATATTACCGATCTTTTGTTTGTGGCGAATTTCCAAGGGTTCAAACTTGTCTATATTTCTGCAGCTACTATGTGGGAACAATCTCTTTCTTGAGGTGTATAACTATTTAATGATGATGACTCTATTGAGGTTATTTGCTTTAGTGGACAATTTGGAAATCATTATATTAATTTTTCTTCTCTTCCTGTCAAGCATGTGGATGAAATACAGCAGTTGTTTTCACATTTATAAATTTTCTTGAGTTTAAAATCAGTTGTTGGAACAATTAATTGGACTTGATGATTAATATTTATCAGTAGATTAATTCATCTTCTTTGAATGCAGGTGAATGCTTTCTTCCTTCTATTAAAAACATCTTATTTATCTGGTCAGTTGAAAGGTGTAGATTATTATTTAGACACATCTTTTCTTTCCTATGTGATGTGCAGCTTCCCCAGATGGTCCGGCAAATGGGATATACATATAATTTTTCTAGCCCGCCATTTCTTATATTTTCAACATTCAAATTTGATAGTTTAATAATCTGAATCAATCACAATAATAATCTTAATAATAATTCAAGACAGCTTTTTATATCCAATTTTTAGCTACCTTAACCAATCAGAGATAGCATCACTTGCTATTTTTGGACAAATTTGTTTTAATTAGATCTCTAATTTATTTTCAACCAAAGTATTTTTTAACTGAAAAGTTTAATCCTTTTTTCCAGACACTTTTGTTTTAAAAAAAAAAATAGACTCAATTCTTATTTCCTTTCTTTTGTTTTTTCTTTTTCTTTTTAACATCCAGGTAACACTTCAAATCTTTGAGCTTCCTTCTTTAGATCTTGATAAGACAATTTCAAAAATTATAGTTCTGACCCATTATAAGCTTCCAAAGTGAAAAACAATTATTTACAAAAAAAAATTGCTACAAAGATTGATATCTGATTAAACAGATTTCCTCTTTTAACAAGCAATTGTACAAAAAAAATAATTTAACAGATTTAATACTTCCTTTTCTTTCAATATTTAGGAAATGTAAAATTTTGTATGTAATGTACACACATCCTTCATTCTTTCAAATCATTCATAAACTAACCTTAAATAATATAATTGCTAGCTTAGTAATTATAACCCAATTATTTAATTAAATCTGTAACTTTTAAATCCCAATTATAATTAAAGAAAAGCAAAATAAAAGTATAGAATAAAATATTAGAATTGATCAAGCATAGGTTAATTTTAAAGAAAATTAAAATGTTTAATATTTGAAATATAAAACAATTAAATAATTTACACATACATTGCCTATATGTATGCATTATAACTTTGCTTTTTAACAGAAAATTTAAATATTAAATAGTTTAAATGTGTGTATTACCTTTCTATCAACACACAAACAAATAAAGCATATAATTGTTGTCCCACTCTCTGTCTAAAGTGTTTAAGATTTTAATCTGGTAGGGTTTGAACTTGGATTCCCTACAGCTTCTTTTATGGTTATATAAAATTGTGATGATGATTTTTGTTTTACACTTTCTTACATGCACATTACTATAAATTTAGCTAGTGACTAAATTGTAATGGCACAATATATATATATATATATATGATGTGTGGGGGGATATAATGATCTGGACCAACTGATAAGTGCTGATTTAGCATGAAATATGTATATTGTAGATCTTTTTATTCACATATGTATGGTCATGAGTCTAGATTATATAAAATAGAGTGGATAGATTAAGGGAGCTTGAATATCTGTACTCCTATTACCTATATTAAAATATATTCTTATTAATTATTATCCATCATTACTAAACTATAAATAACTCTCTTCTTGGAATATATTTAATTTTACTTTTATGGATATTATCATTATTCAAATTAATCATATTGCTCTTTTGGCAATTAAGTTCCCAAATGGTTCAACTTATAATCATAGATATTGCAATATTGGGAAATATTGGGAAATATTGTTATTTCATATCAGCATGATACTTAAATATTCTAATAAATTCATGAAGACTTTTCATTAAAGTCTATTTCCGATCATTGTTATTGAAAATCTCTGAAAACTGTATATTTGATAAAGACTATCAAACTCATATCAAACAACAATCTATAAAATAATATATGAATTTTGGTATACCTAATTAAACAAAATAAATAAAAAATTAATATCCTCCATCAGTAATCACTATATATATAGAAATAATAATTAAAATGTTTTCAAATATATATATATATATTTTATAAAAGAAAGCGCAATTAAACTCTTGTAATAGTGTATTGCTATGTTTAGCTGATCTAAGAATGCATTTCCCATGAGTACAAATCACTACTAACAGTTAATATTTAGATAATTTACTATATGATCCTTAATAGCGTTTTGACTATTTACATATATACAATCATTTAACATAATAAGATCCGAAGGCATGCATAAATAATAATTTAGAGCAGTATGACTTGTAAGAGTCCTAGCTGGTTGTTCCCACATTCAGATGCCAAATCTCTGCACTTCAAGTCACTGTGCCAAGGGAGACATTCTGCTCCAATATATATCCGTGTGCACAGATGAAACTCCAAGAACCAATTGTCCACTTGTTCATAAAATTACTACTGAGACATTCATTGTTCAATCCCTGAAGTTGATTGTCTAGTAGCATCCACTCACATGATTCTTCATTTTGATCTCCATATAAGAATTACATCATTATCTTTCTGACTTTAATTAATACTTTATTTTTATAGTTTGTCGTTTATTTTATAAAGGAATTCTAACTCGAATTCCTTTAATTGTTTTATTTCATTATTGATGTATTCTACTCTTATTCATTAGGCTGGTATTCCCTTTTAGAAAGTAATCTTTTTATAATCTTATAGTTATAAATCTTTTACTTACTATTTTAAAAGAATCAGTCTTTAATTTATTCTTTAATTTATTTAAACTTATAACTTTTTCTCTTTAAGTTTATACTTATATATGTATTTGCATTTAAGCATACACATACATATTATGTATTTAACTAATTTTATAAGTATCCATTTATCTAATACAATATCAGAATATGCACTCATCTATTCTATTCTATTCTGTTATGTATTAATTAGAATTTGTAAATTATCTCTTTTTTTTTACTAAACTGTAATTCAAATAAAATGACTTTATATATAATTTACATTATAAAGTTTTTGATTTAAATGTTTATTCTTTTTTTGAAACTGAATTTGTGAAAGAAAACCTTTAACTCTAAATCATTTTCAACTTAGGCTATTATTTCATTTTAATTATAGTGGTTTGTTTAGACCTTTGATTTAATCATTTCACCTACAATTTAATACTCAGCATCACTTTTCATATTTTTCATTTGAAATCGATATATTTAAATATTTGGAGTCACTATTCAATATTTATCGATTATTAATATCAATTTATCATTACAATCCATTGACCTTTTCATTTAGCCTTAATTATTATATTTTAAACGTACTAAGTTGCTTTAATTATTTTAAAATAAATATACATATAATAACAAAAAAATACTGAATATAATGGTGATTAACCATGATACACATTTTTTCAATTTGCAGAAGTATTTTCAATTACTTAATAACCAAATGTACTTCTGAAGATTGAAAGATTGTGTATCATCGTTAATGATTGTTATATTTATTACTTTTCTTGTTATTCCAATATTTTTTAATTAATGGACATTTTATTTGTATTACATATGTACATATATAACATAATTTCTTACTAGTGAGTTTTCTGGTAAACCAAAATGGAAATCCATATTTTTGATAAATCTACAATTTCGAGGATCCCCCCAAAAAAAAAGTTTACAAAAAATGCCTGCTAGGAAATTGTACTAAATATTTACATTTTATTTTTGATTTTAAAAAATAATAGCAATATTTTCAGGTTTTTTTGCTTATTTTATTTTTTGTATTAACTTATAAAAAAAATGGAAAAAATAAATAAATACAATATTTTCACTATTTATGTTGATAAAATGCAAATCATATTGTGGCCATTAATGTACACTTCATGTTCTGTGATAGGAAGGTCCCAAAATTTCATCATTAAAACAATTTACCAAAAAAACTGCTGACAAAAAGAAACACACTGAATTGACTAAAAGTACAGCAATGCCAAGAGTGTCTCATCATTTCCTACATTGTAATATATGTAAAAAAATGAAATAAAGTTTTTTAATGAAATTTATGAGCATTTTTTTCTTTTTGTTGAATTTAACATTCAATTTATTAATCTTATTTAAATTAATAAATAACACATCTTCAGTAGACTATAAGCTCTCAAAAGTGTACATTTATCAAAAATATGGATTACTATCTTGGTTTACAGGAAAACTCACAATTACCCATACTTTTAAACATCAAGAAAATCAATAAAATTTCTTAATAAAAATAATTTTCTCATTAAAAAAGTTATTTTACTAAAGAAAAATGTTTAACTTAGTTTCTTTCCATGGCAGGTAAAATAACCCAAAATATTTATCGATATCGTGTACATTTTTGATGTATTGAAATTTGATTTTTTGTCAAAATGATGCTACAGCATTGACTTTATTGTAGTATAAAGCATAAGCTTGTGGTTAAGACCTGTAGAGGTCCCTAATATCACATTTTTACATGCACATTCTTGAGGTTACAGCCTTAGTAAATATTACTTATGTAGTATATATAGATTTATTTTAATACATGGCAATATATTTTCTTTTTACATTTCAAGAAATTACTTTATTTAATATATGTAGATGCTATTTTGGATATCAGAAACATTTTAAATAATGATTTTACTGATGAATTTCATATTTTATTTGATTATACTTTCAAAATGAATTTTTTAAGAATTCAACATCAAAGGGGTCACCAAGCATTGACAGGAATCATAAATAATTTACTTCACTACTCAAAGCACTTCATTGTAGTCCATAATGTAGTATAGTTGTAACTTTACCTGATAGCTTAAGACTTGAGAGTAAACTGTTTTCTGATTTAAAAACAATTAAAATTAAAATATAACTAACATTTTAAGCTAATTCCAGGCTAATATTCTGTTTAATATAAAATTTGTATTTCTTGCTATCAATATTTGACAATTGAATATATTTCATTAAAGCTTAATTTTATATTAAAATAAAATTTTATTTATTTTCTTTTTATTTTAAGTAAAATTTACAATTGAATATATTCTTTAAGTATTTGCTTGAACTAAAAATTTATTTTACAAGTGAATATATTCTAATTATTAAGAATTTAAATAATAAATGATGTAAATGTTTTGTGTTTGTGGCTTTTATTCACACATACAATTTATAGATTTGGCATTGCATTGACCTTAATTTGCTGCTTCTAAATATATGAGTTTAATTTGCCTGACTATAATAAATTTATAAATATTCTATTGCCAATCTTAGAACTGAATACATTTTGAAACTTAAATGATTTTTTAAATTTCCATTTATTTTACACACATTTTTATTCATATATGCACATACATAAAATATAAAAGATAAAAGGTACTTGAATTATGTTTTATCAAGTAATTTTTGTTATCAGATTCATTCATTATTGAAAACTTTAAATAAGAAAAAATAACTAGTTATTATAAACTAATAGACAAAATAAATATATTTAAAATAGAAAAGAAAAATATCTATCTTTAGGAATGGATTTAAACATATATTTAAAAATCATATTTATAAAAGTTGTTTCTTTCTAAAACAGAATGAATTATTTATGAATTGACAATTATATTTTATAATAATAATTTAAATCTACAATTCATAAATAATTTTATTATAGTTCAAGCAGATGTTAAGTATAGAAAAATGACTATTCATTTATCAAAATTTGAAAGACAAGAAAATCTATGAAAACGACATGAAAAACAATTTCACTTTTGTCAATAAATAAATTATGACTTATCAGTTCTATTGTAAAACATTGAAAAATATTTCAAGGCATTAAAATATTTGTAATATTATTGACTTACCTTATAATATTAATTGATAATCATCTTTCAAAATAATGTCATAAAAATAACATTAAAGAAATAGATCAATAAAAATTCAATTTCAGTAATTAATTTATTTAAAAACGTTTCTGTAGTCAATTGACTTTCATTAAATCATTAGCACTTTTGTTATCTACTTTAGACCATTTGAGACACTAGCACATGGAAAGAACCAATGTACTAGTGATAACTGGAATGTAATAATTTTGAATGTATTGAGGTCTTTATTGTTAATCATTTTGAACCTTAACCTGAGATTTTAAATACATTTTAAAAATATACAAAAATTAGAAACATGGGCACAGATATATATTTCTCAGTAAAATGTTGACTATATTCAATTGTTTTAATTAAATTTATTGATTTTCTAATATAACATAAATGCAAGAAGTTAGCCTAAATCTAGAATATAGTATTTAAAGTCATTATTAAGGAAAGATTTTTATTTATGTCCTACTCTGCAAACTCTAATTTTCTATACAATAAAAATTATGATAAAGATAAATTTAAGCATTCATGTTTTGTAGATTACTATATACAGATAAATTAAACAAATCAATAAATGTGGTGACTGCTTAGAATGCAGCAGATATTTTTGTATGCAGAATGATACTCTATGTAGATAATAGGTGAATACAAGTTTTATAAAAGAATGATTAAATAAGAATTAGCTGTTCAATATTGGGATTAACTCCCTCATAAATTAAGAACTCTTTTCAATAGTATATGACAATTTTTTCTATACCACCATAAAGATAACTTCAAATGTATCCAATTCCATTTTAATTAATGTTTGATTTGTTTCATTGAAAATAAAGTGAATCATTGAAGAAAAATAGAGGCGTATTTGGATTCAAATAAAAATACTTTTTTGCAATTTTATTTAGAAATAATAATTATAAAATTTGTAGTTTGAAAAAGTATGCAGTATGTGAACATTTAGTTGCATTAATAAAACATTTCCATTTAAATGAAGAGATTTTTAAAATTTTTACTCAAAATCTATCTATAAATTTGATTCTTGAATCACTGTACTAAACTACAAACTCCATTTATTTACTTTATTGTTTGTATAAAAAGTGGTACTTTATGTAACTGTGAAATATTTTTAGCCAAATATAACTTATTATAATAGGAAAATAATAAAAATAAGTAAAACAAAGGTAATTGCACAGTTACTACTATTGATAAAATTGCTTTTCACTTTTCAGTTGGTTATTTGAAGAAACATTGAACAATACTCTTTTATTAAATTTCCGGTGGATGATATATTGATAAAATGATAATATACATTTTATAAAGAATCACAGATTTGCATTGTAAAAATAATTGACGAAAATAATGTTTCTTTTTATCTTTTTATTAAACTTCTTTCATTAATAGAATAGTCTTTTTATAAATAAGTAAAAAAAAAAACCGCTATTATAAACAAATTAATTTAATAAAATTTATTTCAAAAGACATTAGTTATTACCAAATCTTTGACTGATCAACCACGATAAATTACTAAAAAACAAACTTTTAATCACTAAAAATATTATTACGTGTTTCTTTTTTTTTTCTGTCTCTGTTTATAGATTTTAATTAAATCGATATCTCGAATGCTTTTTCAAAGTAATATAATGTTTGATGTAATATAAAATGAAATAATTCATTTACAGTTAATTAAATTATTTAAGTAAATTATAAAATAAATATTATATATATGTTTTACAAATATTAAAGTTAAATACGATTTTAATTTCTTTTAAATTTCCATTTTATATATTTTTCTTTTGTTAATTTTTAGATATTTAATTTTAAATAAGTAGTTTTATTTTATCATTTAAAAAATATAAATATTTATATACAATGTCATCCATTTTACACTATAAATCTGACTTTTTTATTTTTATCATCTGTCATTAGGTATTTAGTTTTAATATTCGTTTTTAGATTTAATTTTTATTAAGCTAATATGTTTTAACTATTTTTTTCTATCGCAAATAAAATTCAAATTAATATTTGTTAAAAAAATGATAATTGCCAACCTCAACAATAAAAATTAAAGATAGAAACTATTCCCTAGTTGTTGTTTTTTTTTTTGTTTTGTTTTGTTTTTTTAAAGGGAATCTCTTATTCCATTTCTATCACATCACAACCATCTACCAATATAAAATCTCAGATCTCATTTTCTCTATGCAAGCAATTTACAAACTGACTTATCTAATCATGCGATCTACAAGTAGCAAGCAAGTGAATTTTCATGCATGTGTTGTCAATTTGATATTTTTCATTACTTAGTTAGTTTGTAAAAAAGGTAATTATTTCAATGACTTTTCATATCTTGTGGTGTTAATGTTATGAGTACAGAAAGTTTGACACTTGTAGATCAAATTACAATAATTATATATTTTAAAAAAATCTAACATTATTTGCTAACAATTAAACATATTTCATTAGAACATCTCAATTTTAAATCTGCACTATATAATGAGCAATTTAAATTAATTACAATTTTTTTTGCTTTTTTTTTTTTTTGTAATTTTATATATGCCACTAGTTTTGGAAACATATTAAAAATAAAACTTACCTTTCTTTAAAAAATAAAAATTGGTAAAATTAATTTACAATACATAAACACTTTTTTTTTTCAATTATCTAATGGTTCAAGAAATATTAAAACATCTTTTATAACAAAATAGGTTTGAATTTGTAATAATAATAAAAAATAAAGCTGAGCACTTTCAATACTGAGTAGTATCATAATCTTAGAATTATGTGACTAAAAGAAGTTGAGATCCAGATTTAAAGTTACTTTTGAATATTAAATAATAGATTATCATAAAATTGAATTTTTAGGGGTAGATTTACATACTAATGAAGAAAATATTTGCTGCAAGTGCCATATATTTTTTTAGAAAAAAGGGTTTTAAAGTCCTTTTTATTGATAGCATAATAATCTTTAGCTATTGCTATGATTATAATACTACTCAAGATTGAAAACACTCAGCTTTAAATAAATTTTCTTTATTACAAATACAAACCTGTTTTATTATTTAAAACATTTTAATATTTTTTGAACCATTATATTTATTGCAGAAAAACAGGTTCTAAAATTAAGTATTTATCTAAATGTAAATTTTTTTTTAAAAAATAATATTATTGGATGTTTCAATAAAAATGACTGTAACTTTCTTTTTTTCACCCCTTTCAATTTGTTCCACATGAAGATATCATTCTCATCATTTTCAATAATCTTTGCAGTCTATAATATTTACATGGCTCTATTTACACTGTACTTAAAAGCATTTAACATTATTAATACTATTATATCTTGTAAATGTAGTTGTACTTTTAGGCAATAAATAACATCTTTAATATTAGTAAAAATGTATTATCTTTGGAAAGTTTTTTTGTATGCGTCATATTAGAACAACTATAAAACAGCAATTGGCCAATGATCTTCATTGCATTTTCATATAAAATTTAAAATAATCAAGTAAATATATTTTGACATCTAAAATAGCATTTAATATTTAATGGTTACTCTTATGTAAACAAAATATTTTATTATATATTGGCATTTTTCTATTTTTGCACTATTCAATTTTGAGATGAAAAATATAGAAAAATATTTTGTATTTATTTTAAATAAATGGTAATAGTATAAATACTGAACCCTACCACTTGATAACATTGTTTTTCACACAATGCACATCAATATACTATTTTGCAGCCTAACTTACAGCTAACACTACATCAGTGTTGTTTAGAGCTATAACAGGCCACATAGAGGGTAATGTATCCTACAATTATGTAATGAAATACTACACCCATTGACTTGTGACAGTATTCCTCAAGTGAGTGCAATTCAACTCTCACTACAGTCTGGTTTGATGGTGGCCATATTCGAAGGATGGAAAACTATCAAAAAATTCATGGTGGAAAAATTTTTAGAAAGCGTAGTGGATTTAGTATTACATATTAAGAATTGTCAGGCTATCATGCACACATCCCTATGATTTTGAACTGCACACAACCTGAAAATGTTAGGGTTTTCAGCAGAGTTTTACCGAGTTCATGCACAAATTCATGTTTATGTGTGAATCCGTGTGAGAACATTAAAATGTCGGTAAGGCAAGTATTCAAAATTGGTTGAAGGGGAGTGAATTTCCAGCCACAGAAGTTGATGCTATTGTGTTTTTTTTCAGAAAGAGAACAAACATCCTGCCAGATGCAAAGCTATGCATTTGTGGGAAGAGCATGGTTTTAGTCAAGTACAGGTTCGAGGGAATTCCATTGCCACTTCTTCATGCATATCTGGGGTCAGCGTAAAGAAAGTTGGTTGGACAGCTCCAAAATTCCATTACTTACAACTTTGAGGCTCATTTCCTATTGGAGTCATACAAACTGTAACTCCCCACCCTCCTAGAAAAATGTTTTTTTTAAAAAAAAAAACGAACTGTTTAATTAAGGCTTTCTGAAAAAGGCAAAAAAAAAACAAAAAACCATAGGAGTTTTATGTATAGAAAGGGGTAAAAAAAAAAGTCGATAATTAAAAGCACCCCCACTACACCATATAAAAAACAAAGTTTTTGTTTATTAAAAATGAAAAAAAAAACATACGAGTTTTATGTATAGAAAGTGAAAAAAAAATTTTTTTTTGTTTTGTAGTATTCTGTAAAGAAACCGACAGCCTGTGAATTGGTATATTGATGTGCATTGGGTGAAAAAGAGCACCATCAAACGATAGGGTTCAGTATTCATACTATTACCAAATAAACATTAATTAAAAAATTAATGCTTTAAAATATTTGTTTAATTTTACTTTTTATTTTAAAGATATATATATATATTCCAAACAACGGTAAACAATTTATAATACAATATAAATAAAAACCCAATAAAAACTCATAAAGAAATATTTTCGATTATATTCATAATCATTTCAATTTTGAAAGTTGAGTTGAAAATGATTATGAATATAATCGAAAATATTTCTTTATGAGTTTTTATTGAGTTTTTATTTATATTGTATTATAAATTGTTTACCGTTGTTTGGAATATATTTAAGTTTTGTTATTGTATTATTGATATTAGTGGACATTTATTTTGTTTTATATATATATATATATGTTAAAACGAAGATTTGCACGGGTTAAATATATAAAATACATATTTTGCGGGTTCATCCGTGTTAA
Organism: Epiperipatus broadwayi; assembly: GCA_028023455.1. NCBI lineage: Eukaryota > Metazoa > Onychophora > Udeonychophora > Euonychophora > Peripatidae > Epiperipatus > Epiperipatus broadwayi. The sequence goes on from JAQFVV010012423.1 coordinate 4,052,737, forward strand.
AAACTTTTAATATCAATATACTGACGTTTCGACTTGGTCACATAACTCTGTGGATGGCTTGTGTGACCAAGTTGAAACGTCAGTATATTGATATTAAAAGTTTTTAACACGGATTAACCCGCAAAATATGTATTTTATATATATATATAAATTTAATAAAATATATATAAAATAAATAACTTCTGATTGCTTACATTACAACCTTAAACAAAAAAAAAAAAGTATTACAAAAACAAATTATAATTTTATGTTGGACTATTTTTCATCATATAATATTAATTGCTCAATGTTTTGAAGAAATTCAAATTTTATTTAATCTTCTCAAATACACTGAACATCTAACAACAACATGCTAATTAATATATATAAACTGTTTCAGATGGTATTATTCTTTTTATTAGGCGTTGTTGGTCTGATTAGAGACAGCATTAGCAAGACAATCAAATCAGTGATCTTTAGATTCATGAATATTTATTTAGAGCTTTGCTTTAATTTAATATTAGCAAACCTAAAAACCTGGATTTGATTCCCTTGCTATTCACCAGAAAACGGAGAATAATAATAATAATAATAATAAAAATGTATTATATATTAGTCTGTTTTATGACTAGCAGTTGAATGTATTTGAGAGGTTTGAATAAAGTAGATGATGGAAATACTTCAACATATAATTACAACTGCAATATCATCATCACAAAATTTCAGACAAACATTAAAATAAATTGTTAATTTTATTTTTTTTCTGAAGACACATTTTTATATATAAGTATGTGTTTTAAACCATTAAACATCACATGATCACTATCTCATACTATATAAGCTATTGAGCTTGGATTGAACATATTAATTGTGTTTTCAATTTCATTCTCATAGTTTTGTAGTTAAATAGAGTTAAAAGGTGTTGCTGGAGGGTTGCATTAGATCCCAAGATCTAGGTGCAGTGCTCTCAGATCCAAGGCTCCTCACTGATGAAGGCCACAAGCCAGAAACTAGTCTGGGGATATTGGATGAGTAGGCACTAGATAGAGATTTTATACACAAGCCTTTTGGCATCCATTGATTGCTCTTGTTAGCACAAGATGACACTACTGTATGGAGAGTTTTGCTTTGTTTTAGTATGTGTTTTATAAGTGCAATTAATTGTTGTATTTATTGCTGCTTGATGTTAATCTTAGGGAAATATTTATGTTAATTATAAACATTTAAAAAATGTATTTTTCTAAAATATTGGTAAGAAAAAAATTTACGTTTTTGAACAAAATTGTTATTTGCTTGTTTTGAAAAAAAAAAATGAAAATTATTAAAAGTTATAAATACCCAATTGTATATTATTTTGTGTTTAGGTTGCTTTAATTTATCATTATTAAAAGTGTCTAGAAAAATAACTGTATAATAATCATATATCAAATTTAATTTAGAAAATATTTAATGATACAGTGCATAATTACATCTTATATACTGACATAATACTCCAAACAATATATAAGTAATAATATTTTACTCCAATATATACATAAAATCTTGTGATACTTATCATGTCCATTTAATTAATAGTTAAAATGTCTTTTAGCTGCCAAAATTAATAAATTTCCCAGTAAAAAAAAACTATCATTACCTATTGTATTTTATATGGATTGACAATAAACAAAGAGCGATCTTATATCAGTCTATATGTTTTAATGTAAATTGATTTTGCAAGGATTCATATTAGTGGTAAAGAGTAGAGCTCTATAATAAAGTCATTTGGCATACATGTTAATGTTAAATATAGATAGCTTAGAGAATTTGTAAATTAAGCTCAAGTAATTATACTTCCAAGATCTATGAATAAACAGCATTATTATTCCAATGTTTATTTTCTTTACATTTAATGCTGAAGCAGCACTATTTATTCACAGCTCATAAAAGTCTGTGTTATTTCTGCTTAATTTTCATATTATTGGCTATACTAAACATAATTAAAAGGTACTTGAAGTCAGACTTTCAAGTGCTCTGAAATTATCCACTCTATCTTATACTACTGATATACATGACCATATATATGTGAAACAGAGAAATTTTCTCTAATATATGTACTTCATTCGAACTTCACTCATCAGTTGATCCAGAGCACCATCTATGACGCATATATACAATCAGTGCTCAGTTTATATTAAGACAGCAAATCTTCAAACTTTATTGGGAAAGGTTCAATTTTTTCCATCCTCCAACTCTTAAGCCATCCATATCATTGAAAATCCAAGGATTGTATATATGTGGAAGAGATGGGGATCTGGACCAAATGATAAGTATTGGTTCAGCATGAATTACCTATAATGGAGATCATTTATCATTTTCACATATATATGGTCATGTGTATCAATTATATAAGATAGAGTGAATAATTGTAGGGAGCTTTAAAGTCTGAGTTACATGTATTTAATTATTACATATTCATTCTCTATTCTATCTACCCCTATGTGGTATATTTAAATGAATAAATTAAAGTCTTATATGTGAGGAGTAAGAGTGATATAATATTCCAACCTCAAATTTTCAATAACTATGGATGACCGAAGAGTTTGAGAATTGACAAGATTGAAGCTTGTCCATAGAAGTTTGAAGATTTGTTATCTTTACATAATGTGAGTATTGAATAAAATGCATTTAATAAATAGACAAGCTGCTAACATTAAAATACGAGATTTGTGGGATTTAAATTGATGACGTTTGCTTCTGCTTTGTTTTTGTTTTGTTTTTTTTGTTTTTAAAATTTAATGGCAGTTGAGGCAGGTTTACGAAATTAACTGACAGTACTTCTATGAATTTAAGGATTGTTTATAATAGTTTGTAAACCATTAAATTTATTATTTCAATTATAATTACAATTTTGTTTTAATTAAAGGGCATTTTATTTATATCACATATATACTGTAACAAAACCTCCCTTCTTCCTTCTCTTATAACCTTATATACTTATATTTATCCATATACGCATGCACCTATATATATATATATATATATATATATATATATATATATATATATATATATATATAACACTTTGTGAAGTGAATGTATCATTCCATTTCATTCATCAACTTAATGTAGCAGTTTCTTAATGCGTATTTATAGACATTACTAGGATTCCAAGCACCAATCTTATGTTAAATAAGAATTACATAAAGGGAGAGACTACTAATAATAAGCCACAGTCTTTAATAAATGTGAGAGGTTTAACCCTCAGATAGCTCAGGCTCAGGGCAGGTGGTGTTATGGCCAGGAGTAGATGTGAATGGGAACAAGCATTCTTTCTTTTTTATTGACAATATAAAAGAAAAAATAAGAACAATTTAATAATAGATTTCTACACATGGTTTCACTATCACCAATATTTATTAAGAGTTACACTAAACATCAAGTATCAGTATACAAACATAAAAAGAATAATTTAATTTTAAGCCATTAACATATAAAACTAAAGCTCTGACATTTCAATTAATAATATGCACATTTACGCACACACTTTCAAATACATTTATTATTTACAAATTGTTTAAAAGTTGCAGACAGACAAAGTGATCTCTCTTACACTATTTTTTATATTTACTTCTTCTAGACTTAGTTCAAGACAATTAATTATATACAAGGGTTTCCTCAATCACTAATAGCTATAATAGGTTTATGCAATTTAAACAAACCATCTTCCTATAAAAAATTTTATGAAGTTCTTCTACATACATCTATAGAATCAGCAACTGATTTCTTTTCCTTTTTATTTTATTCATTTTGTTAAAACAATAACACAATATGCAAAGTTTATACTACCTGAATATCTCCAGGTAGTTAGTGGAATAATATGTTACAGTCCAAAGTAGCACAGAAAAACATATGATCAGTTTTGAGGTTTTTCTTTCTTTATTCTATCTAGGATCCCCATTTTTGAAAATCATCGCTTTATGTTTCCGAATCTTGGTGGTTGCTTCAAATCCAGAGAGGCTTTCATTATTAAATGTAGCAGCATACAGAATATTGGAGATGGGGTTTGAGCTCAATACATTAGGCTTTTCCCCAACATTTCCATTTCTTTCACCATTAAAATTTAACAAAATTATAAAATTAACTTTGCTGCACTAACGATCCCACTATGTTGATCATCAATTTCTGCAGGGACAAGACAAAGAGCATTCTGGGTTCTTTTCTTTTATATCCCCTCCATTTGTTTTAGAAGATTCACTTATTTTCCACTTTGTGTCTCTGATTTCTGCCCAATCAGATTTTGATCAAGGTGTGAAAGCTTTTAGCACCTTTGACCTTTCTTGTTTTAAAATCCATTTCTTCTAAAAATTTTTAGTCTTTTAGAATATAATGGGAAAAAATCTCATTTCCTTCCTCTACAACAATTAAACTCATTTATATGTACATTTATAACATGCCATACATACTATTTCGAAATGACAGAGTGCTTCCCCCAACTTTCTAAGCTATATACATATTCTATATAACCACCACATAATATAATAATTAATCTATATACCTTAACTATCTATATATAATGATCACCACCTATAATGCTAGTTGTTACTGGGCTTGAACCTGTTTGGTCACAATATATACATATATATCTTTGTATCAACATATATATATATATATATATATATATATATATATATATATATTAACTTTATTGGGTATATATATATATATATATATATATATACCCAATAAAGTTAATTTATTTTTCATCTTCAATGTTAGTTACTTTTATATTAGAAAGTATTGCAGTAATATATTTGACAGTTTAAGAAATTTATCAATCTAATTATATATATATATATATATATATATATGTGTGTGTGTGTGTGAAAATATACATTATATTTTCAAATTAAAAAATACCATCAGATGTTAATAGACAGTAATAAATAAAAATAGTAAACCATAGATGCTTTCAGAATTCAAAAGGGTTGCCTTTTCAAACTGAAATCACTTGGTATTATATAGAAACTGAAACATTACATTATTTATTTACAGTTTAAATAAAATATCAATACTTTTTTTATAAATTCCTTAGAAATAATAAATGGTTCCACTGATCAGTTAAATGTTATAAATTAATAGTTTTTAATAGATGTAATTGTTTAAATATTTACATATGTGGAAATATCTATTATATTTTCATATCTGAAAAATTACTATCAGATGTTAATAGATAGTAATCAATGAAACTGGTAATTTGTAAATATTCCCATCATTCAAAAGGAATACATCTTCTAAATGCTATCTTTTGGTATTATATAGAAAGAAAAGCACTTCAGTATTTATTTATGGTTTAAAGAAAGTTAACATTTCATACAGTTCTTACAAATAATAGACTGTTCTACTGATCATTTATATGTGATAAATTAAGGATTTTTGACAGACGTAATTATTTAAATATTTAAATATATGATTTTAGAAATCAATATTCAGATAGTAATCAATGAAAATAGCAAATTATAAATGCTCTCACCAGGGACAAAAACATTTAAATGCAATATTTTGGTATTATGCACAGACTAATGTGCTACAATATTTATTTATGGTTTAAGAAATGAAAGTTCACAACCATTCATATATTCTTTACAAATAATAACATCTAATTGATTGATGAAACATTCTATTTTTTAAGGAACATATAAAATATTGTTTTTTTTTCCTTTAAACCATAAATAAATGCTGTAATACTTTAGTTTCTACAAGTGATACATTTGAATGTTGGAAGCATTTACAATTTACTAATTTCATTGATTACTGAGTACTAACATCTGATGATAATTGTTCTAATATAAAAATAAAACATATATTTTCACATATTTAAATATTAAAACAATAATATCTGTTAAAATTTATTAATTTATAATATTTAAATAATTGTTGTAACAGTCTATTATTTCTAAGGAATGTTTAAAAGATTGTTAACTTTCTTTTCTTAAACTATAAATACAATAGATATTTCTCTCCATAAAATATCAGGAGATTGGATTTATTATTTACTATTTTAATTGAGATATTGTCTATTAACATCTGATGGTAATTTTTCTAATATAAAAATATAACAGATATTTAAAGAATTACATCAGTTAAAAATTATCAATATATATATATATATATATATTGATAATTTTTAACTCATGTAATCTAAAGAAATATTATATATATATATATATATAATATTTCTTTAGAGTAATGAACTATTCAATAACTTACAACTCAGAGTAATGATGAAGAAAAAATAATAACAAATTGTTTAGTCAATTAAACTCCTAATTTTATACAAATTATTAAAAATAGCACATTATTTGTTAATTAATAACTAACTGCATGACAAGTTTGATTTAGGAAGTGCATAGTCAACAAGAATTCTAAATTATTTTGGAAATTATTAACTCTCATAAAAATTCTCTAAATTTATTTTAGACTTAAACCTTAGAATGCTCTTTGTGATATATGGATGACTATTCATAATCTCATGATGCCTTTATATTACATGTACATTTGTCCACTCATTTATGTAATAATTATGTGTTTTTGTTTATATTAAATATTTGTGATAATTAAACTATTATTATAGTTGTAATAATAATAGTAGTAACTATATCCTTGTCCATAATGAGTTTTATACTATGGAAAAAAAAAACTTTTAAATGTTTTATTGCTTGGATTTCATAAAAAATTAAAGCACCAAAAGTAATCCAGCTGGAATAGTGCTATATAGTCCTTTATTCCCAGAGTTTTCCAGTCTACCATTGCACTAAAATATGCAATGTAAAAAAGCAATAAAATGGAAAAAGTTAAATCATGATACAAGGAGTTTGAACTTTAGACTTTTTTACTCTAACACTGTTCTAAATCATATAGATTTCATTTTTATTCCAAAACGATTTTTTTTGAAAATGTACTTATATCCTATATATTTTTAAATTTTAGTTTTTTATTTAATAAGTTATTTTATAAGTCTTTTAAAGAGTGTAATCGAATATTGTAATGAATTAAATCAAAGAATTAGCTTTTTTAGGTGCATTATTGTTTTTATGATAAAAAAAATGTAAATATAATAACTTAATAATAAAAAAATCATATAACACTATCTCTCTCAGGATTTATTAATTCTTTTAAAATGACTTTGTGAACATTTTTATATAAATTTAACGCTTTTTTTATTTCAAGAAACGATATGTGTTTGCCAGCAAATATTGACTAGATGGACAGGAAAAAAAAACAGGGGTGTTTAATTTCAACAATTTTTTTGATAGCTCCACCCATCAATCAAACCAAACACTGTCATCAACGAAGAAAAAAAATGATATACAGCAATTTAGCCTAAATTTGACAGAACTGTCAGAAAGCCTTTATCTTTCGTGAAAAGACGTTTGAGAAATTTCATTAAATGATGATAGATAAAAATTTTCCACTTAAAAATTTTTATATCTAAAATTGGATTTTTCTGCTTTCGGCTGTATAATCGAATTCTTTTTTTTTTAAAAATGTCACATTAGTATTTTAATATGTATTTTAGACATACGTAAACAATATTTAAATAAATATTGCAATAAAATATTAAATTTTATTTCTTCAGTTTTTAAATAAACAAATATTATTATTATCATACAAATAAATTAAAAGTCTTTTAATCGTAATTTAAAAATAAAGTTTGATTTTTTTTAAAAGTCAACAGAATTGAACTGCACCTTTATTTTTATATATTCTTATATTTTAATAGAGATAAAATATTATTAGCGTGAAATCTCTGATTTCCTAAGTTTACGGATTTGTTAATTTTTTACATTTCAAAAATGTATATTTTACCCTTCTTTGCAAACTATAACTGTAGGATTTAAAAGCAAATTGTTTGAAAATGGATATAAAAGTTAATTAATTTGATATAAAAGTTTAAAAATCATCTCTGAAATTTGTTTCGATAATAGAAGAATTTGAATATAATGTGTATTTCTCTATCTCGAATATAATTTCTCTCGTTCTGAAATATACTTGCATATTTTAAGTCTTAGTGTAAACATTTTAACATATAACATCTAGACTTCATTTTGATTTATATTCACGACTTTTACCTAGCATGTCTATTTGTATGTAGTATAAAATTTTTGGTACTTATGACTTTTCAATTAAATCAAGGTGGCAGCTTGTATTTTTGATAAATCTACAGTTTCAAGGGTCCAAAAAAAAATTATTACAAGAAAAAAAAAGCCTGCCAGAAAACGTCCTATTTAATAATTACATTTTTTTTTATTACTGCTATTTCTAAAAAAATTAATCATTGTGGAAAAATTAATTATTGTATTTACAGTTTATTAATTTATTTTTATTAATCAGAAAACTTAAATATATATATACAACATTTACACTTGATTCATGTCGTCTGCATGTAATCATATTGTGATCATTAACGCATACTTTTGAGTTGGTGGGCGGCAGAATTTCATACTTTTGAAAATAGTACACTGCATTACGTTATGTGACAGGAAGGTCCCAAAAGGAGAAGGACTGATATTTTTCAGAATAGTTTATATTTATTCCTTAGTTTAGATAATTACTTTTTAAATCAAATCGTTCTTGACGCTCAACATTTTTTTTTAATATTTATTTTCAATGAAATGGTATTTTTTAGTTTTTAATATTTCATTTGAAATTTGCATTTTAATCTAAAATCTTCATCGTTTTTATAACAAAAAAACAATACTTGAGTTATTTTTATATTATTTTCTTACATATTTTTGCAGTAGAAATGTTATCAATTGTTTATTTTATATTTAATATTTTTATATTTACATTATTTAGAATTTCACTTGTCATCATTGTCTATGACATTAGTTTGATGGGCACCGGTGGTGGATAGACAAATAACCTTTACATATGAAATTCATCAGTGAATAATAAGGTTACTCCTGCTGCTTTGTACAGAACAATGTTGGTAAATCAAAATAATCTTTTATATGTAATTTTTTCCTTCTTTTGTCACTTTAATTAACTCTCTTGAATCTCTTATGTCATTTTTATCTCTTTCTAATAATTATGACAATGTGTGTTTGTGCATTAACATTTCCATTCTTTAATATATGCAAAACATTACTGGATCTAATTATTTTTATTGTTTTTTTTTATTTTAGCTCAGACCCTCAAGAATTAAGAGAACAACACTCAAAGCAGTACAATCACTAATGTGCCTATTTTGAACTAGCTTAGCAACAAGAATGTTGTTTAGTAAAAATTGTATGTTTAGTTAGTTCTGCTTGGCAAAAATAAAAAGAGCCAAGAAGTTGTCTGAAAGTACCTATCTTATACAGTCTAATTATGTTGGGATGCTTTGTGAATGCAATAAAATAATAATAATATTAGAAGTAATAGTACAGAAAAATGCTGTGATGGTACTAAAAATAAGTATTATGAATCTAATTTGCATGCTTTATTTTATAAAATTTCTTCAAGATCAGAATCAATGACTTCACTGTAAATTAATGAGAGTCATCAAGATTTCATTTGATATAGCTATTTTTAATGAAACTTCTTTCAGAAAAAGAAAGTTAAATAGATCATTTGGATGGTTATAAGTTATTTTGGAAAGTCATATCTGTCAATGAAAGGGTAAGTCATAGTTTTGCATTTACTGTAAAGTCTAATTTGGTATTTTTATATTCTGGAAATTCATCATTGTACAAGTGAAAGATTAATGGTGTTGTAACTTGCCTTACATAATGATATTATTGTTCATTTAAATAGTGCCTATCTTACTGGTTAACATTACTAATGAAATAGCATTGGGATATCAATTTATTCTTCTTGGAAAACTTTATGTATGTGTTTGTACAAATAGTAGATATTGACCAAATGTTGACAATAATATTGAATTTTTGCACAAGATATAGATTGACTATTACAATGACTTTATTTAGACAGAAAAAAATGACAAAAGAATGTAGATGCAATCACCCTCAAAACAATAACATTTACTAGATTACAGTATTTACAACTACAGACTATTGGATGAATGATCTATTAAAAAGTGCATGGTATTCTAATCATATTTGCAAAAAAATGTATTTGTTGTTAAAAATATCAATTATAAATCTTAAATTTCATCAATTATTTAACATTAATAGGGCTAATTTGAACCACTAAAATTGCCATACTATAAAAGCATGGAATTATGGGTAAAATAAATTTATGATTGGATTCACTAAAAAGAAATGATAATGATTTTAATATCAGTGATTCATTTAATAAAAAATGTGAAATTTTCTGCATGAAATAATAATTTATTAAATATTAGTTTCATAGTAAATGTAGAGATTTGAAACAAAAAATTCAATTACTGCTAAAAAGGCTTAAAAAAATTGGTAGATTAGAAATTGAAAAGGAATATAAACATTTATTGGTTATAGTTAGTCTAAAACTTTTTATGCCTTGAACAAAACATATGGACTTGAGACGTAATATGATGACAATGATATTTTGAATTTGTGTAAAGAATATTTTGATAATTTTTGAATTATGTTCACAGAATAGAGATGGTTTGTAATGATATATTTCTTTTATCCACACATTTAGATTTTAATAAAGAAATGTATGGAGAAGCTTTAAAATATATTAGTGATATATTAGCAGCAAAGATATTGTCTTTTAGGAATATATTAACCCATAAAATTATGTTGTTTGACCATAAAGATACATATTGTTCCAATTTATAAAAAAAATGGAAAAAGACAGGATTACAATAATTATCATGGAATATCATTATTATCCATTTAATCAAAGATATTGTGATGGAATTTCTTGAGTAGGTTGCTTCCAGTGGCAGGTGATTATCGGAAACTCAACATGGTTTTAGAGAATCAAGATTCATTATGTACATGATTTCATTGCCAAGAAAATGCAAGATATGTCTCATGAAAAAATACTGATTTATATATTGCTCTTATTTACTAAATTAAAACATTTGATTCAGTTAATTAAACAGGTTTATGCCAGTGATTAAATTATTTGATTATCAACCAAAATTTGTTAAATTATACAGCTCCTTCATGATAGAATGAGAAGAATTGTTATTATTATAACTTGTGTGAGGAAATCTCAGCCATTTGAGATGAAAATTGGTGTTAAACATGTGTATCTGCTTATGCCAATTTTGTTTTTAATATTTATAATAGTCATCTTTGGAACTGTTTAGCAGTAGCTTAATAAAATAGAGATCACAAAAAATATACATTTGATAATGGAATTTTAAGCCACAATTGATTAAAGTTTTAAAAAGTAGTTGATCTTGAATTCTGGATTTACAGTATCATGATAATTGTGTAATATTTTTGAGTAGAAACAATGATTACTTAATGTTTTGAATACACCAATTAAAACCATCATGTAACAATTAATATTCAAAATCACATGGTTTTTATCACTAATGATGAAAGAAAATTATTCAGCAACTTCTAGCTTAGATAGTTTTAAACTTGAAAATGTAAACTAATTTAAATAGCTTGGAAGTTTTATAAGGAGAAAGGTGAACTTAGATGTTTAATTACAACATAGTCTCTAATGTATTGATTACATCTGCATTATCAAGTTAAAAGGTAAAGTATTTTTTCATATGAAAAAGTTCTGCAATTTATTTAGCCATATGTAGAACTATTATTTTAGCTAATTTATTGTATGGAATTGAGATTAGGATACCCTATTAGCACAATATAAGATGTTATTTATGGATTCTCCATAAAATTTAAAAAATGCAATGGCATTATTATAAAACGAATCAATGTGTTCTTCAACTAGTTGAATGGAATACAATTGAGTAAATTATTATTAATCACACCTTTTATACATTGGTCATGTAAAATAAATGAACAATTCTTGATTTCCAAAAAGAGTGTTTTATGCAGAACTTGAGTCTGGTTTTATGGAGTTGATTTTTTCTATGTTATAAGGATTATCTCATAGACATTCTTAGGAAATGCATTATGGATTTTTGTTATTAAAAAGATGCGGTATAAAGTAGAATATATTCAAGAACTACAATTAGAAATGGTGTTGATTTTTTTTTTCAGAATGAAAGGTTATTTTCTGATGAAAGTAAAAGGTAGTGTGACAAAATATTAAATAAACAGAAAAATGAATGATTATGTTCTATGTATAAATGTATTCGATATACACAACTTGTTTAATAGTCAATAAACATCACATGACCACCTCCTCTTATGCTTGTGTATATCTGTTGTTAAAACAGACAAAACCCACTATATATATTACCACACACAGCAATATATATATATATATATATATATATATATATTGTACCATTCAAAACATGTTTATCCATCTAACATGATCTGGAACTCACAAAATGTACTTCAAACCCAGTCAAGACCAATATATGGATCAGGGACCAGCCTGGATTCGAACCCACTCTCTAAGCCCCAGATCTAACACCTAATGAATAACATAGTAGTGATGGCACAAGAGAATTAATTTTAAATTTGGCCAACTAGCAAAGCTGAGCAAAACAATGAGACATCTATTAACTATGATTATATTAAAATATACATAAGCATGGCTGTAATATGTGGAAGTGGAGAAAAAGGAATTTGAACTACTCAAATAAGTTAGACAATAAAAATATAATTTAATATACTTTTTATTTTTATTTTGTACAGCTATGACTATGAAGCCATAGAGCTTTGAAAGCGCTAAGCTTTAAATAAATTTAATAACATATAACTTCTTTATTTTAGTGTTATAAGTGCATAAGTATTGATATTATATGCATTAGTGTGTGTGTGAATGAGCAAGCGGTAGATAATTACATAGTGTCATTCACGCTATTACTTCTCATATGCTCTTTTATTAACTAAATAATAAATTATAAATAAACACACATCTTTGGTGGGTTCAATATTAAGATGCCAATCAATATTAAAAAAAAGTTACATAAAATTGTTATCAACGCTTTGGATTATGGTTCTGAAACATGGTGACTAGCATTATTTTTCTAGGAGGGTTCTGAGATTCACTATACATATAAATACATTTGAAAACGTTTGATTATATTTGAATCTATGAAAAAAATATTTAATGAAAAATTATTTTAACAATAGTAAGACGAACGCTTTATTTTCCCAAGGCATATACTCTTAAATAGATATATAAACCACGGACAGTGGGAGTGTATATGATTGAAATAAACTTAATTAATAAAATAAAAGTAATTGGTATTTATATAAATATTTTAATCAGAGCACAATTTTAATATTAGAGCATTAAAACTGGGTCATGAAGCAAAAGAAATAATAATATGAAGAAGTTTGTGGTGCTGACATAATAACCTAAAAATAACTAAGAGGAAAAGGTCATGTTTCTGGATGAAAAACGAAATCAAACACCCCCTTCTTGGGGTAGTGCTTAGAGAAAAGTGGATAGGTATGGCATGGCCCAGACTTTTTCTGGTATAACCAATGCGAGAGACCTTTTATCTACAAAGTGAATATGCATAGCGTGTGCCAAACTTACAGGATCACTTCCAGAGGCATTTTATACAAAATAAATATGATTCTGGATAGCTCAACTATCTATGGAATGAGATATGAGAAGAAATCTATGGGTTCAAAATTGTCGCAAACCCCAGATTAGAAGACTAGAAGCACGTAATATATATATATAATACACGAAGATTGGCTAAATGTCAGTAACGCAGTATGAATGAATGTCTCTAACGACATTGAATAAATTTTACTGCTTTTAAAAATAAATGACCCTTGTTTGAGTACTATAATTTAGACAAATAATACACTATGAATTTATATATATAGAGAGAGAGATTTCCTTAAATAAAATATACGTTAAGATTTTGCTTAGTAAAAGAAACATTAAAATTTACCCCCATCCCTTTTCTGCTATTTAAAATAAATCAATCCCACCTTCATTGATTTTACAATAAATGAATTATATAAGTACTTTATATGATATTTTAAGCATAGACTATTTTAAAAGTATAAAAAAAATAACTACCAGTTATATAGAAAACAAATAATCGGTCACCTTTTTGGAAATAAATAAAGAATATTTTTAAATTTCAAAGCATTAATTAGCCAAATTTCTGGATTCTCTGGGTAGAAAATCCAGAGTTAAACAAATATATTTTTGTAATAAACCAATATAAAATGTTGACTCGTAAAAAACAAAACAAACTGGCGAACATATTAATTTATAATGCATTATATATATATATATTTTAAGAGAACGTTAATAACCTTTTCATGAAGATTTAGAAGGAAAAAAATGAAAGAAAAGGATTTTACAAATTAAGCTCACCAGGTTGTGAGATTGACATTTTAATAATAAGCAAGCAGATATATAAATCAAATAATAAATACATATAAATAAATGACCGCACCAAAGTTAAGGAAAGTTAAAGCATATGAGAGAAAATTAGATTTATAAAATCATTTATGAGCAAAAATCATTTAAAAGCAAATTACATTTACATGTTAATTTAAAAGATAGAAAATTAAACAATACATTAGAAGTCTTGATAGCAGGATTTAAGATTAGTGAGGCTAGATTCATCTTCAAATAGTAGCATAAAAGTTACCTTGTGCAAATTTAATAAGTCTATTTTCAATGTACGGCTGATGCATAGCAAATTGAGGATCCAAAATAAATTCTTGGTGACAGCAAGCTTCTCTATTAGCATTTTTAAAAGTTCTCCATTGGGCCTTTACTTCACTTTATGGTAGCATAATATTATGGCCGCAGAAAACAACCCTCAAGGGTCAGAAAAAGCTTTTACTAGATCATCTTAAGATTTTAAAACAGCAGTATCTAGTAGCAATCACTTCTCTCAATAGTAGCTAATCTTATCTGTGTCTCAACATTCAGTCATTTTATACTTTTTCTTTATCGGTTGTTTTTGAAGATGCAACAGTAAGATAACATCCAAATATAAATTCAAATCTATTTCTAGATTAGAAAGATTTGATAACATGTTTTGAACAAAAGTATCCCTAATCTTAATCCCCTTTTAAGTAAAACTTTAATTAAAAATACCTACCCCAGATTAAACAATAGTGCTTCCAACACCTAATTATTTTTAGACAATTACTGCAGCATCTTTCATATTGGATTCTATAAAAACATACAGTTTAATAGAAAAAGTACTTCAAAAAGAAAAAGTTTAAAAAATGATGTATAATAAAATATTTACAAAAAAATCAATCTTTTGTTAGTAATTTTGCTCCTATATATATATATTGTAATGATCCGGAGATGCACTTAACGTAAACTGCACTACAGGGCGCCATCTAGGCATTTGAACCTAGAAAAATTTATAAAGTAAGCAGATACGTCTGTCAAAAAAAAATTTTTTTTTTTTTTATATTTTGCATCCGGTCGTTAGCCCATGTCACTAGCTCAGTGGAATAGCAGAGATTTAATAATATAATCTAAGAGTATATATAAAAAAAGAATAAAATAAGCCACTGCCAGTAATTAACATACAAACATTTATTTATGCATATATATATATAAGATTTAAAATTATTTTAGTATTAGTTTTACATTTTAACATTTAACATTATTTTTAACTTTACCTTAGATTTTAATTTACATTTTAATTTCTATTATATTATAAGTTTACATTTTAATTAAGTTCGCACAGATGGGATTATAAAAGCTTGTTATAATATGTTGCTATAGATTGGTTACATAGATTTCCACGGTCAAAAACATTTCCAAATAAACATAAACGATCAAAATACAAAATTATTGATTACTGACAATTGCGGAGGGAAATTTATACATAACCCAATAGTATTCACCATAAGATACTTGCATTGTCACCAATAACTTAAAAGACATCCGAATAAATATATTTTTGATACTCACTGTAAGGTATCATTATTTATCAAATGTCTATATATTTTGATCAAATATGGAAATGCAAAACATAGTTAACCAATAAACAATCCATGCAAGCGTCTATAAACAACTTAAATTTAATGCATTTCTATTTAGGGTCGAGTATGAATAGACCACATAAATTTGCTTTGGAAAATAAACATTCTATCCCTATTTAACCTTAGGTTAAAATTCGTAGTCAAACTGGCATCAATTCATCTGATATATCGATGTATTCAATGTAATAAAATATGGCAGCACAAAAAGTTAAGAGAAGAAATTGCTTCTCATGAGATAGGAATATTACATCTATCTGCAAAGAAGAGCAATAAAACAA
This sequence comes from Epiperipatus broadwayi, assembly GCA_028023455.1. Lineage (NCBI taxonomy): Eukaryota > Metazoa > Onychophora > Udeonychophora > Euonychophora > Peripatidae > Epiperipatus > Epiperipatus broadwayi. Next base: position 4,068,992 of record JAQFVV010012423.1, read on the forward strand.
AAAACTCCATAGAATGGAACTGCGGTATCCGACTTATAATTCCTTCCATAGGCAAACGGAAGTGTGCGGCGTATGAAGCAATTCTGCCCGTAGCGAATCAATATTACATCTACTAATCACACCAATATATCCAATCCATTGACCCAATTTAACCACGAACCAAATAACCTAAGATTACCCTCCCCTAATATAACTTTACAAATCTATACAGCCATTCACGCCCGACTTAAGTTTAACATTTATATAATTAATTTAACGAAAAACAAACAAATCATGATAAAAACTTAAAGAACAAAAAATAAATAAATAAATGGAAATGATTTTAAATATATATATAAAAAAGAAGTACATCCAATAACATTATTAATAAATTAAGTTTGGTCAGATAGGATTCTATTGCATTATTTACTAAAAAGTTTTAAAATTTAGAGTTCTTATTGTTTCAAGTGAATATAAAGTTCTTACGATTTTTAAAACGTCCAACTTTATCCGTTGCTTGCCATGAATGTGAATTCCCACGCCGTCCTAAGATTTGTATTCTGTTGGCCGATTTATTTCCATCTGGAGGTTTTTGCTTTAACTGGCCCTCAATGTAGAAAAACGAGAGTTCATTTCTCTTTCTTTCCTAGCAAAACTGAAGTGATTGAATCGTGCGTCTCTTCAATCGCTTCTCCCGCACCTCCGCACTAACACCTATCTGTCACATCGTAATAATCATTAACTAACTAATAATTTCCAAACTTGTCCCTTTTATATTAATGTGAAGGATTGAATTTACATTATGTCACCGATGCGATGGTCCTTTCACTGTGGTCCGATTCCATAGGGATTTCTTCTTATTTGCTAACAGTTTCTATTGTTTTCCTATCTGACCGATGTTTTTACATTTAAATGCCCAAGGCTGGTTTACATTTAACTAATTAACAATCATTTCCATTTCTGATTAATTAACCTGTTTTCCAAATCAAAAATATATTTAAAGATAAATTTAAAGATATAATTTTATCTCCAAATCTTTTTAAAATGTAGTTTTACAATACTTTTTCTTTAATAAAGCTTTATTTTAATAATTTTTCAATATCTGTGCGATTTAATATATGAGTTTAAGATGATATTTAATTTCAATTTTTAATTTTTAAAAAAAATTTCCAAATGCGAACTTTTTAATTTACTTTCATGTTTAATAAATAAATAAAAAATCAATGTAACGAATGTCTGTGCTCATTACATATCAGTAAAGTTGCTTAAAAAAAAATGATAAAAAAAAAAAATTTTACTTAGGGTTAGTAATTACGGTACACGACTAACAAAATTTACAAACATTCGGTTAGTATAAAGACTATATATAAAAAACATGTTTACTATCGCTTTCATAAGGACCATTTACGTCTATGCCTCCTCCCCACAAGAGTTCTATTATTATTTTTTTATACATTTTATTTTTACGGCATGACAAGCAAATTTTATAAATTATTTATTTAAATAAGGTTGCATTGAGATAAATATGTTTTAAGAAATAATGGGTTTAAACGTGTATATTTGCAGCACAATTATAAATACCACCAACTTATTTATGACTGATTAAAATGCATACATAGGGTTACACTGAAGTAATTCCCAAAGGTACTCATCGTAAGGCACCACATTTCAATCATAAACTTACGTGGCTATGCGCTCCTATACACATAAAAGCATAATATATATCAACAACAAAATATCAATCGCAACCTTTTGACTTTCTTTTTAACGAAATACAGTTTAAAATTATTTATACTTTCTAGTGTTTAATATATGTGCAATTTCATTCTGGCAGTGCTTTTATAAGATTTAAAGTATACGACTATATGTAAACAGATAAAATATTTCATTTTGAAAAAAGAAATTTACTCAGGGTATTTGTGGTTTATGAAATATCGGCCCCATGTTGGGCACCAGTTGTAACGATCTGGAGAGGCACTTAACGTAAACTGCACTACAGGGCGCCATCTAGGCATTTGAACCTAGAAAAATTTATAAAGTAGGCAGATACGTCAGTCAAAAAAAATTTTTTTTTTTATATTTTGCATCCGGTCATTAGCCCATGTCACTAGCTCAGTGGAATATCAGAGATTTAATAATATAATCTAAGAGTATATATAAAAAAAGAATATTATAAGCCACTGCCAGTAATTAACATACAAACATTTATTTATGCACCTATATATAAGATTTAAAATTATTTTAGTATTAGTTTTACATTTTAACATTTAACATTATTTTTAACTTTACCTTAGATTTTAATTTACATTTTAATTTCTATTATATTATAAGTTTACATTTTAATTAAGTTCGCACAGATGGGATTATAAAAGTTTGTTATAATATGTTGCTATAGATCGGTTACATAGATTTCCACGGTCAAAAACATTTCCAAATAAACATAAACGATCAAAATACAAAATTATTGATTACTGACAATTGCGGAGGGAAATTTATACATAACCCAATAGTATTCACCATAAGATACTTGCATTGTCACCAATAACTTAAAAGACATCCGAATAAATACATTTTTGATACTCACCGTAAGGTATCATTATTTATCGAATGTCTATATATTTTGATCAAATATGGAAACGCAAAACATAGTTAACCAATAAACAATCCATGCAAGCATCTATAAACAACTTAAATTTAATGCATTTCTATTTAGAGTCGAGTATGAATAGACCACATAAATTTGCTTTTGAAAATAAACATTCTATCCCTATTTAACCTTAGGTTAAAATTCATAGTCAAACTGGCATCAATTCATCTGATATATCAATGTATTCAATGTAATAAAATATGGCAGCACAAAAAGTTAAGAGAAGAAATTGCTTCTCATGAGATAGGAATATTACATCTATCTGCAAAGAAGAGCAATAAAACAAAAAACTCCATAGAAAGGAACTGCGGTATCCGACTTATAATTCCTTCCATAGGCAAACGGAAGTGTGTGGCGTATGAAGCGATTCTGCCCGTAGCGAATCAATATTACATCTACTAATCACACCAATATATCCAATCCATTGACCCAATTTAACCACGAACCAAATAACCTAAGATTACCCTCCCCTAATATAACTTTACAAATCTATACAGCCATTCATGCCCGACTTAAGTTTAACATTTATATAATTAATTTAACGAAAAATAAAAAAATCATGATAAAAACTTAAAGAACAAAAAATAAATAAATAAATGGAAATGATTTTAAATATATATATAAGAAAGAAGTATATATATTTAATGGAAATGATTTTAAATATATATATAAGAAAGAAGTACATCCAATAACATTATTAATAAATTAAGTTTGGTCAGATAGGATTCTATTGCATTATTTACTAAAAAGTTTTAAAATTTAGAGTTCTTATTGTTTCAAGTGAATATAAAGTTCTTACGATTTTTAAAACGTCCAACTTTATCCGTTGCTTGCCATGAATGTGAATTTCCATGCCGTCCTAAGATTTGTATTCTGTTGGCCGATTTATTTCCATCCAGAGGTTTTTGCTTTAACTGGTCCTCAATGTAGAAAAACGATAGTTCATTTCTCTTTCTTTCCTAGAAAAACTGAAGTGATTGAATCGTGCATCTCTTCAATTGCTTCTCCCACACCTCCGCACTAACACCTATCTGTCACATCATAATAATCATTAACTAACTAATAATTTCCAAACTTGTCCTTTTTATATTAATGTGAAGGATTGAATTTACATTACGTCACCGATGCGATGGTCCTTTCGCTGCGGTCTGATTCCATAGGGATTTTTTTTATTTGCTAACAGTTTCTATTGTTGTCCTATCTGACCGATGTTTTTACATTTAAATGCCCAAGGCTGGTTTACATTTAACTAATTAACAATCATTTCCATTTCTGATTAATTAACCTGTTTTCCAAATCAAAAATATATTTAAAGATAAATTTAAAGATATAATTTTATCTCCAAATCTTTTTAAAATTTAGTTTTACAATACTTTTTCTTTAATAAAGTTTTATTTTAATAATTTTTCAATATCTGTGCAATTTAATATATGAGTTTAAGATGATATTTAATTTCAATTTTTAATTTTTAAAGAAAATTTCCAAATGCGAACTTTTTAATTTACTTTCATGTTTAATAAATAAATAAAAAAACAATGTAACGAACATCTGTGCTCGTTACAATATATATATATATATATATATATATATATATATATATATATTTGAATTGCACCTATAATCCTTTAATTAAAAAGGAACTAATAATTAATAATAGAATTAATAATCATAAATATTGAAAGTTAAACTATAAATTTAGGCACGCATTCCAAATATATACATAAAATATATATATATACGACAAAAGGAGCGGGATGGGATATAGGCATTTGAATACAGGCTAGTAGGTAGAAACATAAAGCATAATATTAAGCTAAGATTGACTGCTTTATTTCTCTGCACATACAATAAAACAAAAAAAAAATGATTTGACTAGGAGTTTTCAAGTGACGACCAAAAGAACGACGAAAATTTTCAAAATTCAATACACAATCTTGCTATATAAAACTATATATATGAAATATCATTTGGGGATGTGAATATTTGTTCAACTGTTTAATCCAGAAAAAAGCTATATTTTTTCCACATCCATATAATAAAAAAAAAATTCTATGCTTGAGATACAACACAATTTCTCCACACATATGGGTTTCAAAAAAATTATACAGCAATGCAATACATATAAAAAATTTTCAAACACATCCATTCCCTTTTGAGATATTACACTGTACCTACACATCGCACATATACACACCTATGTACATATATACGTAGCTCTACATATACAAGTACATAGATATTACACAAATATACTTCTACATACATTACACAGTGCTACACACTATTGGAAATGACAGAAAAAGAAAACAAAAACTTTGGGTAAAAGTTGAAAAAAAAATCCATACATGTGCCAAATTCTTTCATTTTGCTTTTAAAATAAACACAAACATTATATACTCACTTAACAAAAAAAAAATTTCTATACACATATTTCTTCTTTTTTAAAAAATCATCTCCCGCATAACCACTCACTGCTCCCCACCTTCTATATATCTGCCCAACTATAGCTTAGCTGAAAATTTAGTTTTTGCTTGCTGAAAGAAAAAAAAAAATGTTTATTTAAGATTTTATTTATTATTTTACCCCTACAATACTAATCTACCCATTTCTCATTTTGGTTTCTCTTGGTCGCACCCATGCATCTAAAAGAAAACTCATAGTCTGGTTATTATATGTTAAAAATTGATATATCATAGTATTAAGTAAAAAAAAATTTGCTCTCAATAATTTTTTTATCTGAGTTCGAACCCTCCACTTCCAACATGTTTGCATTTGATTCACTACTGGTCAACAAAATTTCTTTTTATAAGGGTGCCAGCTAAGACAGAGTGATCAATGATTTATGAATTATATATTTTTCATATATGTCTCAAGAACAAAAAACTTTATATATGACATTGAAGAAAAAATACATATGTAAAATAGTTGTAGTACATGGGTTTTAACTTTAAACAGTGAATTTTACACTTTGAACACATTATTTTAAACACATCAAACATGGAATAATTATATAACAACTTTTTTAAGAATATATATGTAAACAGAATTCAGTACTTAGGGTATGTGGGTGTTTATATTGAAGCCTCGCATTGGGAAGCCAAGCCTGAGAAAAAAAATCGTATATACTGGTCAAAATATGTATACCCATCTAACATGAGCTGGAACTCACAAAATGTACTTCAAACCCAGTCAAGCCTGAGATTTAGATCAGGGACCAGCCTGGATTCGAACCCACTCTCTAAGCACCAGATCTATCACCTAATGAATAACATAGTAGTGATGGCACAAGAGAATTAATTTTAAATCTGACCGACTAGCAAAGCTGAGCAAAACAATGAGACATCTATTAACTATGATTATATTAAAATATTCATAAGCATGGCTGTAATATGTGGAAGTGGAGAAAAAGGAATTTGAACTACTCAAATAAGTTAGACAATAAAAATATAATTTAATATACTGACAAATTATGATACATTTATAAATTAATTATATGCATTAGTGTGTGCATGAATGAGCAAGCAGTAGATAATTACATAGTGTCATTCACACTATTATTTCTTATATTCTCTTTTATTAACTAAATAATATATTATAAATAAACACATATCTTTGGTGGGTTCAATATTAAGATGCCAATCAATATTAGAAAGAAGTTATATAAAATTGCTATCAATGCTTTGTATTATGGTTCTGAAACATGGTGACTAGCATTATTTTTCTAGGAGCATTCTGAGATTCACTATACATATAAATACATTTGAAAATGTATGATTATATTTCAATCTATGACAGAATATTTAATGAAAAATTATTTTAACAATAGTAAGATGAACGCTTTATTTTCCCAAGGCATATACTCTTAAATAGATATATAAACCACGGATGGTAAGAGTGTATATGATTGAAATAAACTTAATTAATAAAATAGAAGTAATTGGTATTTATATAAATATTTTAAGCAGAGCGCAATTTTAATATTAGAGCATTAAAACTGGGTCATGAAACAAAAGAAATAATAATACGAAGAAGTTTGCAGTGCTGACATAATAACCTAAAAGTAACTAAGAGGAAAAGGTCATGCTTCTGGATAAAAAATGAAATCTGACACCCCCTTCTTGGGTAGTGCTTAAAGAAAAGTGGATACGCATGGCATGGCCCAGACTTTTGCTGGTATAACTGATGTGAGAGGCCTTTTATCTATGAAGTGAATATGCATAGCGTGTTCCAAACTTATGGGATCACCACCAGAGGCATTTTATATAAAATAAATATGATTCTGGATAGCTCAACTATCTATGGAATGAGATATGAGAAGAAATCTATGGGTTCGAACTTGTCGTAACCCCCAGATTAGAAGAATAGAAGCACGTAATATATATATATAATATATATATATATATATATATATAATACACAAAGATCGGCTAAATATCAGTAACACAGTACTAATGAATGTCTCTAATGACATTAAATAAATTTTACTGCTTTTAAAAATAAATGATCCTTGTTTGAGTACTATAATTTAGACAAATAATACGCTATGCAGTTATATATATAGAGAGAGATTTCCTTAAATAAAATATACGTTAAGATTTTGCTTAGTAAAAGAATCATTAAGATTTACCCCCATCCCTTTTCTGCTATTTAAAATTAATCGATCCCACCTTCATTGATTTTAGAATAAATGAAATATATAAGTACTTTATTTGATAATTTAAGGATAGACAATTTTAAGAGTATAGTAAAAAAAATAATTAGCAGTTTTATAGAAAACAAATAATCGGTCACTTTTTTGGAAATGAATAAAGAACATTTTTAAATTTCAAAGCGTTAATTAGCCAAAGATCTGGATTCTCCGGATAGAAAATCCAGAGTTAAACAAAAATATTTTTATAATAAACCAACATAAAATGTTGACTCGTAAAAAACAAAACATATATATATATATATATATTAAGACAATGTTAAAAAACAAAACATATATATATATATATATATTAAGACAATGTTAATAACCTTTTCATGAAGATTTAGAAGGAAAAAAATGAAAGAAAAGGATTTTAGAAATTAAGCTTGCCAGGTTATGAGGTTGACATTTTAATAATAAGCAAGCAGATATATAAATCAAATAATAAATACATATAAATAAATGACCACACCAAAGTTAAGGAAAGTTAAAGCATATGAGAGAAAATTAGATTTATAAAATCATTTAAGAGCAAAAATCATTTAAAAGCAAATTACATTTACATATTCATTTAAAAGATAGAAAATTGAACAGTACATTAGAAATCTTGATAGCAGGATTTGAGATTAGTGAGACTAGATTCATTTTCAAATAGTAGCATAAAAGTTACCTTGCACAAATTTAATAAGTCTATTTTCAAAGTACGGCTCATGCATGGCAAATTGAGGATCCAAAATGAATTCTTCTTGGTGACAGCAAGCTTCTCTATTAGCATTTTTAAAGTTCTCCATTGGGCCTTTACTTCATTTTAGGGTAGCAGAATATTATGACCCTGGAAGATGACCCACAAGGGTCAGGAAAAGCTTTTCCTAGATCATCTTGAGATTTCAAAACAGCATAGTGTCTAATAGCAATCACTTCTCTGAATAGTAGCTATTCTAATCTGTGACTCAAAATTCAGTCATTTTATACTTTTTCTTTATCGGTTGTTTTTGAAGATGCAACAGTAAGATAACATCCAAAAATAAATTCAAATCTATTTCCAGATTAGAAATAGATTTGACAACATGTTTTTAACAAAAGTATCTCTAATCTTAATCCCATTTTAAGTAAAACTTTAATTAAAAATACCTACCCCAGATTAAAACAATAGTGCTTCCAACCCTTAATTATTTTTAGACAATTACTGCAGCATTTTCCATATTGGATTCTATAAAAATATACAGTTTAATAGAAAAAGTACTTTAAAAAGAAAAAGTTTAACAAATGACGTATAATAAAATATTTACAAAAAAATCAATCTTTTGTTAGTAATTTTTGCTTCTATATATATATATATAATCTTTTGTTAGTAATTTTGCTTCTATATATATATATATAATAAAAAAGGAACTAATAATTAATAATAGAATTAATAATCATAAATATTGAAAGTTAAACTATAAATTTAGGTGCGCATTCCAAATATATACATAAAAATATATATATGACAAAAGCAGCGGGATGGGATATAGGGGTTTGAATATGTGTTAGTAGGTAGAAACATAAAGCACAATCTTAAGCTAAGATTGACTGCTTCAATAATATATATATATATATAGTGAGTTTGCTTGTTTAATAGTCATTGAAAAATTAATTTCTGGAGTTTTTTCTTATATTTGGAGTAATCATACTTATGGTGTTTGTTATATGTATTCATATGTAACTAGAATTGATCCCTCTTCAAATTTTCTACAGATTACTCTACAATAGAAAATGTTCAAAAATCATGAAGAAAAATTGTATTATGTTTTAACACCTTATTTTATTTCTATTTTTTTTGTTGAAAATTTAAATGATTGGCTTTAATAAGAAATAGTTGTAGTCTCCAATATTTTTTTTAGTCATTATAAAGATTTTTGTATGTTTAACATTGTCAAAGACCTTTGTGCAGAGAATAAAATTGATATACATCTTTAAAAATTTCAATTTTAAATATATTTAATATAAATCTAATAAACCTAAGTTTTATTAATTTAATAAATACTATTTCTGTTTAAATAAAAGGTTCAATTTTATTCAGAAATTTGATAATAAAAATATTTTCATTGAATTGTAGTTTTTTTTGATAAAAATAATTTGTGAATGAAATGGAATTCAAAGCATATTATAAAATGTTAATATATATCTATATTTATCGTATGTGTGTGTGGTGGTAAGCCTACAAAATGACAATAGGTAATTATGAATGAATCTGATAAAACATAAAAACTAATTAACAATATATTTAATAACACATAAATAAAATAGCATATTTTAATAATTTCATAACTAAAAGAGATAGTTTGCATTATCAAAGTTAAAATAAATAAATTGCCAAATGGGATGAATGCTTGTGATGCATCCTAACAAAATACAAAACTAAATATACCAAATTATATTGGATTACTGCAGTGAAACTCTTATGAGAAATATATGTAGATATCTTATTATGATGACTTTATTAATAAATAAATGAAAAATATCATTGTCATAAATGAGTTTACTCTATATTCTAATGATATTACTTGATAATTATTTAAGTTCTATAATTCTATTAACTTAGTATAAGACATAGTTAAAAATACATACTATATCATATAATTCATATAAGAATTAGATCCTAAGGATGTAAAACTAATGACCTAGGAATGCTTATCCATTCATGCATAACATCTTGTAATATCATTTGCCTCATATACAAGATTATTGACATCACTACCAACAATAGTATTATAATTTATCCTACATCTCACATGTATTGATGTAAATCACATTTAACGTATAAATAGGCAGGTGTGACTGTAGTTCTTGTCATAAATACATCATAACAATGACATTCATCTCCTAATAAATGTGTCTGCAATTCATATATATATATATATATATATATATATATATATATATATATATATATATATATATATATATATATATATATATATATATATATATTAATACACACTATAATAAGTAAAAACCTAGTCACTGTGCAGTGGTTTTTCTTTGCAATATATAGATTATACCAAGATATAAATGGTGAGAATTGCCATTTATTTAGTGTAAAAGTAGGAATATCACCTCTGCATCTATATGTTTAGGACAGAACAATATAAAATACAATTATCAAGAGATTCCTTATTGCAAACTTTCAATAAGTTAATATATTCATGACTGTTATCAATACTGTTTTAACTATTTATCATTCCTTTCACAATTCATCATTTTTTTAATCTAATGTTCAAAATAGAATTTAAAATTAAATCATTATAACTTATCATAAAATAATAAATTTGACTTCTTTTGATAGATAATTTTCTTTACTACTGAAATAAAGTTTAAATTTTTATATTTTCATTATATAAATATTAAAAAAGTGAGATTGTAAGCAAAATAAAAAGATTATATGTTATCATTTCTAGATAGATTATTTTAATTTTACAAAATCACTGAAATCTTTATTATTTGTCATTTTAAAAAAAAAATCTGAATGAATATTTATTTCTTTTTCTTATTCCTAATGAAATATATTTTAAAAGTTTATTTTTTTAATATATATTGCAAAATTATGATAATTTCATACTCATTATTATAATTAGATTGCTTACGTAGAAAGTTAAGCTTATGAATAACTTTCAGGGAGATTTTTATTATCTACTAATATGATGTTTTATTTTTGGAAATAAAGTATTTTCATTCAAAATAAATTATTAATAATTTATATTTTGATTTCTAATAAATATTGTATAAATTATTGTATTAAAAAACTAGAATTGTAATAAATTTACAAATAAACACATTTTTGATCATTCAAACCATTTTTTTAAACAATGTTGCAAAAATCATAATGTCAAAAAACTGTCATGGTGGAGCTAAATTTAATTGTTGTGAGAAAATTATTTTTTTTGCCTTCTATGAATTTTTTTGGAACTAAAAATTTTATATTATAATGTATATAGGAAAATATACATATTACATTATAAAGCTTGTAGAAATTTTTACTAGGTAGTGAATTAATAAAAAACCAAAGCAACTTGTATGCAAACCAAGTATGGTAAATGTAAACATATTATTAAATATACACACATCCCAAGCTCAATATCTCTTTAAATAAATAAGAGATAAATCCTCCAAGATCATTTCTCTAAATAAATAACATATAAATCCACACATTTGAATTATTGAAAATTACATAATTATTTTATTATAATATTCCAGAAAGTTATAGTAAACATTTAAAAATTTGTCATATATAAAAATGAATTTTACCAAAATTATTTAAATTCTGATCATACACACTGTCTAATGATCTCCATTGTCCATCTGCTATTGTTTTCCATTCTTCTGTTTTGTACAAATTTATGTAAATTATTGAAATATTCAAGCTAGAATTGTTTATATATTTTTAATTTGCATTCAGACTCTTTCATTAATTGTGTCATTCATAAATAAATCTTCATACATGCTTTTATTATTTAAGAATAAATTAAAATATTATTTTAAACTTTAAGTATTTAAAATATTAATTATTAACTTATGACTACAAAATATATTTTTAGAAAACACTTTAAAAGCTCTGGAAAAAACAATAACTGGTATATATTTCTATATTAAATATTCATTTGTAAATTTCAACACTTTAAAACAGACATATGCAGGATGGTGTTTATCACCTTTAATTTTAATTTAAATTCAGACAAGTTCAGAATTGTAAAAATGAAGTATCATTTAGTTATTTATTTCAAAGCTATGATGTATTTAGCCCAGGTGCTGACTGCAGATCTTTTATTCATTTATCTTTTTGAATTTTATATATGACATTTAATGTTAGTGATCTCATTAAATACAATTCTTCACTCAGACGTCATTCTCCCTATAGCTATCTACTTTATCTTATGCAATTGTGGTCATGTATATTTGGTTATATAAGATGAATTAAATAGCTGTAGGGAGATTATCAGTCTGATTTCAAATTCATTCTAATTACATTAAGGTATGTATAGACAAGGTACTTGTATATAAATAATCTTTTGCTTTATTTATTTACTATGCAAGGTGAAGAAATGTTTACTATTTCAAAAGCACATTTTGAAGATTTTTTATATGTAGTTGGTTATCATATCTAAGAAAGATCTCGTTTAACCTGCTCACCATTGATTTTGGAAATCATAAGGGAATTAATTTTATTCCACCTATTTGTTAATACTTAAATTTTGGTTATAGAAATTTCAGAATACAGACAGTAGAATTTTCTTATAGCATTTTTTTTTAAGATGCACTAATTTTTTTAATTTCTCACAGATACTGTATTATTTTTTTTTTAAATAATGGCGAGCTTAACAAGTAGACCACGTGTATTTACAAGTTAACAGATCTTTTGTTAAGCATTCTATAAGGTTTAAAACAATAATTTTGTTTTCTGTTAGGTCAAAAACATTAATTTTATTATTAATAATATTATTACTATTTTTTATAATAATTAAACTTAAAAATTCCTTAAACAATTCTAAAAATTATCTTAAATATTTTTTTAATAAATTCTAATAACATAAATATTTATATTATTATTATTACTGTACAGAAAGACAACAAATATTATACACATATACATGTTCACATATAACACATGCCTATTTGTTAGTGTTATGAGTTTTCTAAATATATGTTATTACTATTATATATAAATGGATTAAATTTTTCATTTGCTTTATTTATCTCGTCTCTAAAGAGGGTATGCCCTATGCTTTTTTATACCCTACTATCTATGTGTGCTATGAAATAATAGATGGCTATATTCATGTGAAATAATTATATACTTTCAATATGTAATTATGTGTGTATATCTATTTATGTGTGTGTAATACTTTTGCATTCATATGTGTGTATGCATAGCAAAGTGAGTTATTTTTTATGCATTACTTGTTTGACTGTGTGCACTTTTGGTGTCAGATAAATAATGCATAAAAAAGAATAACCAATGCACCAAACATATATATATATATATATATATATATGCAAAAATATTATATACATGTACATATAATGAAGTAAAAATTAAAATTATTATATATATATATAAGAATCATGGTAGGTTTTTGTTTATGAATATCTCAGTGGAAAATCATATTAATGTTAGAAAAAGTGCTATTGTAATAAGTATTCATAACATAGAATAAGATAATTGATGATATATATGCTAGTTTATTGTGCAATTATATACCTAATTATCTCACCTATAGAGATTTTTTAAATCTTTTCCCATTTTTTTTTCTGAAGACTATATGAGATACTGAATCTTCAATGCTTGCTATTTATTAACAATTGAAATTCATTTTTTAATTTCTAGTCGTTGAAATTTAATCAAAAATAAAATTTGGTAATTATTCATTCCTATCAAATTACTGGGGATAAAAAAGCTATACCAAAGTGTCTTTGACCAGTGAATTGTATATTGTACAAAATTAAAAGATTATTATCAGGTTTTGTGCTTCCTTATCTTTTATTTATAACATGAAAAATAGAATAATAATTTTATAGTAAATATATTTGTTTTTTTGTTCTTTATTTTTATACAACATTATTAATATCTTATTTTAAAATACACCTGGTTCTCATTTTATGCAGTATATAGGTTCTTCAAAAAATGCACACAGAAGAAATCACACAAAAATAGACTTAACTTACCTTAAAAAATGGGGGATATGTACTGTAATTTTTCAAAAATTGCATAAAAGCAAAGCAACATCATAAAATTACTTTAACATTCACATAAAGAAATAAGAAAATAAAATATGACTAATAAAAAATTTCAAATTTAAAAAAAAATGATACAAGACATTTTTTTTTTTACTTTTTTTATTAACTACAGTATTTAATTTTATTCTCAACAATATATTTTTATGCATAATTTACATTTTTTTCATACATGTATGGCATTTTAATCATTATCACTATTTGAGACATCAGATTCATCATGATGTGAGATACTCTAGCTTCTCCTTAAATGAAGTCAAGAGGAAATAAAACTAAAACATTTTCCAATCGCTGTTGATTTTTTCCATTTTGCTAACCAATCTAAAATTGAAATTTCTGTTTCCAAAGAAATTCATTTTCTTGGGTGTTTTTTTTCTCTCTGTTAGTGTAAACTAAAAGTTTAAAATAAAAATAAGAACTTAGACTTACGATAATAAAAAGACACTGACTCACCACTGTTGGGCAAAATTTAATTAAAACTAACAATTAAAAATTAAATTCTTATTCTTGTCTTTAATTTTTTAATTTTCAATTCTGTTTATAAATCAAATTTCATTGTTTCACATCACCTTAATTTCAGATCATGTTACATAATTTTTAAATTGTTAATTACAATTAAAAATCAGATTTTAATTGTCAAATTTAATTGTGCCCATCATTGTTACTCACCTTTTAAAAATAAACCTGCAGACACTAACTGATTAATTGATTATGTACTCTTTTCATAAAAGCAAAAATAGAATGTGATTTAAAATGGAAAAACAACTACATACATAGTATTTTTCATCTATAATGTTTGAACAGATTTACATTATAGTCTTGTAAAATTGGAGAAATTCTGATTTTAAGTGAATTATGAACTTCTTTATTGCATAAAATATGTTACAGTACTGTTATAAAGTGCTAAAAATATTGAAATTATTAGATGGAAGTCAAACTCCAATAAGGTGCTATTACTTTAAATATAATGTGCTGCATGAAATTTATAATATTTAAAGTAATAAAGCAGTATTGGAACTCGACTTCTGATCTAATAATTTTTATCACATAAAAGAAAACCACGTACAAAGATATTAAGAAAAAACATGAATTGCATAACTTCAAAATCGCATTAAATAAATCTGCATAAAACGAGACCTGGGTGTATATATAGAATAACTTTTATTTTAATTTTAAGGAATTTTTCTAATTTTTTAGAACAAATTTATTAATTAAAACTTTGTTGATGTCAGAAAGTAAAAAAATCCCTCTAGTCAAAAGCTATCAAAAGGGTTTTACATTCTGTTAATTTTTTTTAAATTTACTTTTCATTTTTTAAACAGTGTTTCATTATTTGAATTTTAGTTGCAGGTAGATACTTGTAAAAAATATTAGATTTTGGAATATAATTTATTTATTCTAAAATATTTTTATAATCTGCAGCAATTTGCTATTATTTTTTTTATTTTTTTTATTGACAATTTATTTCTATTTATTAGTCATTTTGTTTAATTTTAAGATTAACAATTTATTTTTAATTATTTTTATTGGATTTAGCACAAATAATACAAAGGTTGAAGATTGAAAATAAAAAATAAGATTTAGTTTATTTGAACACTACAATAAAGAAAAAAACATTAAAAAATACAAGTACAATACATAAAAACTTATTGTTTTGTGCATCATTTAATGAATTTACTTCCCACTGCATCTGTTCAGCAAAATTCTGATGATACCAATATCATTTTCAGCTTTTCTTTATTGCTTTGAAACTATCTGTAATGTCAATTTGCCTCGAAATGAAATTTAAAATGTGCATTGATTTATTACTTTAAAAAAAATTCTTAAGACATCAGCAAAATACAATAATGTAAAATTATAAGGATATGGAAATGATTGATACTGTAACGAAGTGTTAGGGGGGGTTTACAAAAAAAAAAAAAAAAAAACAAAAAATAATAATATAAAGAGAAAAAAAAAAAAAATAAAAAAGTTGAATTAATTTAAGCATTAAATAACTACCGTATGAACTTAAACCATGGTCCTAAATCAACTCGAGAAAAAACCAAGGACAACACCTGAAGCCAGAACCGACTGATTAATAAATCGCAGGTCCATTACAGTATGCCCACAGTAGTTATTTTTAATTGTATCAAATAAATACTAAAGGGAGAAGATTTACAAACATAAGTATAAAATATTAAATCTAATGACAATAAAGAAACATATATATGATATTAATACCAAAAATCTATGTAAGTAATGTGTAATTGTGTTATCTAGCTTACTAAATTATATATCTGCATAATAATTTTATTTACCCAGTTTACAAATAAATCATTACTTAATTAATGTTTCTTTTATTGTCGCTTGGAATTTCAAATTTATTTACAATGTTGAATGAGTGCGGGAGTGATCTATTTTATATAATTTGAATGGGTGCTTTAATATGTTAGTTAGCGTTAAGTATATTTATAGCATTTATAATTGTCGTACCATTCTTAGGTTAAGGTTAAGTTTTGGGAGATTTATTCTGGGGGATATAGGGGGGCTAACCATGATAAAGGCATGTCAATAGTGTGTTAAGAGTAATGAGTGATATAGTTCGGAAATAGTGGCTGTGTTCATTTCTTGCTGTCTGCTGGAGGTGCTTGGGCATGTTCTGTGATATAGTTGGTGGCGTGTGCAGTGCGTGGGAGTTGAAAGGTTCTCCTGGCGCCTATTACTCGGATTCAATCTGAATCTAGGTATGAAACAAATAAAACGTGCGTGTATATGTGTTTGAAACTATTTTCACAAAACATTATGTAACCCCGGACGACAGAACATAGCGGGTTCGTAAAAGGGAATCATCAATGGAAAAGCCAGAAGGAGAAGTAGTGTCCGCAGATATATAGACGAGGGTCCGGGTTACAATACTATTATGCACTTAATATAGTATAACAGAGCTAACAACTCTGCTAAATTATTTATTCTTAGTTTATGAGAAAAAGAGTTTGTTTTCTTGTTTTGAAAAAAAAATGTGTATAATTTATAGTTCATTTATGTATTTATAATTATTTATGCAACATATTTTTAAAATACTTAATTCAAAGCAAAAAAAATAAATAATTACAATTAGATTTTACTTGAAAAAGTTTGCATTTAAGATGATAAATTACATGAAGATCTGATTAAGAAAAATGGAAGGAGTAATTGATTTTTTTAATGCTTTTTTTAAACATCAATACAGATTTTTTTCCTGAAACAAAAGTAAATGCAATTTTAAAATTGAAAACCAAATTTCCTTGCATTATAATATCAGAAAAATAATTAGTTAAAAAATAGACTTCAAATAAAAAATAATTGATTCAATAGAATTTTTTATTTGTCGCTACCACAGTCACTCAATAAACAAAATGATGTTTTGTTATATATCTAACTTTAATTTTTTTCTAAGTTAACAATGTACAATATTACCTTTTAGAATTTTTTTCATTTGTAAACTTATATTTATAACAAATATAAAGCATATCAAAATAGATTATATAAAGATTTAATTGTAAATATAAAATATTGTAACCATAACTACTGCTATCAGTAGGCAATTGTCATGTGATACTGGTAGTAAATAGTTAAAATGTTAAAAGTCTAATAATAGAAAAATTATTAATTTTGTTACCACCCCTTATTCCCTTCTTCTTGCAACACAATTATTTTTATTGGTTGCGATACCTCTCGGCTAACAACGCAAGACGACACAATTATTTTTATTGGTTGAACATTTAATTTTGCTCATATCTTTATTGCAATATCTTTACATTTTAAAAATATCATTTCTTACATACATAGTAGAAGTTGTGATACAGCCAAAACATTGGAATGATAGTTCTGTTAAATTATATATAAAAGAATCCATGAAATATATCTTTTATATCTATTGTTTCTTTAGCATGCACCGACTCACACATTTCTTGAGTTAATTCACTATTACAACAAATTGTCTTTAGTTGTATAAAAATGAATTAAATCAATTATGAATTTAAGAACATAATAATGGCAGCAAGAGCATAATCCCAAATCTTATAATATGTTGAATTATCATTAAATGTTGAATGTCTAGAAAATTTTAACTTTTATTTAAACTTCTCAAATAGAAAAAATTTGTTGGTAGTAACACAGAAGTAGATAAGTTGTAATTTTAATGATAGATGATAGAAATAGTCCAACATGCCCAACATATTATCACATCTAATATACTATCAGCACAAACTTTCAGGAAAATATAATAGTACATTCTTTATATTATGAAAAAAAAGGTGTTTGAAATATTACAACACTATATCAATAATTAATAAAGTAGAGAACTCTAATAAGCCCATTCACCTACAGCATTTTATATACTAATTTATAAAATTCATTTATTTGTTTATTTGGATATAATTGCAATCATATACTAATAATACTAAAATTTATTTTTTCAATAATAATTTTATTATCCCAAATTATAACATATCTTTTCATCCACATTGATTTTTCTTGTTGTTCTGCATAAAACCTTTTTAGATATATTACTGGTTGAAAATATTGAAGAGAAATTATATTTCAAAATAGGACAAAATATTATCATCAACTTTATCATAATTAATAAATATGTTTTAAATGTTATCAGTATTATGAAAAAGATTTAAAATAATGTTTATTTAAGTTTTGAAGTATATATTTTTTGAATGATTAAAAGATTTGTTGACTCAGAACAACTAGCTATAGTACTGCAGAAAAATATTTTTAAAAATTGTTTTATCAATTGAATGCTGGGTATATAAATTTGTTATATGTAGTAAATATGTGCATTTTTTAATCAATCTTTGAAGTGACTCTAATTTGTTTTTGTTACAATTACCAGGAAGACAATAGATTGTACAATAGGCTTACAACATGAATTATTTTGATAAATTATGAAAAAAATTAGATTATGCTAATAATAATTAATTGACAATCATGTGATTCCATGTAAATGTAGATGTAAAAAGTTTCTCAAAATAAAAAAAATATTGTGAAATTTGTATTATTAAATGCTAAATAGAATAAACTTTAATACACCAACAATCTCAAATACAAATGGAGGAACAAAAATTTAATTTGTTCTGCAATTTGATAGTGATTAATGTATTAATGTAATTGGTTCATTTCATCCTAAATAAATCTAAGTGTTTTGATATTCTGAAGACATTTTTTCATGAAGAGTTCCCACAGTAATGTTTATTTATATAACAAAATGAAATAATATTTAAAATTCAAATAAGAATGTTAGTACTTCATGGATATTTATATCTCTAAATTAAAAAAATACTATTATTAATTAAATTGGTATATAAGATCCATACAATATAATTGTATATAAACAAGTATTACAACTATATAACATACAATGCAAGTCATCCTTATTTATTGTTGTAAAATCTATATTATAGTTGCTATTTACCTATCTAAGTTTATAATTAAACAACAACTAAATCATTTTAACAATTGGAGTCAATAATTAAATTGCCATTGTAATATTTTAAAGTTGTTTAAATATTTGCCTCTATGGTTATAGGGCTTTAATTGTTGTCTACTTTAAGCTTCTACAAGAAGAATGAAAATGACCCTTTTTTACTATAAGTAATTTAGTTTTTATAACTATAGCTAACGTTTAGTGTTTATTGTGATATGCATTGGTGCTCGAGAGGTCAGCGCGACTGCCTTGCACTTGCAGGCAGTTGCCCGGGTTGCGGGTTCGCGTCCCGGCCGATGCTATGACACTTTAAAATATATATATAAAAATAAATGTCGTTTAGCGTTTTGCAATAATTTAATGTAGAAATAAATGCTAATGTATTTATTATTTTTAATCCATTGTTCATGGTTAAAAATTACACTTTTTTTGTTACAATATCTTTATAATATGCCATTAACATTTATTAATTACATATTTGGCAAAAATAAAAACGCTGTCAAATATTATATTAACTTTTCTTTTTTTTATTTGAGTTCATTCCGTTTAATTATTTTTTTAATTATTTTTAAATATATATAAATTATTTAATTTGTACGTGAATACATTCGTGGATTATTTTTTAATTAAAATTAATAATACTATGTTGTTGTAAGTAAGGTCATTTTATGTCGGTTTTGAAGAAATATCATAGTGTTATTCTTTATTTTCTAATATATAATTTATATTGTATATACATGAGAAATAAAAAAACATCACTAAACAAAACCTTACTGAAAAAGAAGCTATTTATGAATGCCATTTTTGGATTTTAAAAAGAATTTAATATTGTAAAAATAATAAATAAAAACTGTTTAGAAGAAAAATAATATTTAAAAAGTCAATAAAATGAGCCACATAGCTTATTCGTGATTAATAAAATAAAAAGCTATAGTTTTGAGATATAAGTAAAAAGTTTTGAAATAATTCATGATTTAAAAAAAAAATAATGAAATAAAAAGTTAAATCCTAAAATATAAATAAAAAGTTTGATATTATATATAGGTGTACAGGTTAATCATTATGTTCACTTATAAAATATAAATTTGAATTTTCAAATAGTAGCCTTTGATTTGTTTAGTAGAATTTATTAAAATTCTAGATTCGAAAAAGAATATATGTAAATAATTCAATTATTTTATATAGCACGATGTTTTTTTACAAACAGTAATGTTTAAACGGCATTAAACTGGTGCACATGCGCTTTAGATTTTAACTATAAAATGAATGAATACAAATACTTCAAACACATGATAAAGTCTTTGGAAAAGATAGAATGGCCATCTATCTTTTCGAACCCAAATGCTTTTGTATGGGCGAATCTTAAGTGTTTGAAAGTGAAAGCTTGAAGATATTAAATAATCACTTTAAATTACTATTACATGCTTGAATTAATAACGCTGGTGAAATTTACTAGAATTTACAATACGTCATTGTTATTTGAAATTAAATGTATATAAATAAGTCAATTATTATATATAGCGCGATGTTTTTTTATAGCGCGATGTTTTTTTTACAAATTGTAATGTTTAAACAGCATTAAACTGTTGCACATGCGCTTTAGATTTTAACTATAAAATGAATGAATACAAACACTTCAAACACATGATAAAGTCTTTGGAAATGATAGAATGGCCATCTATCATTTCGAACCCAAACGCTTTTGTATTTGTATGCATGAATCTTAAGTGTTTGAAAGTGAAAGTGAAAATATTAAATAATCACTTTAAATTACGATTACATGCTTGAATGAATGATGCTGGTGAAATTTACTAGAATTTACTATACGTCATTCTTATTTGAAATTAAATGTATGTATGGCCATTCTATCTTTTTCAAAGACTTTATCATGTGTTTGAAGTGTTTGTATTCATTCATTTTATAGTTAAAATCTAAAGCGCATGTGCAACAGTTTAACACTGTTTAAAAGAATATTTATATCATCATCATCATCATCATCAACCATTATCAATCCACTGCAGAATGAAGGTCTTTCCAAGTTTAATCCATCTTCTCCGATCTTTAGCTTCTCTTCTCCACAACACCCCTGCACATTTTCTTATTTCATCCATCCATCTCACATGTGATCTCTTTCTAGGTCTTTTACAATCTCGTGGAATCCAGTTTAAAATTTCAATTGTCCATCTATTATCACCTCTTCTAACAATATGTCCAGCCCAACTCCATTTCAATCTTTTAATTTTTTCAATAAGGTCAATAACACCTGTTTGTTGTCTTACCCATACATTGCGTTTTCGATCTCTTCTTGTTACTCCCGACATACATCTCTCCATATTCCTTTGAATGGTATGAAGTCTCTGTATTGCTCTTCTATTAAGGGTCCAAGTCTCAGATCCATAAGTAAGAACTGGTAAAACACATTTGTTAAAAACCATCCTTTTCAAACACATAGGCATATTTCCTTTTAGTATCAAGTTATTTTTACCAAAAGCACTCAAATCAAGTTTAATTCTATGATTAATTTCCTCCATTATGTTTCCACCTGTATTAATAATCTGACCAAGATATTTGTAACTGTTAACTTCTTCTAATTCTTCATAATCAATCTTTATTTTCATATTTTGAGCAAATCGATTAAACATTACTTTAGTCTTTTTAACATTTATCTTTAGTCCTACTTTTCTACTTTCATCTGCTAACTCCTGCAACATTTCCTGCAGCTCTGAAGCATTATTTTCAAAAACAACTACATCATCTGTGAAATCTAAATGACTTAAATACTCTCCATTTACTTTCACTCCTTTAGTTTTCCATTTTAATCCACAAAATACTTCTTGCAGCACTGCTGTAAAAAGTTTGGAGATATGGAGTCACCTTGTCTTACACCTTTCTCAATGTTGATTTTTCCAGTATGATTATGTAATCTAATTGTTGCTGTTGCATTTTTATAAATATTCTTTAAAATATGACAATATCCTGGATCTATACCTTGATGATCCAAAGCTTTAATCACTGAAGAAATGTGTATAGAATCGAATGCCTTTTCATAATCTACAAATCCAAAACATAATGACAACTCATATTCGTTTGTCCTTTCTATGACTTCTCTCAATACCTGGATATGATCTATTGTACTAAAACCACTTTTAAATCCAGCTTGTTCTCTTGGTTGGTGGAAATCCAAAGTTCTCTGTAGATGAGTTGTAATTATCTTGGTAAAAATTTTATATAAAAATGATAAAAGGCCGATAGGTCTGTAATTTCTAATATCTTCTTTATCACCTTTTTTAAATATTAATATTATTACTGCATTCTTCCAATCTTCTGGTACATCTTATTCATTTAGACATTTGGTATATAACTTTGCTAAAATTGTTTCTATTTCTTCACCTGCTTCTTTTAATATATCAATTATAATTCCATCATTTCCTGGAGCCTTTCCTTTCTTCATACACTTAATTGCATGTCTCACTTCTTCATTTAAAATTCTGGGCAATTTGGAAGATGTAATAGATATAGGAGGTACTTGTTCTTTATTACTATATAATTCTTGATAAAAATCTTCTACCAATTTCATGATGTCATCTCTCTTTTTAGTAATAATTCCATCTTTTTTTCTTATTGCAGATATAAATTTCCTACCAATACCAAAATGTTGTTTAACATTTTTGAGACTTTTATTTTCTTCTACAGCTTTCCTTGCTATTTCACAGATATACTTTCTTATATCATTTTCAACTCTTTTCCATATCATTTTACAAAATTCGAGATATTCAATTCTTTTTAATACATCATTTTTGTATATCTTCATATTTCTTCTTTTCTTCATAAATTCTCTAGTCTCAGTAGAAATTTTATTAGTCAATTGCTGCTTTTTTCTACCAGCTATGTTTGTTGCAGTTTTTAAAAGTGTTATCAGTTATTTTCATATTAATTTCATTCAAATCTGAATCATGTTCAAAATCTCCTAACACTTGAAACCTATTTGTAAGTTCTAATTTAAATTCATTAGAATGTTTCTGAAGATTAGGAATATCAACTGTAAATATTGTTTATCTTAATAATTTTTGTCTCTCTAGTTTTACATTAACACGTAACTTCCATCTTACTAATCGATGATCACTTCCTGTGTTAAATTTATTAAGAACATTACAATCTTGAGATATGTATTTTCTGTTAGTCAAAATATAATCCAATTCTGCTGTACCTTCATTTGGATGCTTCCATGTCCATTTCCTTTTAACATTTTTCTCAAAAAATGAATTCATAATATAAAGTTTTTCTTTTTCTGCAAACTCCAAAACATTGTTATAGTTGTATTTATATATTGGACTATTTTCATCATATAATATAAGCATTGAATGTCTTTAAAATACATTTAACTGTTAGTAATAGCATGCACGGTGGTATACTATCAAAGTTAATGTGCTGATTTTAGTATCTCTTTTACACGTTTGCATTCTCTCCAAGTATTTATTTCAACTGAATTTGACTCATAGTTAATTAAATGTAGTATTTTCAACTGTATCTAACATTTAATTAACTAACACACTATAGTAAAGCAAATCCAACTGTGATTATTTACACTTATTAAAAAATAGGTAATTGGATAGTACTGTGATCAATGGAACTAGAACTTCTACGTTTTTCAATTAACTTTTGCACTAAATCATATAAGGCAAAATAATTATTAAATGATTGCCCAGGAATTCAGTAGATTGAGTGTTGGAAATATCAACACTAGTTATAATTCTTGGACCTTAATTTTCAAAATCTGCTAGCCTACTATGCATCAAACAAGACCAAAGAGTTTGCAAGGTTTGTGTAGCAAAAAGTTTTTAGATATATAGATCTTCCTTTTTCTTTTTAATTTTTCTAATATTAATTTTAAAATTATTGTGAGAGAAACATTTTTAAAAGGGTCTGTGGTGTATATTAATAAAAAATATAAAATAGATAATTAACATGAAATTATTAATTAATTATGAAATTGAATTTAAAGTTTTATTCATTAGGAAAAAAATATTTTATAATCTAAATAGTTACCTAGTAAGATGACTATTTCTTTCATTATCATCAGCAGTAGTGACAATCATTTACAAATAAGTATTGTAATTCCAATTTCAAGAAAAAAAGATTATAAAGTCATAATAATAATAATAGTATTCTAAGAATAATTTTTGTCATAACTATATAAACCAATCAATGAGCTACAACTACAGTTACATAAAAAATATGCTTGTTATTACTTTGTTTATTTAATATGTTATGGTGCTGTCGTTTAACATTTTCATGTGCCTTATTATGACTTACCTGCATTGGTGTTTTTAAAAATAAAATTTCTTAAGACTATTGTATAAATTTAGGACCTCTAAGTTTTAACATGTCAATTTTTATTCAACTTTCTTTGGTAAATTACATCTAACTATTTTTTGCCAAAAAGGAAAGGAAAAACATCAGGACTACTAATTAATAATGTAATATATGTACTTTTTATAGATTTCTAACATTTTTAAAAATGATCTGCCATACCACAGACTACTTATATCTGTTAAGAAATATTTATAATACTATAAACAATTTTATAATTAATATGACTTTTTTTTTTAACAATAAGAAACTCTAATTTATTTGCAGAAAATTTAACAACTCTGTTAACTTGATTTAATCATCATACATGAAAACAAACTAAATATTTTTTTCAAGCATAAAACATTTGAATACTTTATTTAAGGATTTTTTATTTTATAAATGTAGAAAAATACTTAAATTTATTGGCTTATTGAAAAATTAAAGAGAAATATCATTTAGGAGCTGAGATTAAACTTCTGGTCTTTTTCAATGTATCTTTATCATCATTTTAGTTGTTATTATTATATTGCAGAATTAAAATGTCTATTATATTTAATGCAGTTTCTCTATTTCACACCTTCTCTTTTCCATATCAATCCAGCAAAATTTCTTACCTCATTCATCCATTTTACATGAAATCGTTTTTTAGCATTTTTACAATCTTTTGAGATTCAATTTCTTATTAGCTATACATCTGTTGTTATCTCTTCTAATAATATCTTCATTAAGTTTTAATATTATCATTTCTCAAAATAAGTTTTTAAAATATTTTACTAGTTTTGTTAGAAAAATAAATAACATTTGAAATAATATTGATTATAGTTTATATTGCAACAAATAAATAACTGAATGACTTTTATTTATTGAAAACAAATATAGGGGATTTGAACTCAGACTTTCAAGCAATTTTCAACTAATCACACTATCTCATACTACTGATACACATGTCCACACACATGTAGAAAAAATAATATATGTATTTTGTACTGAAACAGCACTCATCAGTTGTTCCAGATTATCATCTCCCACACCATATTTAATCAGTGCTCAGTTTATATTAAGATAGCAAATATTTATATTTTAATGGATAGGCTTCAATCTACTCCAACCTCCAACTCTTCAGCCATCCATACTATTGAAAATCTGATGATAGATTGCCCATATCCCATGCTGATTCCACTATTGTTGTTATGCCTCTGTTGACCACAAGTCATCTTATTGTAAATAAATAAAAAGTTTTAAGCACTGGAAATAATAGAATTGGGTACAACACAAGATTTTTTAGAATCAAATTATTTCACTTTATCTACAATAACATAAGTATTTAATTTACGTGATATCATTTTTGGCTTATGTATAAGTTTATATAACAATTGAAAAACTTCCTTTCAATTCGTTTTTTTTTTTTTTTTGACTTTCATTTATCTTTTTGGAATTTAAATGATTGTAATTTATTTGCGATTGACTAACTTTAAATAATAAGTAGCATGTTTGTTTTGTTTACTTTACAGTGATAGTATATGCTTAGTCACAAGAGGAAGTAAGTTTATATAACAATTGAAAAACTTGCTTTCAATTCGTTTTTTTTTTTTTGACTTTCGTTTATCTTTTTGGAATTTAAATGATTGTAATTTATTTGCGATTGACTAACTTTAAATAATAAGTAGCTTGTTTGTTTTGTTTACTTTACAGTGATAGTATATGCTTAGTCACAAGAGGAAGTGGTCCCTAAATAATTTTTAATGGGCAAAGGAAAAAGATCTTAGTTTGATCAATTAATGTTTACAACCTATCAATTTAATAATTAAACTATCTCTCTAGAAACTATTTTATACAACTATGATATTACTATGGTTGTCCTTTTTCTATCAGATATAATGCAATATTTTTGTTACTTTGAATTCGTATTAATGTTTTCAGTTTTCAGAAATATATATATAATTTCAAACTAATTTATAGCAGTATCTTATTATGCAAAAAATAAAATGGGTTAAACCAGGGATGCCCAAACTTTAACTTGACGTGAACCAGTTGAGAATTTAAAAAAATTTGGGAAGCCACAATTATATATTGCATTTTTCATATTACATTTATAAACATAATTCACAAACTTAAAAAAAAAACTGGTGTAATATGTTAAAAAAAAAAAAAAAATGTAAATACATTTTATTTATATTTATTTATTAAAAATTTGGTAACATACATATAAATTACAATTAGAGGAAAAGTATATTTTAATTATTTTATTTAATGTGAAACCTGACACTGCTTATCGTTATTGTTTGTATTGTAAAAATGTTTATTTTTTAGTGTGTGCATGTGGCGTCAAGAAACAAAAGCTATTTTATCAATTTTTCTTGAAGAGTGCAATGCGAGCCACATTAAACGGTTCTGTGAGCCACATGTGACTCGCAAGCTATGGGTTGGGCATCCCTGGTTTAAACCATAGGCTTTACAAATAGTTTGTCTTACGTTTTTTTTTTATATAAACAGTTAACAAAATAAAATATAATAGATAACAATTTTATATTTATTTTTTAATTGTTTCTTGCTATATTGCTTATTTAAAACAAATAAAATTTTTGATAATAATGATGTAGAATTTTTCTTAGCGATGTAAATGACATTTTATATAGTTAATAATGTATTATAATAAACAATAAAATATTTAGGTATTAAACATGTTACTATATTGTTAAAATTAATAAAAATGAAAAAAAAAAACTAATTTATTAGTCGTTGAAAGAAATATATTTTAATAATTAAATTTTCTAAAATTATTAAGTTTTGGCAAAGAAGTGTTATATTCCCATTTCACTAGATAACATCATCATCATCATCATCATCATCATCATCATCATCATCATTATTATTATTATTATTATTATTATTATTATTATTATTATTATTATTATTATTATGTTTCAATAATATTCTTTATTATCTATAAAGATTACATGAAGTTTACATATTTATGCATTGGTTTCAGTGGCATGATAATTTTCGAGTACATTGGTATATAAGTATTGGATGAAAGTCTACATCAGTAAACCAATTGAATTACTTGCTTTAGAACTTGCTGTTACTTATTTCTGATTTTGTAGATCATTGGTTTCCCTCTTGCAGTCTTTCATTAATGTTCTGTTATCATCTTTCTTTACTAGTCATAAGTTTTATATATATTCTTCTGTGTGAAAATTCATATTTCATGTTGTCCTTTTAGGTTTTGTTTGAATAGTATGTGCTTATATAATGGCTAGCTTTGTATGCTCTATAAATTGGCTTGTGATTTTAATAGTGACTAGGTGGCCACATAGATATCTGGATCCACAATCTTTGCATCTCTGCACCTTATTTGTTGCAACTTGTTGTATAATGTTGCTGAATGCGTCTGGTGTTATTTCCAAAGCTGAAAATACATCATGTGCACCAATATGCATAAAGACCAAAAATTGCTGCTTTTGCTATAGGGATTACCTTTTTGTGTGTAAAATATGTTAGCTGTTGTATGGTTTGTCTTGTTCTGTATAGATTTAACATATTGTTTTGTGTAGTATTTAGTGCTGTACAGTAGTAAAATGTGTTGTTGTGTTTCTTCAGCAGCATGGCACATGTTGCAGAATGGGTCTATTGATCTATAAAAAATGAAGATATCGTAAGAAATAGGAAGTCGGTCATGCACACAGTTTCAGCTTAATCAAAAATCAAAGAACTTCAGTTCCATTGACTATTTTCTGAAGTTTTTAAGGAGTTGTTTGTTAATTACTTCCAGCATTGGGCTAAAGGTCTCATTGCTTGTGTCTGGGTTGATCAATTCATATGACTGCCAGTGTGTATATTTGCTGTCAAATATGAGTTTGTAGTTCCAACATTGATTTATGCTGAGTGTGCTAATAACTCCAGATATCCATATGTGGGGTCTGGACAATCTGTAGGAATTATAACAAGAAGACTGTATAGCTGCTGAAATCATGCAGTGATCTTTGCCAATAGGTTTATTGTTTTCTGAGTAATGAACACATGTTGTTGTTATTATTATTATTTATCAAAGATGCATCGATAATTATATCATCAATTTTAGCATGAGATCTTTACTTTGTGGGCAATATATATATATATGTTAAAATGAAGATTAGCATGGGTTAAATATATAAAATACATATTTTGTGGGTTCATCCATGTTAAAAACTTTTAATATTAATATACTGACATTTCGACTTGGTCACACAAGTCATCCATAGAGTTATAAAAGGTAGAAAGACGGTTGTAGAGGCGCTACAATCACTGATTTCAATAAAACGTTAAAATTCCACCAATAGCAAAAATGTTAAATTTAGGAATGTTTTTTAAAAAAATATTTCCAAATAGGAGGAAATTTGAATGTATCATCTCACTTATTGATACAATCTGGCCTTTTAAGTATCTCAATGGCTTCTCCAATTTTGCACTGGTAGAGATTATCACATCGGGATATGATGCTGGTACTAGAAAAATCAATTTTATGACCTGAATCTATAGTACGGAGTGAGAGTGCTGATGATGATGAATGTTGTTTAACTGCATTAGCATGCTCATCTCTCCTAACACTGATGTGATGATTACTCATACCTATGTAAGAAGCTTTACAGTTTTTACATGAGATTTGATAGACACCATGAGATTCAAGATGGATTGAATCCTTAGGCTTGGTTATTATATTGCTGATCTTTTGAGGAGCAGAAAGTGCTGCATCTATATTATAGCATTTTAATATACATCCGATTCTGTCTGTAGTTCCTTTTACATATGGAACACAAATCCTAATAGCTGATTTATCATCTTTTTGTTTCCTATTTTGTCTATTTTGGGCTTGAAATAAGGCTTTTTTTATAAATTTGTAATTATAACTACATGCTAATAAAACACTATTAATATGATTTATTTCTTCTTTCAGATGTGCCTCATCTGAAAGGTTAATTGCTCTATTTAAAAGAGTTTTGGCTACAGAAACTATCTGAGTTGGGTGATGATGAGAATGGAAATGTAAATATCTGTCTGTGTGTGTGTCCTTTCTGTAAATAGAAAAAGATAAACTATTTGGTGTTCTGGTGACTAGAACATTTCCTTTTTCTTGATGTTCTAGTCACCAGAACACCAAATAGTTTATCTTTTTCTATTTACAGAAAGGACACACACACAGACAGATATTTCCATTTCCATTCTCATCATCACCCAACTCAGATAGTTTCTGTAGCCAAAACTCTTTTAAATAGAGCAATTAACCTTTCAGATGAGGCACATCTGAAAGAAGAAATAAATCATATTAATAGTGTTTTATTAGCAAATAGTTATAATTACAAATTTATAAAAAAAAGCCTTATTTCAAGCCCAAAATAGACAAAATAGGAAACAAAAAGATGATAAATCAGCTATTAGGATTTGTGTTCCATATGTAAAAGGAACTACAGACAGTATTGGATGTATATTAAAAGCTATAATATAGATGCAGCACTTTCTGCTCATCAAAAGATCAGCAATATAATAACCAAGCCTAAGGATTCAATCCCTCTTGAATCTCATAGTGTCTATCAAATCTCATGTAAAAATTGTAAAGCTTCTTACATAGGTATGAGTAATCATCACATCAGTGTTAGGAGAGATGAGCATGCTAATGCAGTTAAACAACATTCATCATTATCTGCACTCTCACTCCGGACTATAGATTCAGGTCATAAAATTGATTTTTCTAGTACCAGCATCATATCCCGATATGATAATCTCTACCAGTGCAAAATTAGAGAAGCCATTGAGATACTTAAAAGGCCAGATTGTATCAATAAGCGAGATGATACATGCAAATTTCCTCCTACTTGGAAATATTTTTTTAAAAAAACATTCCTAAATTTAACATTTTTGCTATTGGTGGAATTTTAACGTTTTATTCAAATCAGTGATTGTAGCGCCTCTACAACCGTCTTTCTACCTTTTATAACTCTGTGGATGACTTGTGTGACCAAGTCGAGACGTCAGTATATTAATATTAAAAGTTTTTAACACGGATGAACCTGCAAAATATGTATTTTATATATATATTATCTGTCTATTATCACATATATAGTCAGTTTACATGGGCCATCTGTCTAAAAAAAAATCCACATTTATTTGTGACATAAAAATAAATTAAAGATTCATCTGTATAAGTTTTGAAATTAGATTGTAAACAAAATAGGGAGTTATATAATTACTATAATAGAAATCAGACCAGCTTAATTTGACTTATAAATAAACAAGATTATTTTTATTTGTATTCAAGAGTAATAAAAAGCCTTACTACTTTGATTTCTTTATGTTGGACAATCCTAACCAAAAATGTTGAGAAATTATTGGTTTTCATATTTAATGTGTCTGAGAAAAGTTTATATTAAATTTTAAATCAATTAAACATATTTAAATACTTTTTATACATATATACATATATAGTAATATAGAGGAAAACAAAAAATTGCTTTAAATAAATTAATTTTTTTCAACATTGTCAACAAAAATCAATATGGCATTTGTTTATTAAAAATGTCTACTAGGGATAGTCGTTAATTCAGATTGCAAAACTCTGACAATTCTCATTCATATAATGTAATTTATTTTTTCATGTCTCATTTAAGCAAATTAGACATTTTAAATTAAACTGCATAATTTTGACTTTAAAATATCTAATGTAAACAATCACATCTAGCCATTTATAAGGCCATCAGATTGAAAAGATTGGAAGTTTAAATTAAATGTAAAATGTAAAATTGTATAAAGTAAACTTTTCATATTATTATTTAAATGTGTGTTTGCTATTTTACTAAATAACAAAAGAAATTTTAATAATAAATATATTGCATATATAGTCCTTCATTTTATTTCACTTTTATAACCCTCTAATTAATATATGTAGATAAATATCATAATAATCTACACATATAATTAACTAGGAATTCTGTATAGTAATGCATAATTTAAATAAATATTAGACTAAAAAATAGACAATCTTTTAAATAAAATTCAATACAAACACAGTAATAATTGGAATGGATATTTAAAGAACCAACAACGTTACAACTAGAAACTCAAATAACTTTCAGTATCTATTTATAAGATAAGAAATTTTAAAAACTTTGACAATATCATAAAATCTTCATTTCTTACATTTATAATAAATGTTATCAATAGATAATCTCAAACTAGCATTAAGATACAAAATCGTGCAAGTGGTAAGAATTCATAGCATCACATTCACTCTGAAACATGTTCACAAATACAGTTTTCTGATTTCAGATAAAAATCAATATTACCATTCCAAGATTCATCACTGTATTTTTACCTATTGACATAATTGCTCTGATAACACATTAATATTTCAAAATCAACATTGCTGTAAAATACAAACTTTGTGTTTGCTTGACCATCATTAGTGCTAAAAAAACCTAGAGTTAAATCTAGCCACACAGCTTTGACTTTCAAACATTTTACAGAATTTATATTCCTCCAAATAATGGTCTTTTATATCTGACTCTTTAAAGTGTACATTATTTTTACCAATTTGAAATAACCTACATCCTCCTCATCTTAGGCAAATTCAAAACAATTTTCTTTTATTACTTGGATCCTAGCTCAGGATTCTTCAATAGATTTTCTTATTTGACTTACCAATGCTCAGTTTAATGCTTTAGATTCTGTTGTAAATGCAATAGTTTCAGCTCTATAATATTCTTAATTTTTTGGTGAATTTGGTTTCTACTTCTTTAGATTACTAAATCTTGACTTTTAGACTCTCTAGCATCTAATTTCGCTTTTCGTTTTTTAAAATTTTTTGATCTAGCATATTTTAATACTTAAGAGTTACTATCCATTTTTGCCTGCATATTAATGAGCCTTTCTAAGATAACTTTTTAAACTTGGGAATTGTCTACATCATTAGTTTCAGACCCAACTAATATATTATCATTAGTATCAACCATAATGTTTGTTTAATACAAAAGTTAAAGTAACTAAATATGTACACACACACACACACACACACACACACACATATATATATATATATATATATATATATAGAGAGAGAGAGAGAGAGAGAGAGAGAGAGATAAAATCAAATCTGCCTAACACTATACTAGCAAAAATAAAAATGCAAAACCATTAAACAATACAATACTAGATTAAATCCAAAATTTTACCAAAATCCTTACACAACCATGGTTTCATCTACTACAAATAGACCTTCTCAAGTGAAATCAATCTAAAGAAAATATCATATATATATATACACACAAACAAACCTTACCATAATTCATTTCAAACTCCTCTTTCACTTAATATCAAAAGAAGTCTTCATAAGATTGATAGCCTCAGAATCAAGAAGATTTATCATCAAAGTCTCCTTTATTCTTCTTTTTAACTCATTCTTTTCATAAAAAATAACCGAAGCATTGTTAAACAATATTCTATGACCTGCATACAATTCATAAATATATAAAGCTGAGTTAAGATACCTATGTTTAACTCTACTTATATGAACCATAATCCTTTCATTAAGGTTAAACTTACTCTGGCCTACATAAAACTTACCACAACAACATGGAATCTTATAAACAATACCAAGAATAGACCTACAATCAATAGACTGTTTTGAACCATTAATTAATGAATTCAAATCAGGACCTTTCTTCCATGCAACCTTCCTTACACCTAACAAATGACTGTTCTTATAAAGCAAATTATATATTGAAGCCTTAAATGGTAATGACATATAATCATTATCCTTACCAACAAAATTTCTTCCCATCAAAATCATGACTATAAACATTATTATTAAATACAACTTTTTTAATAAAATCATGACTATAACCCAATTTTACATATTCAGCAGCAAATTGACTTCTTTGAATATCAGCATTATTATTAAAATTATTAAGCCTTTTATTTCTACAACAAAAAATCAACTAAGACATTTTTTTATGTATAAAAGGCTGATAATTATCAGGTCTAATCACATTTCTCAAATTTTTAGGTTTTATAAATGACTACAAAACAAAACATCATTAACCTTCTCAACATTTAAATCTAAAAACTTTAATTTTACAAAATCAAAACTACACCTTGTAAACTTAATACTAGAATCAAAAGCATTCAATCCACATAAAAAAATTTCTAATTTCTCTTTCTGAATAACAAACAAACAATCATCAACATACCTAAAAATAATTTTATAGAACATGAAAACAGATTAATAACACTACACTCCAAATAATCAATATAGACAGAAACCCATCAATTGAGAAATAACATAATCAATAACCCAACCCTATCTAATCTTATAAAACACATCATTAGACATAAAATACATTGAATCCTCTAACAGCAAAAGCAAATCATGAAAAACCTTAATCTTATCTGCAGAAAAAGACTCCAATTTTTTTTTTAAAATTGAAATAAAAACATCAATACTTTTTAATCTATTAACTGATTGGTACATATTGTCAATGCCTAAACTACCAAAAACCCAATCATCATCCAAAACAAAATCATTTATTTTCTTAAAAGCTTCAAAAGAAGAAGAAACACAAAATTGACTTAATTTTATATAATCCTTAAAAATATCTTATAATAAATTTTGATATTTTATCAACAATTCCTCCTGTAAAATCAAAATTACATCTCAAAGTAAAATTATCTTTATGAGACTTCAAATTAAAGAAAACCTTTGGAGCCACATAGTCACTAGGATAACAATTTAAATAAGTAACTCTTTCAAAAATCTTTTTATTTTCCATAACTTTCATAATCTTAATTAATTTACATTTTATTTTTTTACCAGGATCAGAATCTAAAGTAGCATATTTTCCATTATTCAATTCCAAAGAAACTTTACTTTTAAAATCAATATTATTTAATAATACAAAATGGCCACCTTTATCTTTTTTTAACAAAACATCATCATTGGCTATCATTTTTTTCTTAACAAAACTAATTTTCTTAGGGGCAAAAACAATTTTTTCTCTTTTAAGTAATTTACTATTCATTACTTAATGGTTCAAAACAGTCTATTGATAGTATGTCTATTTCTGGTATTGTTTATAAGATTCCATGTGGTTGTGGTAAGTTTTATGTAGGCCAGAGTAAGTTTAGCCTTAATAAAAGGATTAAGGTTCATATAAGTAGAGTTAAACATAGGTATCTTAACTCAGCTTTATATATTCATGAATTGAATACAGGTCATAGAATATTGTTTAACAATGCTTCGGTTATTTTTTATGGAAAGAATGAGTTAAAAAGAAGAATAAAGGAGACTTTGATGATAAATCTTCTTGATTCTGAGGCTATCAATCTTATAAAGACTTCTTTTGATATTAAGGGAAGGTGGAGTTTGAAATGAATTATGGAAAGGTTTGTTTTTGTGTATATATATGTTATTTCCTGTAGATTGATTTCACTTGAGAAGGTCTATTTGTAATAGATGAAACCATGATTGTGTAAGGATTTTGGTAAAATTTTGGATTTAATCTAGTATTGTATTGTTTAATGGTTTTGCATATATATATATAACACAAAAACTGTCTATATATATATATATATATTATATATATATATATATATATATATATATATATATTGTAATGAGGAAGTAGATACTATATGGGTATAGAGTTGAATTGAAAACTTCTACCTCATATACATTCCAAAATGAGAGACCTATATAAAAAAATCTATCATTTATATGGCCCAAGAGTTAAAAACTTTATTAATATTTGTGGAATGTTATTTAAAACTACAGAATTATGCTTGATTACAATAAAGTCCTACACATATGTATGATGGCCTAATTCCCTCACTCATAATATTACAATATGAATTTATTTGGTTGGTAAATATTGCTAGCTCTTATGACTAAATAACCCATCAACAAATATGTATGGTGGTATGAATTGGTATTTAATTGTGTAGACCTATCTAAGTAACATAAAATAAAACTAATGCTAGGATTTCAGTTTATTAGATAAATATATTATTTACATTGGTAACTAGAATATAAGTCATGAAATTCCATATTAAAATAACATTAACTTATAATAACTAGTGTGTGTGTTTACACTATGGTCAATGTTCAACATGGTACTTAATTTGAATTAAAGAAAGATATAAACTCAGCTTAATATTGCTGATAATAATTTAATATTGAGAAGTATTGCTCATTATGGTCTATGTTGGGATTAAACCTAAATAAGTTATCTTGGCAAGTATTGTTCAATAATTATTTATCACTTTGTCATTTAAGGTAATTTCCTTTAATTCAGTGTGCAAATGTGATTACTTACTTTATATAACTCTATACATGAAATCATTCTTTAACACTTCTTCATAGCATAAGTTAAATAAAATTAAAAATAAAAATTGGAAGATATCATTAAAACATTTGGCATTCAAATATCCTCTACATTGCATAAAGTGGTCAAAATGCTTTAGGAATGTGTAGGATCCAAAATAAAAATATAATACCACTAAGAATTTGATTACTGTCTTTGGGATAATCCAATATAATGAATTCTGTATTACTTTAGTGTTTTAACTTTATATATATATATATATATATATATATATATATATATATATATATATATATATATATATATATATATATATATATATATATATATATATATATATATATATATATAGTAGTGGTTGATAATTATATAATCCACTTTCAATTCATATATGAATTCATCTAAAGAAAAATTTTAATAATCACTGATTTATGTATTATCTAATAAAGTTGTAGCATCATAATTTCTTTTAATATCAGCTATAAGTATTCATCTGATTTACTATGTTATTACACACATTATAATATAGATGTTAGAATTCCAACATGTGCATAATAAATGTTTCCTGTAGAATATAATAAACTACTGCATCTGGTAGGTGGTATTATATTGTTACAGCTAAAGCTTTATATATTTGAGATTCTATATTTTATTCTTACTCTTTATTGAACAATTTTTAGAAGAGTTGTTGAAAGTTAATTTGGCTTCATCTATGAAATTAGTCAATTATTTTATGTATAATGTCCAACACTTTACACATAAAATGTATGTGATTGTTGGATTTCATATGTGTGAGTTACAAATTCAAATGCCAATTTGAATGAATATTTTACTAAAAGCAAGAATAAATATATGATGGGCTGGAAGATGTGGTTTTATTCATTAGATGATTTTAATTTAAATCTATGGTTATAAAGAAACAGATGTCAATGTGTTTGAATCTAGTAATGCAATTTTATTGTACTTCTTTTAACTGATCTTTCTAATTAGTTTATCTGTATGTGTGTTCAAATACTCTCAAAAATAAAAGCATCCAATAAATTCATAAAAGAGTTTCCATTTTAATACAACTTATAGAAATGTTATTTTCATGAAAATAAAGAATATCTTTTATAATTTCCTTTCTTATTGCTATATCACTTTTCTTTTATATAATATTAATTATACTTACACACATACATATATGTTAATTATTAAATATTAAGGTTAACATGTATTAATCATTCATTAATGTGCAAGTAAATAATGTTATATTAAAAAAAATAATGTTCTAAACAATGTGATTTTATTTTCTTCTTTTCAATTAGTGATTTGAACTATAATGTGATAGCAAGTTAAAATTATTATTGAAGTTTAACATATTAGATATTTGTATTAACTGCATCCTGATAATCCTTCATTGAGTTTAATTTTGATATAATTTTAAAGGAAATAAGTAATAAAAAATATGGTTAAGATATCTTGTAGTAGACATAATGTCCTGCCAGATAACGTAGAAAGTTATCAAGTTGCTGTTTTAATGATCATTACTTCAGAGTGAGATAACAAATTGACATAAAAAAATGTGTTGAAAACTATATATACATAATCATATTTTGAAGGATCTTCCGAACTGACATATATCTTAACACTAATTTTTTTTTTTTGCAAACAAAATGTGCCCTAAATTTCACCTACATGTGTTTTAAGTTTAATGGTGAAATCAGAAATTGCATTTCTATTATACTATCAAGGTTTCTAATTAAGTTTTCTATGTAGTCTATTTCTATGAGCAGCAATTGCATCAATACTCAAGGGAATTATTTGATTAGTAAAAGGGAATAGTTTATAATTCAACCAAGTTTGAGATAAAAGTTGAATATGCTTTGTGAGAATACTCTTTTACTGTTGTTGCTCTCACCAAAAGAAAATTCCCTGTTTCTGGTTTAATTAAGGGGATATTACCTTCTTTCATACTAAAAATAATTGCATTACTCCACTTAATGTACGCTCAATATTGTATTCTTTTTTTGATTTTGTCAATTAGGACATTTATAAAATAAACGTTGATAGTTATATCAGGAGTGGGGAATTTCATCAACATATTCATCCCTTTTTACATTCAAATTTATAAAATACCTTTTTAGACTTTATGTAATGCACTTTGATTCAACATGTTTTTCATATATATGTGTCTTGCAAATTTCCAAAGATTTCTTAAATCTTATTTTATTCTTGTGATTATTCCATTCTGATATGTAAAAGTGGCAATTAAAATGTGGACTTATATCTGACCCATAATAACATTTAATTTAGTCATGTTTACTTATGCCAGAATGATCATTAACAGATTTCATTAAATAATCCATCTTGTCCATCACAAACAAGCATTCATTGCAAATGCTTCTTTTGGTATTATGGGTTATTTGAAAGTTTGTATACTCTTGTATTTGTCCTCTCATGACTGTAATTTGAGTATTACACCCATTGAGATAATACTTTATATACTTTATTCTGAAGACTATTTATATCTTTTATAAGTTTTGCCTCATAACGACACTCAATGCAATGAAGGTTATAACTTACTTTGTATGACTCATTTAACTTTTTAATATATTTCATATTTCCAGAGGCCTTATTGTGAAGCACTTTTTTATATCTCTGCCACATCTTCTGAAATACAGCTTAAATAATTATAACAATAATGCTTAAAAGAATTTTTGTAAGCATTTTTAGAATGGTGCACCATATAAAGATTCTTCTCCTGATTGTCTTAAATTAAAACCCACTTATGACATATATTTTCATTTATATTTATGGCAATGATTATACCAGAATTTAATTGTCACTGGGATATTAAAATTGATGTGATGTATTCCTTTAGTGTTATATTTGAAAATTATATCACTTTCTTTTTGAACTTGCATCATTATCTGTATTATCATTCTTTTAGAAGGGTTTGGACCTTTAACAAAATTACTACATTTCCTACTTGATTTTATTATAACACTGTCAATACATATAAAATTCTATCTAAAAAAA
This sequence comes from Epiperipatus broadwayi, assembly GCA_028023455.1. Taxonomy (NCBI): domain Eukaryota; kingdom Metazoa; phylum Onychophora; class Udeonychophora; order Euonychophora; family Peripatidae; genus Epiperipatus; species Epiperipatus broadwayi. Next base: position 4,108,255 of record JAQFVV010012423.1, read on the forward strand.
AAATTAATAATCACAGACTCCAGTGTTACTAATAAACTAGTCGTATCATAATTCCTTTTAATATCAGCTATAAGTATTTATCTATTTACTATATTATCAACAAACATTATAATATAGAGGTTAGAATTCCAACATGTGCATAATAGGTGTATTTCCAATAGGAGATAATATTATGATATCATGGCTAAAGCTTAGTGTATTTGATATTCTATATTTTTATTCTCTTCCTTTACTGAATAATTCTTAGGGTAATCATTGAAAGTTAATTTGGCTTCTTCTATGAAATTGGGATTTTATTGTATGTATAATGATCAACTTCGAATATGCATGCGATTATTAAATTTTATGTGTGTGTGTGTTCCAAATTTGATTGGCAGTTTGAATGAATATTTTACTAATAGTGAGAATCAATTTATAATGTGCAGGAAGAAGTAGTTTTATTTGTTTGATGATTTTAATTTAAGTCTATGGTCCTTAGGAAATGGATGTCAACATGTTTGAATCTAACAATTCATTTTTACTTTACTTTTCCTAACTGGTCTTATGATTACGGACATTTCAGTAAATAGAATACCCTAATTAAAATATAATTTTTTCTGGATAGTTCATTGGTGCTTACGTGTGGAGGTATTCTCTTAAAATAAAAGTTTCCAATAAAGTTAATAAAAGTTTTCTTTTTTAATACAATTTATAAAATTTTAAATGAAGAAGTGAGACATGTAATTAAATCTATAAAGAAAGGAAAAGTTCTAGATAATGATGGAATTATAATCGATATATTAAAAAAAGCAGGTGAAAAAATTGAAAATTTTTTTCAAAGTTATATACCAAATGTCTAATGATAAAGGTGTATCAAATGATTAGAGATTATGCAACATTAATATCAATATTTAAAAAAAATGATAAAGAAGATATTAGAAATTCAAACCTATCAGTCTTTTATCAGTTGTATACAAAAAATTTATCAAGATAATTACAACGCATCTACAGACAACACTGGATTTCAATCAATGAAGAGAACAACCTGGATTTAAAAGTGGTTTTAGTACAGTAGATCATATCAAAGTATTCAGTTATAGAAAGGACCAATGAATATGAGTTGTCATTATGCTTTGGATTTGTAGATTATGAAAAGGCATTTGATTGTATAAGCATTTCTTCAGTGATTAAAGCATTGGATGGATCATCAAGGTATAAATCCACGATATTGTCATATTTTGAAGAAATTTATAAAAATGCAATAGCAACAATTAGATTATATAATTATTCTAGAAAAATGAACATTGAAAAGGATGTAACATAGGGTGACTCCCTATCTCCAAAACTTTTTACAGCAGTGCTGCAAGAAATATTTTGTGAAATAAACTGAGAAACTAAAGGAGTAAAAGTAAATGGAGATTAAGTCATTTGGAGATTTCAGATGATGCATTTGTTTTTGCAAACAATGATTTAGAGCTTCAGGAAAAGTTGCAGGTGTTATCAGATGAAAGTAATAAAATATGAATAAAGTAATGTTTAATGGATTTTTTCAAAATATGAAAGTAAATATTGATTATGATGAGTTAGAAGAAGTTAACAGCTACAAATATTTTGGTTAGATTATTAATATAGATGGAAACATAATAGAGAAAATTAATCATAGAATTAAACTTGGTTGGAGTGTTTTTGATAGAAATAACCTGATACTAAAAGAAAATATGCCTATGTGTTTGAAAAGGAAGGTTTTTAATAAATGTGTTTAGTTCTTACTTATGGATCTGAGACTTGGACACTTAATAGAAGTGCAATACAGAGATTTTGGACCAGAGAATGGAGTGATGCATCTTAAGAGTAACAAGAATCAAAAACACAATATATGTGTAAGACAACAAACAGGTGTTACCATCATTGAAAGAATTAAAAGATTATAATGGAGTTGGGTTGGACATATTTCTAGAAGAGATGATAATATATGAACAACTGAAATCTTAAACTGTATTCCAAGAGATTGTAAAAGAACCAGAAAGAGACTACATAAGAGATGGATGGATGAAATAAGAAAGTGTGTTGGGTGATGTGGAGAAAAGAGGCTAGAGATCAGTGAAGATTGATTGAACTTTGAGAGATGTTCATGCTGCAGTGGATTGATAATGGTTGACAGTGATAATGATAATGATGACTATATAAGATTATAGAATGTAAATTATAAGAATAAACCACTTCTTTCTGCACATTTCAACATAATTATAAGTAAGCTGAAATTCAAATATTATAACTATAAGAGCAAATGAGAAATAAGCCAGAATGTTAAAACAGCAAACCCAATAAATAGACTAATTTATGTTTATAAAATGAGAAAAGTGACTATTTTTCTGTCATCTTTAATTTAAACTCTATAATACTAGAAGGAATTCCTGATTCAATAAAGCAAGTCATATATTGCTTTTTAAGCTGATATTGCAGAGTTCTAGTGTCTGAATATTCTAGAACCTCACTAGAGTGAGCCAAAAGCTGAAACCAATTCTAGATAAATATTTTATAGACTTTCTCTTTGGTGCTTATCAATAAAAGTTTGTTAGAGTTATTGGTAGACTCTGTATATCAAATCACCTCAAACATATCTTTTTTTTTATTAGCTGTTTTGAGTTATGAGCTATAAATATTTTCTCTCAAAGGTAATAGCTAAAAATTTCTTAACATTTGAGGTGATTTGATATTTATTTCATATAGTGATATATACTGGAAATATTTTACATATATAAATGGTCATAATATTTATTTGTAATAAATGCAAATTTTGTGTAGTTAGTTTTAGTTTTTACCCGGCTATAAATTAAATAATATTTTTTAAGCCTAAAATGATGCATCAAAATGTTAATTTAAATAAGTCTAGCATTTGTAAATCAAATGGTAGTTGTTTTCTATGGCTAAATACTAAACAACAATGATGAATTTAAGAATGGGCAAAAACCTGGGTGATGAAAAAATATTTTTTTTTGGGGGGTGTTGGGGGTTGTTTTTTTTTTTATATATATATATATATATATATATATATATATATATATATATATATATATATATATATATATATATTTAAAAAAAAACAAACATCTTAATTGGGGGGGTGTAAAGTGGAAGGGGGTGTTATTTATAATAAAAAAATAAATAAACCTTTTTTTTATATTTAATTAAAATGAAAATTACATTTCCTTAAAATATATTTAATTTTTTGTTTTTTTTTTTTATTATATTTTAAAAAAAAAAAAAAAAAAACAAAAAAAAAAAAAAAAAAAAGGGGGTGTGATGCTAAGATTTTATTTGAACAACCTACCAATTTGAGTAGGACAATTGTTGATAGATTATCTCAATGCAATAGAAAATATATATTTTATGCATAAATGAATGAGATTTAATTATTACCCAAATCATTTTCTCTCTAGCTATATGGAAAATAAACCTGGATACTAAAGAACACTGATAAAGACATCTTAAATGGTTTACTCTCAGGGTTAACGTGATTGATGATTTGATTACTCATTAAAATACAAGTTGAAAGCAAAGGAAATTTTGTTAAATCCAACCTATATTTACTAATAAAGATTATATGATGTAATATTCCAATTTTCCAATTAATAATGGCTTAAATAAATGATTAACAAAACACAATATTATCAGTTTGTTGATTGTAAATCTACCAAATTAACTAATGACTTCTGCACTGAAAAGAAAAATAAAGATATTAATAAATTTTAAATAAAAACACCAAGTTATTTCTTATAAAACAAATGATATATGCTTCCATTTAAATTGTGTAAATTGTGGTTAGATCTTTTCAAACAGCGATAAATATCCGTAAGAACATGCAAAATAAGTTGACTTCAAATTTCCAATTTTGTTAAACATGTGTCAATAACAAATAGTTAGGAGCAATAAGCATGAATTGGAATTTATGTTTGCATAGGAATCATTCATCAATTATCATATATAAAACTGTAATAAATAATAAAAAATGATAAGTTGGTGATAACTTGCTTAAGTGATACTTTAATACTATAGATCTGCTTCTCAAAGCTGGATCAGTTAACAAAGGATCAACACAAAATATAATAAGAATTTTTCCCTCACTATGCTATATAGATATTTATTTGCTTCATTTACATTGGATCATACTTCTTTTTATACTGTGAGCACCAACTATTTGTGCTTATTATTTATAAAAGGCTTTTATCATAGCCTGCAAATTCAACACCTCAATTCATAACTTTATTAATCCAGCCTTCTTTAAACACTTACCAGATATATATATATATATATATATATATATATATATATATATCTGGTTATATATATATATATATATATATATATATATATATATATATATATACAAATCAATATATATATCAAAATACAGTACAATTTATATAAATTATATTCTTTTAGAAGTACTTTCGACTATACACTTTGTAGTCTTTATCAACTATATAACGTTGAATAATCAAAATGAGACAACCCTTAACAATACCCATAGTTCAATTCAGATTTCCCACAATTCTGTTATCTTAACATTTGATGACTGGTGATTCATTAACATTTGATGATTACTTGAAATCAACATAGTCTCTTTTATTTTGTGTTTATTATGACAATGTTCAATTTGAATAATTTTCATATTTTTATAATCAAATTTAAATCCATATTGACAAGATTTATTATGATCAAATATAACAGATGATGAAGGTTTATTTACATCTGTTCCATATTGATTCTCTTTTTGAATTCTATTATATAAAAGCATATGTTCTTTTATTCTCTTCTCAAATGTACACTTAGATTCACCAATGTATTGTACGCCGCATCCTTTTTTTGAATTATATTATATAAAAGCATATGTTCTTTTATTCTCTTCTCAAATGTACACTTAGATTCACCAATGTATTGTATGCCGCATCCAATAGATTGATATGTGGATGCGGCGTACAATACATTGGTGAATCTAAGTGTACATTTGAGAAGAGAATAAAAGAACATATGCTTTTATATAATAGAATTCAAAAAGAGAATCAATATGGAACAGATGTAAATAAACCTTCATCATCTGTTATATTTGATCATAATAAATCTTGTCAATATTGATTTAAATTTGATTATAAAAATATGAAAATTATTCAAATTGAACATTGTCATAATAAACGTAAAATAAAAGAGGCTATGTTGATTTCAAGAAATCGTCAAATGTTAATGAATCACCAGTCATCAAATGTTAAGATAACAGAATTGTGGGAAATCTGAATTGAACTATGGATATTGTTAAGGGTTGTCTCGTTTTGATTATTCAACGTTATATAGTTGATAAAGACTACAAAGTGTATAGTCGAAAGTACTTCTAAAAGAATATAATTTATATAAATTGTACTGTATTTTGATATATATATATATATTGATTTGTATATTACATATATTGTGAAACGAATACAGATATCAAACTTTATTTATTATATATATATATATATATATATATATTGTAACTAAACAAAAAGGAGAGCCTTCCTTCACATTGTGCCAAATACAACTAATGAAATTGCTTCTTTATTTAATTAATTTTATAAAACTTATTAAATTGATATAAAACATATTTTGTCATCTTTCGATGGGTCATCCACATTGTATTTCAAATATTACTAAAACGATTGCAAGAGTTTACAAACATAACATATATTATCGGACAGTTTAAGCTAATTATAACTATTCAAATGGTCACACATCCTCGTTATGGATCAATTGTAATATTTCTCTATTCCAGCTCAGGTGGAAATGCTATGCATTAATGATAACCTATATTTAAATCTATATGGCATTCAAATACTTGTGGCAAAGTTGCATGCCAATTGTAATGTTTTAATGATGGGTCGATGGATGCTTCATCATTCCCAGTTAACACAATTTTTAAAGCCTACTGGGATGATGATGATGGTATAAAATATCTATAATCTTATTTGCCAGGGTGCCAAATTGTAACTTTAATAAAATATGGAGGTTAAACCTCATCTCTATCACTTATCAATAAATTTCAGCAATAATAATTAATGAATAGGTTAATCAATAATCAATCAACTATGAGACCACTGAGACTGTATTAAAATCGATAATATCAATATTTTTGGAAATTCTTGGTTATTCTCAGCACACTCTCCATTCACCATCATCAAAGTCACAATTAAAAATTTGTTCCGATTACAAATAGTTCTATATCCATCTCCACCTTCCTGATCCACCCCTCCATCATCCTCACATCCATAGGTCTATTACATTATTATCTCTTTTACTATTAAATTTTTCATTATTCTAGCCCATTTCTCCCATTACAATCTCTTCTCATGGTTTTTAGAACAATTAGATGTGGAAATCGAACAAGCTGTGATAGATTATTGGTGATAAACACCCATCTCATAATAACTTTCAAGGTGATCTTGGGCTGTCTTTAATGTAGTTTGTCTATTTATATTAAAGCTCGAATAATTTAAGCTTATCAAATCTTTTAGAATTTAACATTATAAACATTTTCACAATTAAAATAAAATTATAAAGAAGTGTGTTTAGAGAGGTGTTTGAATACAATGGATGGGGAAAGGATTTTATGCCCACCCACTACATCCACTATCCCTTAATAACCATCCCTCTTCACAAATTATATTTCAACTATATTAAATTATTAGGTAACTTTGAGTATTGCCGTGCTACATAAGCTCAGAAAAATAGCCATTTTAAATAAATTTTATCGGATATTATTTATGGAAATGATGATTCAACTATTAATAATAATATATTGATGTATGATTGGACTAGAGCTGTCTAGATAATAATAACCCACAAAACATTGAGATGTATGCAAATTTTATTTAAAACAAATAACAAATTTTATTGACATACTACAATTCAATACATAATATATACATTCACTTGATGACTTACATGGCTTTCCCCTGTTCTACAACCATACAATGATTAAAAAAAATCTAAACACATGAATATCCCTAAATCGATAAATAATATCAAGAGGTTTTAAAATATAAATATTCATTTTTAATTATTAGGGAACCACAATTACCATGGAGTAATATTAATATCAGACAGACAAAAATATTTATTTTCACATACATTATATTTTTGTTTTCATTTTTATTCCAGATATAGTGAACATTAAATTCCTTCCCCCAATGTTTAACGCCTTTAGTTAATGATTTGTTTCTAAGGGTAATGCTTCCAATAATAAAATTTAATAATTTTAATTAATGATTTTAATCTAATATTCCTTGCCCTATTCTAAACAATAGAGATATTTTATATATGGTGGGACTAAGTTAATTTTGATTACTTTCAAATGTCAATGAATCAGTATCTAGCTCAATCATCATCATATGTGCATACACAGTATATTCATGTTCTTGTGACAATAATAATAAGAATATTAGTATGATTATCTTTCCAGTAATGTTCTCAGCTGGCTACGGATATATTTATTAAATAATTTCAGATATGCATTGCTTATACATTTGTAGATTTTATTTAACTTTTAGATAAATGCTTATCTTGAGTTAGTTTTTTTTAATCTGGTTTCCTAACTCCTCACTGAAGAGAACCATAGCTTGAAACTCTTCTGAGGATGGGGACAATCATAGATAAAAATGATTTGAATGCTATCTCTTGTAGCATTTGTCAAAAATAAAAAATAAACTTGTCTAGAGCTATTTAAATGCTCATCATTACATATTTGTATATGCAAGCTATATTGGTCATGTGACATATAACATGATTTTATAAACTTCATTGTATCAATATTTCATACTCTGTAGTCAAGTTGCAATCTTTAAGTGTCCATATATATTCAATGGACCATTAGTAAGAATGAATTTCCATTCTTGCTATTAAAAGGTGTGAAGGTTGCCTTGACAGCAGTGAGAAATATTGATTACTATATTTTACTGTGAATGTTTAGGTGGTTACTGGTTGGAATCTAATTATATATATATATATATATGTGTGTGTGTGTGTGTGTGTGTGTAATGATAAAATAAAAAGGGATAAAAATAATTACAATTTACCTACATTGACTAAACTAATGCATCATTTGTAGCACTAATCCCATTTGAAATGATCTAGATTATGAACAAGCATTTGAAATTTTCATGATGATAAAGCTAAATGCTTTTGATTTTTTAAATGGCTATATAATGCGGATATATATATATATATATATATATATATATAAATCGATTGTTTTGATCGGTTATAGTAAGAGACAAAACTTTATATATATATAAAAAGCTCTATATAAAATAAAAATTGTATTTGCGCTGATAATCATGTATAATAAATAAATAATCTATATGTCAGTAATTAACATCATATCAAGTACGTTAGAGCTCCGAACAATATTTTACTATATTCGAGTAGAAACTAAAGTTTTATGGAAATATTATATAAATACAATTGAAGTTATACCATCTCCGTCGCATATATATATATAAGTATTTAATTATTTTGTTTTATGTAAATAATATTTATTTATTTGTTTGTTTATAAATAGATGATATATATATAAATAAATCCTGGCAAAATTGTTAAGATATATTGCCGATTGTTTTTTGGATAAAAAATAGTAAATTGTCTCTATATTGAGATTCCATTTTCTATCATAAAATAATTAATTGCTTTAATTTTTTACAAAAGTATGTATTTATTATGAATTTGATGTTAGATCCAAAAAAATTCTTAACTAACTTTTTTCTTATATATAGCTTAACCTTCTGTGTTAGATTTTTAAGATGAGACATTTTATTTTGAAACTAGATTTGATGATTTGTTTTCATTCTACATGTAATAAAAATAGTTGTTAATTTAAATAACAACTGTGATAATGTCCATCTATATATATATGTGTGTGTGTGTGTGTAATGCTTTAATTTAAAATGTCAAAAATAAATTGCTGACAATATATTTTGTATGATGCATTAAAATATTTTTCCCATAAACCGATTATTATCATTGTTAAATAAATACTGAACAATCGCAACACATGTTTCATACATAAAACTGCCATTATTATTTGACTTAGCAATTTAGAAAGTAAAAAGAAAGCATTTATTCTCAAGATCGTATTGATTTTTTTCTCACAATATTCATTTAAATCTAAGTAGCATTTAAACAGTCAATGAGAATGTAAACAACAAAAGAAATTTCATAATAAAGCAAATAATTGTATTTTCAACATTAAATTAATTACTGCTTTAATTTTAAAATGTATATATAAACCATTATTTGATTATCATTATCTGTATTTATATAACATTTTATACATTTTCTTACATGTAGATAGGTGTGTGTGTATATATATATATAAAATTTCAAAGGGCGCTAATTTCAGACTATACAAAAAAATTACTTACTAACATAATGTTTATCAAGTTATTTTTTGAAATTTATAACCAGATGACAGAAAATCATAGCATTTGGTAAATATTATGTTGATAAGTCATTGGTATTTAGCGATGGTATTAACATGTCTTTGCTAAGATTTTTTTCTTTACAACTTCAAGTAGTAAAGGGGACCTACATTGTTATGATGACTATATCCATTCAGCTTGTTCTGCTTTATTTTTATCCTGATTTAATTTAATGTTTTACATCATTACATATTTTCCAATGCTTGCAAATATATTAGTTTAAAATGAATAGTTGAAACCCAAATAAAATCTTAATTTTAAATTAATCAAAAAATATTTTATTTTTATTTAAAAAAAAAATGTTTCAAATAACATATAACTATGCTAAATAAGTACATGTATATTATGTTTACAAATAATCAAGATATGACAAGATGTCATTGGTTAAAGTTCTATAAACTTATAATTAAATTTGCTTCTTTTCATTACAGTAAGCATATAAAAAAAATAATAAAAACAATCAAACCTTGGTTTTGTAATTCTTAATATCACTAAACTTTTCTTTACTACAATAAAAATTAAATATCACTCAACTTTATTTCTTAAATTCACATTTTCACAGAAAATATTTATATTTGTATTTTTTTAAAAAAAATAGAATTCTTAAACTAGGAAAATAAAGATTGCTACACATTTTATCTGTTAATCTGTAATACCAAGTATAATAACATGAATGAAACCATTTACATCTTAAACTATAGAGATATATAACTATAAAATTACTTGCTTAGAAAATCAAGAAATGATCAATCATAAAATGAGCACAACAGATTAATTCTACCTAATTTTGAATCAATTACTTTTATTATTTCATTAAATTGAAATAGTTTTTAAATATCCAACTGCAGTGGTAACAATTGGATAAACAACAGAAATAGTTGCACTACTTCATTAATATGTTGTAAGGACAACAAATTGTATGGCATCACTCTGTATAGGATTAATTTAAGTAACATTTAATAATTTTTAGAAAATATATTAAGCCATTTCTCAAAGAATCAAATTCTATGCAGGTTTCTGTGAAGAATATTAGTTCCTAATGAATGGTTAAGAGTACTCACGGAGTTTAAATATTTAAATCAGATGACTGAGAGATAATTAATGATCTCCAACAACTGAGGAAAACAGTACCCTAGATAGAAGGAAATAGTAGGGAAGCTGTAAGGTTAGTTCAGGTGATACAGATAGAGTCTGGGAAGAAACTAGCCAGGCCAGCAAAGAAGCCATTGTGAGAATGAAAGTAGTGAGTAAGAATCATGGGGACACTTAAGAGCCCAGGGTAAAAGAACAATTAGGAGAAGGTAGTTGTACCCAAAAGATCAAGGACACAAATGAAAACAATTCCAGAGGAATGACACCTGCCAGACAGTACTGCACCAAAGAAGGTAAACAACATGCAGAAAGTATGAACCAATGGTGTCATCATCAGAAATGATAAGGGAGAAAATGGCAAAAGAGTTCCACCAGAATCAATTTTAAACACAAAGTCATACTTATCAAAGTTTATTTAAATAAAGGTATTGAAGACTGAAGTAGGAGAAAGTCTAATGACCCACATTGAAAACTTGTGAGAGCTATTCCATTTCCTGAAAACAGTACAGGCAAACCAGGTCACCCTCAGGACTCACTACCTGCAAGAATATTCTTTATCATGGAGGGAGTGTTACATATAAGAAACCTTTACTTTTGACCAGTACACTGCAGCATTAATAAAGACTTTCTGAAGTGAAGAGCAGAAGGATGAAATCTAATGCCAATCTCAGAGAGCACTATGGTCCTTCTTGGGCCTATGCTATTATTACCATTGACTCTAGTATACCTTCACCCAGGAAACTTCAGGACTGGTTGATTTAATTAAAAAGAACATAAAGTGGGAATGGAGTGAGACACATTCCCAAGAGTTTGAAAGAGAGATGGAATGAATTCTCCACACTGTTGTGTTGTATCATTCCCAATTTTTGGTCGCCATTCTATCTACAGATGAACATAAGTCATGTGGGCATTCATGTAGTACAGTTTCAAGTGAATAGTGAGCAGCAGCAATGGGTAAAGTATTACTGCAGCAGGATATTAAAGAGAGCACAGTTAAACTACACAATAAAAAACAGAAGACCTTGGCAATAGTATGGGCCTGTGAAAAATTCAAGCAATTTCTTCTCAACTTGAAGATTGTAATTATCATTGATCACCATTGCTTGGAGTTCCTCAAACAAAGCTATCTGACTAATGACCACCTGATTAGATGAAGTTTAGCTTTGCACAGGTTTAACAACCATGTCACATATTGCCTTGGAGTAGAAAACATTCTGGCAGATGACTTAAGAATACCCTGGACAACATCTAACCTGATAATTACACTGTGACCACAGATCAGTTTGGTCTTATGAGGCAGGTCATAAGGGACTCTTTCAAATTCCAGTTGAAAAATTTACAATATTGACAAAAAAGCTACTGCAAGTACAGATTCATTATAGGAGGGGGGGGGTTGAAGGGAAAAAGTGCCAATCACAAGAAACATAAAAAGATACCCAGAGTTTTTGGAATCAAGAATGGTATTACACAGAAAAAGATGGGGTGAACTGAGGGTTTGTGATGGATACTAATACCCCAGAGCTCCAAGATCAGGTAATCTCATATATACACAAGTCTATAGGTCACTATGGGCCCCACAAGACTGAAAAGGTAATCAGGAATCAATTCCATTGGATCAACCTATATGTAGGTATTTTAGGAGCTATCTGTGGATATACCACATATGCCAGAAACAAACTGCCCAACCAATCCTATGCAGGCATAGTGACACCAATTATACCAACAAATTCAAATCTTTTGGTGGTAGTTGATTATGGGCCCCTACCTGCTTATAGAAAATTTTGCTATTTACTGGTCACATATGATGGTTTTCTAAGTACAAACCACCAACACTGAAAGCACCATCTAGGCCCTTCAGCTATTTTAATTTTCTGAGTTGGGATAGTCAAAGTCATCTTGTCAGATCAGGGAAAAAGTTTTCACATGGAGGGAGTGGAGGTCCTGGTTGAAAAGCCAAAGTATCTGGCACACCCTGATATCTATAGACAATCCTCAATCAAATCCATGTGAGAGTTATGAGGGAGCTAGGACAACTATATCACACACTTTTTGGGTTAAACCACAAGAATGGGGGGAAGACAAAGAGTGTCCTCTGGAACATCAATGAGACCTGCAATGAGTCCATCAGGTTTCCCCCAATGAGTCATCATTATGGATGTGGACACTGGCAACTTCAATTCTGTTACTATTCAGAGACAGAAGAATAGATCTAATTAAGGTCCAATACATATCTAGGGCTAATGTGGATAGAGCTACAGCATGAAGGAAGAAGGGGGACTCTTACCAGCATGTTTTCAGAGTGGGTGATTGGTTATGGGATCTGTCTGTATAACCTACCAGCCAGTTACTAGAAAAAAATAAGTACTTTCCTTTGTATAAAGGCCCTTATAAAATAAAAAGGTATCTCCAAAGTAATTCATTCATGCAGGAAGGCAATGGAAGTATAATTGGAATGTACCATGCCCACAGTTTGAAGCTTTCCTAGAACATGCACAGATCCCACTAAGATGGGAAGCTATTATCTAAGGATCTGATTTCCTTTCCCCATGTAAATATGTATATACAATATTTGAATACTCATATATTCATTAGATGTGATCGGCATTCATTTAGAATATTAAGATTTATATATAAGAAACTTGATTTGTCAGTATTTTATTGTGCAATTTATAATTTGGCTTATTATCTTATATTTTAGGCATTAGGAAAAACAACTTAGAGAAGTGGGGATATATTTTTGGTACTCTAGTCAGGTCAAATTTATAAAATTAATGGGATTTTTGCTTGAAATCATTAAGAACGTAGTTCATTGTGGTGTATCAATTTCTTCATCTGGACTTTGAGAATATGAAATGGAATTATTTTTTCAAACATCCTGTGTCACCTACTGTATTTATACTATTATATTTTCTATCTTAACCCTTCCAAGGTCAATATAGTATTGTTTAAATTAATCATAAAATATTGTGAAATCAGTTATAATACCAGGTATGTGCATGTGTTTTTATAATGAACATAAGTTATTAAATTATGTATGTGTATAATGAAGAACACACAGTTATAAAAAGTTGTTTAGACACGACTGTCTGTGTAGAGGAGCACCTACATATATATGAGGCAAGCTATGAGGTAATAGGCTTTAGAAACATTATGATTTTTTAACTTATTTTCTGATTTATTATAGATTTCATTAATATGCTTTCACATATAAATTCCATGTCCAGAGATGACCGTGTTATACATATAGTAGAATGGTGACAGAATTTAAATCTTTTTTAAAATATAATGGTTCTTAGTTTCTTTAAAATATATCTAGTTAGTTTACAAACTGAGAACAGAAATTTCAAAGATGATATAAAAATAATGTTAAAAAAACAAAGTTAAATCATTGGACTGATACTACTTGTCAATAGACCCAGTGGGATTTTTTTGTCTTTACTAAAATTTATTAGAGCTATTAAAACTTAAAATTTAAAACTAAAAATTGTAAACAACTTAATGGCTTGTGAAAGGGGATATAAAGAGTTAGTATAAAAACCTCAGTTTTAATTAAAAAGGACACTTGCAGCCAGGTACTATGCCAAAATTTACAATGAACATCAAAGGCTAAAAGTCATCCATTTGCCTTCTTCCTTGCAGGAAATGAAAGGAGATCAAGAACCCTAGCCTCCCTGAAAGGGTAGGTGAACCAGCCCATTAATGAATGTGCATGCCATGCCACAAACTCTCGGCAGAGTTCTTAAACTAAACTTTAAATCAATCTTAAATGATTTTTAAAATGAGATATTTTATATACTGAATGTGCACAAACTCTAAACATAAGTTACTCTTAATACTTGGTAAAATAAATTCTCTTATCAGTGTATAAATAGTAAATATAATTTTAAGTTAATAAGGTTAACATGGAAAATCTTGCCTAATTTAAAGTTCAAGTAAATTTCTGAATTAAACACCTGTAAAAGTAACAACTGTATCTAGTTATTATTTTATCTATTCTTGTCTATGCTTATGCCTATATTTTATTGCAATGTATTCCTTAATTTACCCAATGCCTTCAGAGCAGTGATTGCTAATATTCCTGAAGGAGGAAAGACAAATAGGTGCTCTCTCATATTTACTTATATTGCTCATTGGCACACACACACCAATCTATTCGGGAAACACATTTATGTGCTAGTTAAGCTACTATATCTTAGCTTAAAGGAAAGCAGGTTTACAGGATGATCAATATCAGAGTTAAGATCAAGTAAGAGTAATAGTATAAAACACATCAGATATTTGCAAGTCCAAATATGGTTTATCCCTCTTTTAGTTATAGTCTACACTATGTAGATTGCTTTATAAACTATATTTCTTAATTAATCCTTTTAGTAGCATGTTAATAAATGCTATTTCATAAACTGGCATATGGTAGTATTGTGGACAAAGCTGTAGAGTAGCATATGGTAATTCTAATTGCTGTTATTATAGTTAGTGTTGTGAGTGTGTTTTTGGGAAGCACATATGAGTATTATGCTGTGCTATATGATATTTAATGAAATGGCATTCTGGTTTAAGTTCAACCCATTCTTTCCATTTTGGACCACTCTCTCTTTTAAAACTAGAACACAAGGGTCCAGATGGTTTTCTATAGCTGCTGTGAGCATCAAAAATAAGGATTTTATCTATTTGTAATGGCAAGTCATGCAGTCAATAGGAACTGATTACATGGTAAAAAATAATATGATTAACAGCACATCTGTGTTAGATTATATAATGCCACAGTATGTGAAGTTATACTGCAGGTCAAAAGTTTATCCCTCCATATTACTCTCATTAGTTCAGCATTGATCTGAACCTGGAATCTGATTTTATATACACCCAGGTCTCATTTTATGTGGATTTTTAATGTGAATTTGAAGTTATGTAATTCATATTTTTTCTTAATATATTTGTATGTGGTTTCCTTTTATGTGATAAACATTATTTATATTAGATAGGAAGTTGAACTCCAACAATGTGATATTTCTTTAAATATTATAAATTTTGTGCACTTACACATCATAGTTAAAGTAATAGCACTTTATCAGAGTTTGACTTCCATCTAATAATTTCAATATTTTCAGCACTTTATATTAATAATGTAATAGATTTTATGCAATAAAGAAGTTCATAATTTACTTAAAATCATGATTTTCCCATTTTATATACAAACATTAAATTCTACAAGATTATAATGTAAATTTGTTCACACATTATAGATTCCTACACTATGCATGTTGTTTTTAAATTTTAAATCACATTCTATTTTTTCATTTTAAAAAAGGGTACATAATCAATTAATCATTTAGTGTTGGCAAGTTTATTTTTAAAAGATGAGTAACAGTGGTGGACACAATTAAATTTGACAATTAAAAATTAAAATCTGATTTTTAATTGTAATTAACAATTTAAAAATTATGTAATGTGACTGAAATTAATGTGATGTAAAACAATGCAATTTGATTTTTAAACAGAATTGAAAATTAAAAAATTAATGACAAAAATAAAAATTTAATTTTTAATTGTTAGTTTTAATTAAATTTTGCCCAATAGTGGTGAGTGAGTATTTTTTTATTATCATAAATCTAAATTCTTATTTTTATTTTAAACTTTTAGTTTACCCTAATGTAGAGGATGGAGAGGAAAAAACATCCAAGAAAATAAATTTGTTTGGAAACAAAAATTCCAATTTTAGATCACTTAGTGACAGGGGAAGGATCAACAGTGATTTGAAAACATTTAATTTGTGTGAGTCTACTATAAGTGCAATTAAAAAAAATAAAGATGCAATAAGAAAATCTGTCATTTTTGGCACAAAATTAAATGCCAAATTACCACAATTTTTATGAGATGATTTATTAGAAAAAATGGAATGGGCACTCATAATCTGGATTAAAGAATTATCTCAAAGAATAATTTTTTTAAGTGGTTATTTAATTTGATGAAAAGCTCTTCAGTTTTATAAACAAATAAACATATCTGAACCATCTACTTCTGCTTCTTGGACTAATAAGGAATTTTTGGCTAGCAAAGGATGGTTAACCAGGTTTTTAAAAAGGAATGCAATACATAATGAGAAAGATTATGGGTGAGGTTGCATCAGCAGATAAAAAATCTGCCAAAAATTTTCCTGAAGAATTACCAAAAATTATTGAAGATGATGGATATTGTCTACACCTATTATTTAATGCTGATACTGGAAAAAAATGCCTAGTCAAACTTATATCGCAGTTAGAGAAAAATCCAGTAAGTTTAAAGCAAGCAAACGTCTAATAAATAACATTGTTGCTTTGTAGAAATGCATCAGAAAATTGGATGCTGAAATCTCTCATGGTAAACCAATCTTTAAGACCATGCACTTTAAAAAGTAAAGATAAAAACAACTTCAGATACACTGGATATCTAATACAAAGTATTGGGTGACAACTGCAACATTTACTGACTGGTTTAATAATTTTTTTTTACCAGAAGTGGAAATGTATATAAAGCAAAAAGGTCTGGATTTCAAAATTTTATTACTTGTTGACAATGCACCAGGTCATTCACATTTAGAACATCCAAATGTAAAGGTTATATTTTTTCCACCTAATACAACAAGCATTATTCATCCATTAGATTAAGGCATAATTGCAACTTTTAAAAAGTATTATGTTCAATGCACTTTTCAATTTATATTAGGTAAACTAGAAAATGAGACAATAGCAGTAACTGACACTTGGAAAAAAATTACAATCTTTGACTGTATAAATCATGTTGCATTTGATGTTACTCAAATAAAATGACACACTTTAAATGCTTGTTGGAAAAAGGTTTGAACTACATGTCTTGAAAACAGTGCAGCTATTCAGACATTGGTATTATCAGATGAAATAATTAAATTGGCACATGATATTGGTGGAGAAGGTTTTGATTTCTTTAGTCAGAAAGATATTGGTGAATTGCTTGAGAATAATGTCTTAAATGGCAATGATATTATTGCAATAAGTTTAGATACAGAAGATGTAGAAAAAGATAATAAAACAGAAGTTGAACCTGTCTTTTTCACTGCAAAAATGATTCAAGAAGATCTTCAACTCTCTAATCAGTTGGCAAATCATTTTCTTATCAATGACAATAATCACAAATGAGCTCTTAAATTCCAATGAGAGCTAAATGGTTGTATGTCATGAGCTTCATAAACAATTAATAAAATCATTGTCTCAAAGTTTACTTACTAATTGCATTATCACCAGAAAACCATTAACACAACACAAGACTGAAGTTGGTGCTAGTTGTATTTCCTCTTGTGATGAATCTGATTTTTTACCAGTTTACAAACAAACCTGAATGTCATAAAATAGTGATGATAATTAAAATACTGTACATGTATGAAAAAATGTAAAATACTTTAAATTACACATAAAAGTATATCATTTTGAATAAAATTAAATAATATAGTTAATAAAAAAAGTACAAAAGTTTGTCTTGTATTATTTTTTTTCAAATTTGAAATTTTTTATTAGTCATATTTTATTTCCTTATTTTTTTTATGCAAATTTTAAAATAATTTTACATTGTTGCTTTGATTTTAAGTGATTTATGAAAATTACAGTATGCGTCCCCCATTTCTTAAGGTAAGTTAAGTCTATTTTTGTCGATTTCTTTTGTGCATGATTTTTGAAAAATCTATCTACCACATAAAATGAGATTCAGGTGTATATTTTTGTCTTCTTAGTAAAATTAGTAATATTCCATCATGATATCTTTTGTACTCAACTGCAGCAAACATGGCAGCCATGCCATAACATAAATTAGGTATATCCAATCATAGATTAACTAAATTGATAATATTGTTAAAAACATACATGTCTATGGAGTTATAGGGTGCAGTCAATGGTAAGAACTTGTAATTGACTTACTCATCAATACCACCTGCAAGTGGAATATCCAAAGCACTTAATTGTCATTATTATTGTTATTAAATAAATTTGCTATGATTAAATTATATCAAATATATTAGGATCTATTCTCTTATTCACTCCAATACATATTGAATCACTTTCCCAATTTATATGTTATGGTAAAAACTTGTAATTGACTTACTCATCAATACCACCTGCAAATGGAATATCCAAAGCTCTTAATTGTCATTATTATTGTTATTAAATAAATTTGCTATGATTAAATTATATCAAATATATTAGGGTTTGTTGTCTTATTCACTCCAATACATATTGAATCACTTTCCAAATTTATATGTTAGTTAAAGCATTATCTAACAGCAATAGGTGTAGGTATTAGATAAATTAGTATTGGTTTCATTATATTTTTTTGAATCTATTCCACCCTTTGCAATGCAAATTAAGAGTTCAAGTGTAACCTCATATATGATATTCATAAAGTAGTAAATCATCGAGCATGGGTAAAGGAAATGAGGTGATCTGATTCAAGGCTGCAAACTTTCATCAAGATCAGCCTTGGGATGATTTGGTAAAACTTTGGATTTTGTTGCATGAATGTACAAATATGACCATTACAATATAATACAGACAGCTTCAGGTTGGTCATATCTTGGATGCATCCAAGGTTTCATCTTTTATTTTGTCTTATCAGAGAAATCAATAATGCAAGTGTTCAAGTATTGAAAGTCTGCCCCTAGGATAAGCCATTAAGTCTAAGAAGCACATGTTAGAGGATTGTTTGGCTTATTTTTACCTGAATCCATATTTGTTTCAGTGCTAGCTTTGCCTTTCTACTATTAGCCATAGTAACCTGAATTGATTTCCATGGTAAGGTTTTGATATTCTTTTATCTGGTACAACTGAAATTGGCTACCAGAATCTAACATACCTTTAACCAGCAATCATTCAAACAAAACTTCTATCATGGAGCAGCTTTGTAAAGTGAAATTAACTGCTTTATCCTCCCATGAACACATCAGATTAGTGATTATTCGATCCATGGTGTGGTTGACATTAATTTGGGTGTGTAACTGCTGCAACCTGACTTTGGGATTTCACTGGACTATTAGAGAAATTTTCCTCATATTACCATTGTTAGTCCAGTTTCTTTTAGGTGATCAGATATATGGGGGGATTTCACTGTAGTGACCTTCCATTCAAATGGCAGGTATTATTGTTGTTTTTTTAAATAAAATATGGTATTGATGGTCATCTATTCCTTTCTATTTTCTGGTGCTCTAGTAGATATATTAGTATTGTTCATGCCTATGCTATTAAATAATTCAGTCACCTGCTCAATCATACACAAAAGTGATTGTTCTATTGTGAGTGGCAAATTTCTCTTGCTGATCCTAATACGTTCACTCTTGTGTGTATTAATTGTACACAGCTTTGTGTCGGGGTGGTGAAAGAATATTTTTAATGTCTTTCCTGGTGTTGACCAGTATTTTCTTGGAATATCTGGTATAGCAGGACCTCTCATCTGTTTCTATTCCAAACATTTTTGACCAATAATGTTTGATAATCATTGAAGGTGGATGGGGCCTGGAACAAAAACTCCCACCACATCAATCCATCTCCTTGAAGGTGACTATATGCAATGATTACCTAATCACCTTCCAACAAATTGCAGTTTATTGAAAAATAAAGATTGACTTTTAAGATGCTCTATGGGGTCTTCATTATTAGTCACAAATACTTTGAGCCTTACAAACTGATTGATCACACTGAATGAGTTGTGTGATTATGAATTTTACGTGTCTTCATGGTGCTTGTGGATGGGGTCAATATGTGGTTATCAAGGTGGGTGTGATAAATGTATAGAATTATTCCTTCCAAATTAAAATTGAGAGTAATATTCTGTCTTGGGCATTATATGATATGGGAGAGTAGATTCCTTACAGGGGTTATTCTTCCTTTGATGATATTTGAGAGCGACCTCTAGGTGTTTTCCAGTGTCATTCCATTCTTGCATACTACTCTGGTTTTTGGGTCAATCTTTGTTTGTTACACTTCAATAACTGCTGTTCTCTGACACATCTGGGACTCAATCACCACTAAGCTTTGATTGAGGGATTCATCCATCCTGTCAATCCAATTGCACATTTCAGTTGCATTTTCCATCAGTTTCTCTATTGTTGTTTTGTCCATGATTGTGTTAGTTTCTACTTAGGCTACCTTTTTCTTGAATCATTTGATATGATGTTCCATGGTCTCTTGTACTTTGTTATGTGACTCAGCTCTATGCTCTGTTGTGCAAAGAGTTGGTCCATCCTCAAGTGTACATCCTAGAATTCTCTTTGGACTTCTGCTTGCAGCTTCTGATGGGTAATGAGACTAGACCTGAACTTCACAAATTGTTGTTGGCACTTCACATCTTTCTCATCTTCTTGGATCACTGCTTAGGCTTGTTAACAGTTGCTCCATGTCAGTGGACAGTCTAGTTTCCTATCTTTTGTCTTTTAAATTCTTCTCCATATTGATTATCCTATTACTCATTTTCTTTTTCAATTCTTCCTCCATGCTGCACATGTCATCTTTTAAGCTGCTAATGTTACTGTTCATATTATGATTCATTCTTGTTTACATGCTGTTTATTTCTTCTTTCATACTACTCATTTTAGTCTTGGTTGCCAAGTAGCCTTCATCAACGTGATTTCTTAGAATGTTTATTTTAAAATCACTTTACATTCTGTAATCTGTGCTACTTTAACTTTAGGTACTCAAGTTATCTTGTTATTGCATGCTTCTTGTATTAAAAGTGTCACTTGGTTTGTGGCATGTACCTGTGGAGTGTGATTAACCTCTATAATATACCTCCCCCCCAGATATCTGGATCCATTGGGATCCTTCCCCACTACTTATAGTATCATCTTCTACATCATTATCACTACTAGTTAGTGGTTCCTCAAAATTTTTGATGTATACTCTTAATAAATGTTTTCAATTTCTGGTTATTCTCAAATTTTTCTTTTAATATTTAAGTATAAAGTTATTTTTTTCTTTGTAGTTACAAATAAATACATGTCATAGGACCTTCCAATACTACTTGCCATTCAGGGCTTATATTTAACTTCTCTGTATTTTTTGTTTGTGTATATGTTGTTTTTACATGCATATTTTTTAGCCTGTACATTTATTCTCCTAACTCACTTATTTTAAATTTATTTTATTTGTTAACTATTTATTTATGGTCTCAGTTTATCATTTCATTCTCCTCAGTGTACTTCTATTCAATGTTTCACAGGAGATTTTCCTTTTTTGTTTGGGTGCTTGCTTGTAAATGGTTTAAATTCATGAGTTTCATCATTTTATGGTTGGGTTTATCAATTAGTTGCTATTCAGGTAAATTCATCAGTGCTGGGCAACATGGAAAATCTGGCAGAAGATTAAGTTTAAGAAAATTTTTTTTTACTTTTTAATTTACCAATCCAATGGCTTGACCACCTTAGAAACTTCTGTTTTGTGCCTTTAAAGTTTGGGAACCAGATGTGATGGTCCAGATTTTCTATCAGAAGAAGGGGAAATGCATCTCACTATAGTCAGACCTAGAGTCTTCTGGTAGGATGCCATGAATGATGCAATGAAGTACCTAACCTATGATCATATCTACCTCTAATTGGCTACCTCTAAGTTTACACATTAAACTTAGATACAATTTGGGTTAGTTCTACCACACCTCACTCCACTTTTAGATTCTTCTATGCCTCAGTATTCAAACTCAGGGACAGTTTTGCCTATGGTTCTCTTCAGGGGTGAATTTACAATAGATAGTAACTATCCCATCTTTATACACGTTCCAAATGATTCCAAGATTCAACCAAACATATTACTGTATTACTATATAAAATTTAAATGTGTATATATATATATATATATATATATATATATATATATATATATATATATATATATATATATATATATGGTTATAAATTGATGAATGGATGTATAAATGATTTTGATAAACTAGATGTCATTTTAATGAATATCAAGTTAACAACATTTATTTAACAACAAAACAAAACTTCAAAACTTTTAAACATAGTACCATATCAGCAATTAAATGTTTTCATTATTCTAACCCTTGCTCATGGTAGTAATACGTAATATGGCACTAATTATTTACAAAGCGAAATAACAAAAAAATATTTTATTATTGAAGCAGTCGGATCTGAGTTCGATCCTAGCTTCATGTTATTTATCCTAATACTAACCTTAAATTTCCGATGCAGTGGGGCTTTATACGTTCAATCCACGCTAATTTCCATAATAAATAATTTATTTCAAATGCGTATTAAAATTAATTAGTTTAGCTTAAAAGTGAGCAGTCAGATCTGAGTTCGATCCTAGCTTCATGTTATTTACCCTAATACTAACCTTAAATTTCCGATGCAGTGGGGCTTTATACGTTCAATCCACGCTAATTTCCATAATAAATAATTTATTTCAAATGCGTATTAAAATTAATTAGTTTAGCTTAAAAGTGATCAATTCTCTAAATAAATTCATGAGAAAATATTCATGAATTTATATATATTAAATTGCGTGGATTGTGCGTATATACTTGTAAATATTAAAAATATATAATTGTTCGAAAGTTTCATTGTGTCGGGAATACTTGTTTTTTTTTAATTTTAAATAATTTGTTAAAGTGTTGTTGATTAAAAACTACATTCTTTCGATAAGCTCTCAAATTCTCAAAAACAACAGTAAAGTTTTATTAATTGGAAAAAGATAAGAATTCAATTTCTAATTAAAATCATTTCAGATTTTAAGAATTCATTTTCTAATTAGGAAAGGAATTCAAAAATTAGTTTGAAAGCCTTATCGAGGGAATGTATTTGAAAACAACTAATTGATAATAAAATGAGCGCTAGCCTTAAGGCATCTGGACAATATATATAGCCCTGAAAAGTCAGGAGAAGGGGACTAGTTTTGGTTGTAGAGTAGTGCAGTGAACTCTGTGTGTATAAAAATTGTATTTCATCATGATAGAGGGCTAGAACATCAGGGATCTGGCTACGGTTCCTAAAGTCCCGAGGAATCTTCACTGGAGCTGCTGAACCGTTTTCCGGATCGATCATTCTGCTAAAATAATGAAAGCTACTAAAATACTACTCCAGTAGTCAACCAATAATGCCTACGTTTTCAACAACTTGGAGGTGTAACTTAAGGACCAGACGGAAGGGGTAATATATTTCTATAATGAACGTTAAACTTTCTGGCCAGTTCGAACTTTATTTTACACTCCTCCTATTTAAGAGCTCTTTATTATTTAATGTAAAAATCTTTATAAAATGCTACTATAAATTTATATTGTAATTCTTTCAATCTCTAGTCTTTAAACTTTTTCTTTTCTTACCTGGCGGTTCGTTTAACATATTATATATATATATGTATTTATCGTGTGATTTATTAATGCTATTTAAAAATTATATGCCAATAATCTTTCAACTCGATGAGCTCCTCTGTTCTATTTGCCTCATGCAAATATTATAATATTAATTTCAAATAGTAATTCTCGCCCATTAGAACTAAATTTGAAAGTTCTATTAATCATCGAGTCGAAAGAAAATATTACATGTTTATTATTTTTATAATTGGCTAATAATAAACTATTAGCTCCGTTTTTCACCTATGTCCCCAGCTCCTAAGTTACAAGTGTTTATATATATTCGTATAATGTTAAAATGGTATTTTCTTGCTTCACTAATGTTGATTTATTTATCTATATATATATTTAAAATGTTTTTGCAAAAGGGTCGATAAAGGGTTAAATATATGTCAATTCAACTTTTGTTATTTTATATTAATATTCAGGAAGGGCACGATATTAGGGCATAATTAATATAGTTTATAAATGTTTTAAAATAGTTCGATAAAAGCTCGTTTGACTTTAATTAATTGGTCAAGTCATCACGTAGAGCATTCTACATGGGTTTTATTTTTCAACGATGACTATCAAGTCATCATCATCAAACGTTGCTGACGCAGGGCAATCTTCCGCTCCGTTAGGCTGGTCGGTGATCATATTCTCTTATTTAAATTTCTCAAGGAAGAAAGTACTTCCTTTCCTATTCATTAGTCAAAGGGCGTAAGACTTGTTAGATGCAAGCCGCCATAGGACTTCGATCATCGACTAGCGATCGTATTTCAATTTTACTCTCTGCCTCGTAAGCCGCCAGTACCGTTGCATTTTTGTTCCGGTAAAACCCGCTCCATGCTCGTAATTCGTTGTGAAGTGATTTAAATTAAAGTCGAACAAATTCTCAAATATATTATTTAGTTTAAATCAGTTTTCAAATCAAGATTAAAGTTATGCCTTAAAATACGTTTTGCTCTTCATGAATAGATTTCCGAATGTGAAAATAAATCTCACATTCCACCGTAATAAAATTAGAACAATCATTTCCGTTCTTAATGAATACCTTTATCTGCCTTTATATTTCTCGTTGGGGGCATAGACATAGAATCCCATGTTGTGTAATACTTGTTGGCATATGATAAGGACCGCCACTCTTATTATATTTATAAATTATTTTAAAGACTAGAGGTAACTAATGCAATCTATATTTTATTGAACAAAACAAATTATTATTATTATTAAATATTTTCTAACATACTTGGTTTCTTAGTTCATCATTCTTTTTATAATTATTTAAATGTTCATACCCGCTATCTGTGTTGGCAACCCGAACATACATATGATTTGATTTAAAAAGTATTCAAAGTAATTAATTATTAGATATTCGTGTCAGTGCAAGGGTCTCTAGTCCTCACCAACCGTTGAACTAGTTCTTGGCGCATAGCACTGTGCCGTCGATTTCTGCTATCTGAGCTGTTGAGTTGGGTTTGAATTCAGTTTTGGTTAAGCTGAGTTTGAATCCGATTTGACTTGCGGTGGTGGTGGGTTTCGACCGGTACATGGTTATGTTTTTGGCTGCCCAATCGTTGTGGCTCGACTTAATAAACCCCACACATGCCCTGGAGATTAGAATTGTGATTTTAGTTACTCAGTTAATTGAAATCCCAATAAAGTAAATGTTTCTGTAGAGTGATATTTTTTTTTAAAAAAAGTGTTATATATATACTGAAATGATTTAATAAATTAAAATATCATTTTCTAATTCTTTCTTATAAAAATGTTTTCAAGATTATTTTTTTAAATGTTCGTTCAGTAAAAGATTCGTTAGTTAAAATAATTATTCATATGTATATATATTAATTATACGTGTACTATATCAGTATATATATATTATACGTTTGTGTTATACGCGTTCGTGACAATAGGAAAAATATCGTTAGCAAAGTAGTAAGAGTCCATAGATCAAAGCATTGGGGTAAAAATAAATGAAATGTTTTTCTGTGTCAAAATTAATTATGTTTATCTCAGTTGTTATAATTAAAAATATCCAATATGATATCATAAAAGTCTTAATTTCAAAGTATTGCTTGCTAGCATATATATTAAATGTTCGCTCCGTATTTTTTAGTAGTCTCAAAGTAGGCGAAGACCTTCAAACTGGGAATTATCTGTCAAGCGGTCCGATGCAGTGTGACATTACGCTTTAATGACAATAATTTCTAGAGTAACCTCAAAGCAGGTGAAGACCCTTTGTGTACACCAAGCAGCCAGATGCAGTTGGCAAAATGCTTAAATGGTTTGCACGCTTTCATGCTAGCAAGATTTAGAATAATATCTCCAATAAAAGTTCTTGTAATATTAATTTTGACATTTTTTTTGGTGTTAAAGCCTCATGCTTAGTAAAAATGAAGTAGTGAACTCCTATATTTAAACTCAGGTCATGAACGTGTTAGCTGTTATTAAATAATATTACTCATCATCAATTCAATTGTTTTATTAAAGGTTAAGTCTATCATATGTGGTTTGGGGGTCAATGGGTTATATCACATGCCCTATTGATCTCATTTTGCTCACTGGCGCCCATATAAATAAATTTGTCAGCAAATTTGATTGTCAGCACAGTAGTGGGTCAATCGCCATAATAAAAAAACCAAGTGTGTTCAATACAGAATGATTTGTTGTATCTGCTAATACATAATATTTGTATATCACTGTATAGTTTTTTTTTCAGACATGGGAGAACAGAACAGTTGAACAAAGGGAAAGTGAATAATGTTTTTTTTATCTTTAATATTTTTGAATACATGTCTCACTCAAACAGTTAAAATAAAGAGCTAACCAAGAAAACGTAGGTAAACTAAAAAAAAGGCAGATTACATAGATTGGGGAAATAATATGAAGCAGCTAGTGAAGATTAGGACAATGGACCTGTAGTCAGAGACCTAGTTAAAATTACTGAAGAAAAAAAATATTTTTAAGCATACAGAGAGTACTATAAGTTGATCTGCGTTGTTCATTATATTGATTGTTTATTACATTATTTTCTTATTTTCAAAAATGGGAAAAGACACTTTCCAAACGATCCTCAGAGAAATGAGAGAAGATCGAAAGGTACTGATGATGATGATGGAAAGGCTGGTAAGGATCGAGGAAGCACATGGCATCCAAGCCAACTCAAATCTAGAAAATGTAAAGCTTCAGCAAGAAATAAATCCCTCTGAAGAACCAAAAGTAGAAAATGAAGATGATCAGGCCACACCAAACGAAGTTGTGAACAGCAAGGAAAACAACAGTGGTGAGGATGAGTCCAATTACGCAACAGGGGAAGAAGCTGATATAGATATAGAGAAAGAAAAAGATGTTCAGACCACTAGTCCAATGAAATTAAAAGTGGAAATGGGACAGATGATGAGTCCTCAACTTAGTATAAAGAAGTTACAGATGCCAATGCCTGGATCCTTGATACAGATTCAAACTTTCAAAGAAGACCCAGGAGAGAAACCCATCGTTCATAGAGATAATGTTAAAGAATTGTTTTTTGTGCATTCGGTCGCAGAAAAGGCCACAGAATTAATGACAGCAATAGATTACAGAAACTTGACACTGACGAGAAAGGACCAAGACTACGACCATTATCAAAAGTTAAAACCATATGTGCCACCTGATCCAGGGAAACAATAAGACAAACTGTAGAGACAGATATATGTACAGAAGACCAACTGACATGACCATAGGGAAAAACGAGACTTGATAAACGGACCGATTTTTTTTAACTTATTATAAGCGGAATATTCAAAAAAATTGATCGTAGTGAGACATGTATAATTTTTGTAGTTTGGGCAGGTTATATTATTCACACTCAGGCTGTTCTCCCAGAGTCTATACACTTATGCAACTGTATCCTGCATAAGTAAAGTCATTTTTTTTCATTGTTTTTTTTTTGAAGTGAAAAGAAATGAAGCAGTCGGATCTGAGTTCGATCCTAGCTTCATGTTATTTACCCTAATACTAACCTTAAATTTCCGATGCAATGGGGCTTTATACGTTCAATCCACGCTAATTTCCATAATAAATAATTTATTTCAAATGCGTATTAAAATTAATTAGTTTAGCTTAAAATTGATCAATTCTCTAAATAAATTCATGAGAAAATATTCATGAATTTATATATATTAAATTGCGTGGATTGTGCGTATATACTTGTAAATATTAAAAATATATAATTGTTCGAAAGTTTCATTGCGTCGGGAATACTTGTTTTTTTTTAATTTTAAATAATTTGTTAAAGTGTTGTTGATTAAAAACTACATTCTTTCGATAAGCTCTCAAATTCTCAAAAACAACAGTAAAGTTTTATTAATTGGAAAAAGATAAGAATTCAATTTCTAATTAAAATCATTTCAGATTTTAAGAATTCATTTTCTAATTAGGAAAGGAATTCAAAAATTAGTTTGAAAGCCTTATCGAGGGAATGTATTTGAAAACAACTAATTGATAATAAAATGAGCGCTAGCCTTAAGGCATCTGGACAATATATATAGCCCTGAAAAGTCAGGAGAAGGGGACTAGTTTTGGTTGTAGAGTAGTGCAGTGAACTCTGTGTGTATAAAAATTGTATTTCATCATGATAGAGGGCTAGAACATCAGGGATCTGGCTACGGTTCCTAAAGTCCCGAGGAATCTTCACTGGAGCTGCTGAACCGTTTTCCGGATCGATCATTCTGCTAAAATTATGAAAGCTACTAAAATACTGTTCCAGTAGTCAACCAATAATGCCTACGTTTTCAACAACTTGGAGGTGTAACTTAAGGACCAGCGGAAGGGGTAATATATTTCTATAATGAACGTTAAACTTTCTGGCCAGTTCGAACTTTATTTTACACTCCTCCTATTTAAGAGCTCTTTATTATTTAATGTAAAAATCTTTATAAAATGCTACTATAAATTTATATTGTAATTCTTTCAATCTCTAGTCTTTAAACTTTTTCTTTTCTTACCTGGCGGTTCGTTTAACATATATATATATATATATATATATGTATTTATCGTGTGATTTATTAATGCTATTTAAAAATTATATGCCAATAATCTTTCAACTCGATGAGCTCCTCTGTTCTATTTGCCTCATGCAAATATTATAATATTAATTTCAAATAGTAATTCTCGCCCATTAGAACTAAATTTGAAAGTTCTATTAATCATCGAGTCGAAAGAAAATATTACATGTTTATTATTTTTATAATTGGCTAATAATAAACTATTAGCTCCGTTTTTCACCTATGTCCCCAGCTCCTAAGTTACAAGTGTTTATATATATTCATATAATGTTAAAATGGTATTTTCTTGCTTCACTAATGTTGATTTATTTATCCATATATATATATTTAAAATGTGCTTTTTGCAAAAGGGTCGATAAAGGGTTAAATATATGTCAATTCAACTTTTGTTATTTTATATTAATATTCAGGAAGGGCACGATATTAGGGCATAATTAATATAGTTTATAAATGTTTTAAAATAGTTCGATAAAAGCTCGTTTGACTTTAATTAATTGGTCAAGTCATCACGTAGAGCATTCTACATGGGTTTTATTTTTCAACGATGACTATCAAGTCATCATCATCAAACGTTGCTGACGTAGGGCCATCTTCCGCTCCGTTAGGCTGGTCGGTGATCATATTCTCTTATTTAAATTTCTCAAGGAAGAAAGTACTTCCTTTCCTATTCATTAGTCAAAGGGCGTAAGACTTGTTAGATGCAAGCCGCCATAGGACTTCGATCATCGACTAGCGATCGTATTTCAATTTTACTCTCTGCCTCGTAAGCCGCCAGTACCGTTGCATTTTTGTTCCGGTAAAACCCGCTCCATGCTCGTAATTCGTTGTGAAGTGATTTAAATTAAAGTCGAACAAATTCTCAAATATATTATTTAGTTTAAATCAGTTTTCAAATCAAGATTAAAGTTATGCCTTAAAATACGTTTTGCTCTTCATGAATAGATTTCCGAATGTGAAAATAAATCTCACATTCCACCGTAATAAAATTAGAACAATCATTTCCGTTCTTAATGAATACCTTTATCTGCCTTTATATTTCTCGTTGGGGGCATAGACATAGAATCCCATGTTGTGTAATACTTGTTGGCATATGATAAGGACCGCCACTCTTATTATATTTATAAATTCTTTTAAAGACTAGAGGTAACTAATGCAATCTATATTTTATTGAACAAAACAAATTATTATTATTATTAAATATTTTCTAACATACTTGGTTTCTTAGTTCATCATTCTTTTTATAATTATTTAAATGTTCATACCCGCTATCTGTGTTGGCAACCTGAACATACATATGATTTGATTTAAAAAGTATTCAAAGTAATTAATTATTAGATATTCGTGTCAGTGCAAGGGTCTCTAGTCCTCACCAACCGTTGAACTAGTTCTTGGCGCATAGCACTGTGCCGTCGATGACTACTATCTGAGCTGTTGGGTTGGGTTTGAATTCGGTTTTGGTTAAGCTGAGTTTGAATCCGATTTGACTTGCGGTGGTGGTGGGTTTCGACCGGTACATTATATTGACTGTGAAGCTGACTAACTAGTTTACAATTTTTTACAAGTACATCCATAATAGCCTCTTCATCCAATTCCAATTATTGCTGCTCCATCATTTCTGAAGACCCCCTCTCACATATAATTCCCTAAAGTTGATAGGAAAGAGCATCACCATGAATATTAGTTATTTATACCAAAGAAAAATAAACAATTATTAGTTAACAATAATAAAAAAAATAATACAAACTCTGTCCTATCCTGTAGTAATGTATGTGCTTAATATGAAATAATATCAAAAAATGTTACCTCATTCCATATCATAATGATGATTAAATATCAAATCACTATGGAGGGAAAGCTGAGCTAAACTTTATTTAACATAAAAAAATATTTTGTCTAACTTAATAATTTCCCCCTATACTTTCTTGCTTTCTAGCATAATGGACTCTTCCATATTCTAGCCATGTTTAAGCTACCAAGTATGGATATCAAATAAAACTAGAATTTTTACAAACAAATATAAAACATATTTGATTTATAATGTTAATTAATTGATGTTGATTAATTTCCATGAGGTTGGCATTAGGGTCTCTTATGGATACAGTCTATCTATCTTTGAATCAGTTTTTCTTGGTAAGTCATTCATAAGCCACTAGAATTCCTCAGCAAGGTGCTTGAAATGATGTTGTTTCCATTTCCTGCAATTGCTTCCCTTTTGTATTTATTTAGACACTTAGTGCAAGATATTTGATGTTTTAAGGCATCATATAGGCAAGGAGATTAAATCATCACATTTCTATTGTGATTGTAGTAATCCAGCTTTATGGCAATATTGATTTAGCTGGAATACATTGCACAGCAGTTTATAATTGATTTTCTTTTTCTTAATTTACTATTTGGCACTTAATGACTTATTTAATAAAAAATACTTCATCATTTATATATATATGCTGGCAATGTTTTATTTCTTTTTCTCAGTGTTCAAATAATAGCACAGTTTTTATTTTTACATCTCAATTTAAAATCAGTTCCATTCCTTTGTCAAGCCAAACAAATTTATCAAACTCTTCTCTGTTTAAATGTTTGTTGTAATTTCTTTTAATTTTGCACAACAAAGATTATATGGTTAATTTGAAATTTTCAAACACATCGTCCATCTTCTCTTGGATTTGAATGTTCAATCTTTAAAAGTTGGCTTTGTACAGTTCTTATGTCAGTTGAAAGATGACAAAAGATGATGAAAATGAACTGGGTTTGCTTTTATACCCTGTTTAGTTTCTGGTGTTTAGTATACTAACTGTTGATTTCCCTTTTCTATGGCTGTAGCTTTCTACTGTTGTGCATATTATATAGATTGCAGTTAAAAAATAAAATTATGTAAGAGAATTCTATTTTTATTCTTCATACTTGTTTGCATAGTGATTAACTTGCAATTAGGTCATCACTATGTTTACTAAGTCTAAGTCTTTATTCATGATGTAAAACACATTTATAAATAACTCATTGTTGGTCTATATATATAGGAAGAATTTCTATAACTGGGTTTTTTATTTCTCCTTAAACAATGGAAATTAGTTTATTGTGACATTTGTTTAATTTAGTACATAATAAAGCAAACATTAATTGCATATATATGTTTACAAAAAAATGACAGTGTGTATATTCAACTATCTGTTAATTAAGCATATGTTTCAACTGGGTTTGATCTGGTAGTGTGAGTGAATAAAGGTTGGTTCCAATGGTAATATTTTTGTAAAAATAGAATCAGTTGTTCAAGATTTCACAATATCTTTTTGAGATAGACAATGTGATCAGATGGTAGATAGGGTGGCAGAAGAAGTCTGTAGAGATCAGTATGAAGTCA
The DNA here is from genome assembly GCA_028023455.1 of Epiperipatus broadwayi. NCBI lineage: Eukaryota > Metazoa > Onychophora > Udeonychophora > Euonychophora > Peripatidae > Epiperipatus > Epiperipatus broadwayi. The sequence continues at coordinate 4,140,576 of JAQFVV010012423.1, forward strand.
GCCTCAGTCCACTTGTGATTAAGTAAGTAAAGAGTTGGAGCTATGGCTGATAGTTGAAATTAAACTGACTTCACTTCTAATAAATAAATTATTTTTGAAATGGAATTTAAAATAATTATGTTCTATACTTTAGTTAAAAGCAGAGCATTTCCAACTCAAATGTGTAACCAATATCACTAAAAGGAACAGAAAGAAAAAAATCCCAGGACAATGTTTTCAATAAACCTTATGTATCTATATGAATTCATGATTCCCTCAGCTTGTAATAATCTGATGTGAAATTATTATATTGGAAACTTGAAGATACAAGAAGAGAAGTCAATGCCCTACAAAAGGAACATGGAACTACAAAAAAATCTAACATGAAAGTAGATACCAGATAAACTGAACTGTGTTATCCTGAAATGAAATACTTGTTAATCTAAAATTTGGAGCTACAAAAAGAAGAAAAGTTAATTGCAGAACATTTAATGAAAATAATTATTAAACTGGAAGTCTAAGTTTATTTGGATTGGAATAATTATTAAACTTAAACATGTAACTATATAATAAGGTCTAAAGGGATAAAAAATCATAGTAATAAGATATAGAGTAAACATCTATAGAACTATATGTTATAATGTAAGAAATACTTAACAATTATGAATAATACTTTTTATAGTTATTTTTTATAACGTTTTATTTTTCTCAAAATATTAAGTGTGTGAACCCTTCAGTTTTCAAAAGAAATGGGTAAGGTTTAACTTAGTCCTATATTTTTTTTTACTGTAGAATGTTTTTTCCAGCTTTGATTATTGTATAAAAGAACAACTAATTTAGATCAAATGTTAGTTAACAGCTGGAAGTAATGTTATATTTGTTATATAAAATTATATGTATTGTATGAAAATATCTGTTAACTTTGGGTTTATCATATTATCATTTTTTTTTATTTATTATTTAACTTTATTAAATAATTGTTTTTAAAACATAATAATTTATTTAATTACTTTTTTCTGCAGACGACTTTATATTTCTATATGTTGTGTTAAATTAGCTATCTGTTGTGTTAAATTAGCAGTGTGTACATGACTGATTTTGTAATAGAATTGTGCTTTAAAATATTTGTAGATTATCACATTAAAGTTATTTAATATAAAATAGAATAAATTTATATATGTGACAGCCATCTCTATGTTCCTTGCAATATCAAGATAGTCTTAGGAATAATAATATTAGGAGTATGCAGGTGTGAGTATATGTTGTGTGTAGACATCCAGGGAATTATTTTGGATAGAGCAAAGATAAAGATCACCTTTAAAGTTCACTTCCTTTACTTTATTTATAAATATAAAATTAGTTTATTATTGGTCAATACACACAAAGTACCAGATGACTATGAGCATTGATGATGATCTGCATGATATCAGTATTCAAGCCTTTTAATATTTATCATGACAGATATTTTAGCACTTTTATTTGTATGTGAAGATGAAATTTTGATGTTTTTTTTTTATTACATTCTCTAAATTTGTCACTGTCTAGATGATAATTAGCCTCAGATTTTAATCATGTACCTCTATTAGATTCAATCACAATGATTGATTGTTGAGTACTGATGACTAATACTCCTGGTGTTTACTAATTATTACATATTTATTCTTTGTATGATCTTTACTCATGATCATTTGACATTTGGAATCATCAGGTTTGAAATGATAATGATGAATCCCATCACTTCATACCATTACAACGTATTTATATTACTCACGTTTTTGTTTTGAGTTTTATTAGTGTATTCTTCACTCTAACTATACAATATTAGAATCATACATCAGCAGAGAAAGTCAGACCACTCTCTTGCATTTTGGAAACAACTTATTTTTTGAATGATTTAAATATAAACATATAGAATATCTTAACTTTTTAAATATTTTTTATTCCACCACACCTTCTTGAAACAGGTCAACAAAGACTTTTGAAAATGGTAAATAATTTACAATATGCATATCTTATGATGAACCAGTCTAGATAACTTATTTGATGTCAACCACTTTGTTTAAATACATTAATGATTATTATTAAGCATTTGTCAAACTAGAAATTAACTTTAGCCCATATAGAAACTTTAAATCTCGAATAGTATTATGTCTGTATTTTTATAGAGATATTATTACCTCAATCTTGATGCTCATGTGCTTAGTTCAATAACTTTTATTATACCACTCTTATGCAAGGTAAAGATTAATTAATCTCATTTCTAAAAATGTACTTAACATACTTTTAAATGTTTTATCCCAAATTGATTTTATATTAAACCACAAATAAATTGATATTTTTTTCATTTTACACAGCAATATATATATATATATATATATATATATATATTGCTGTGCAAAATGAATCTCTATATATATATATATATATATAGAGAGAGAGAGAGAGAGAGAGAGAGAGAGAGAGAGAGAGAATTTGAACACAGACTTTCAAATTCCCTATATTACAACTAGACTGAGGGTATATAAAGTATATTTGCATTTAAAATATTATATATATATATAAATTTATTTATTTTTATACATGCTTCCACTGTTATATATATATATATATAGTTAAGAAATGAACAAGATTTATTAACTGTTACGTAGCAATATTAGTGCTAAATATATCTCTCTATGACTTGAAAATATTCCCCTCCTTCATTTGCTTGTATGATAATTAATTCATAAAAGTTTTACTTATTTCATTTAAAAATTATTTAAACAATAGTAAAATATAGAATTGTATTTCATTGCGGAATTATATTCCACAAACATATGTGGAATAGCATGTATCAGATCATGTTGCAGTAGAATTTTCTGAATTAATCGTGAATATTTCTTATTTTGTAATAGATTAAGTTATATTAAGTTAATTTGTGATACGATGTGAAAATATCGAAAATGCATTAGCTAAAAATAATTAATAAAAAGTTACGCTACTAAAACGTAAGAATCTAAAAAGATTAATACAGAGCATGTTTCTGTAAAATGCTCTAGGTTGGTATTAGCTTTCTTTTCCACATATTTTTCGGAATAACTTATATGTATAATTAGTTATTTGAAATAGAATGTATTTCTGCGGTCTGAGTTTTAAAATTTCATGAACTCTCACTTTTATTTTGCAAATCTCTTCTTTACACTCGATTGTATTATTACTATTCATATTCTAATAGTAATAGTAACAAGTCAGATGTCACATGACTTATATATAGCTTGCACTTACAAATATGTAAAATTAAGAGCGTGCTAATAGCTCTAAACAAGCTTTTTTTTTTTTTTTTATGATAAATGCTACTACAAGAGAAGGCATTCAAATCATTTTTATTTTAAATGGTCCCCATCCCCAGACCGGTTTCGACCTATGGGTCTCTTCAGTGAGGAGTTGGGACATTAGATCTAATATTACGGACCTCATTCCACATAAAGCAGTTGATGCTGGATTGATGCTTTTAGACAATTAACTGAAGTATGCATTTGATATCAACTTCATTCGAAATATATTTACAATGTAATCAAGTATTACGTATATATGTGTGAATGTGATTTCATTTATGGCTGCAAATTATTTTTGTTTCTAGATGTTGAATGCCAATATAAAAAAAACTGCGCCTTTAAATGCTTTTTAAAGAAAGATAAGAGAAAATTAATTTGTAAATATAGTTACACTCTTACAAATATATATATATATTTATAAAATAAAAAATAATAATTGTCACAATAAAATTTTATTTTATTTTATTTTCTGTTTTAATTTATGTATTGTCTATAGAGGAATAAAACTTCACTTTTGTTTTAGTAGGACTGGGAAAAAATCGGATTAACCCAATGTTTTTCTGAAAAGAAAAAGAATTCAAGATAACAATCTCAACTTAAATTTAATTTACTGATTTCAATTTATTTTTTATATATAAATGTTGATAATATTTTGTAACAGTTATTTTTAAATGATTAAAACATCAGTTGGATATTAAAACTATTTTTTTTAAATATTTAAAAAATTAATAAAAGAAATATAGAACAGAGTAAAATTAATTGTTTTATCTTTTCAGATTCATAATTACTATTTCTTAATGCAAAATTTAAATTAGTTTTCTCTTTAAAAAATAATTTGATTTTTGTATCTTTATATATACAATATATAAATACAAGTATATTGTCTACACTAAACTTAATGTAATTATAAGAAACTTAAATTCAGACTTTCAAACTCCTCACAGTTATTCAATCCATGTATGACCACATATATGTGAAGATACATGATCTCCTATATATATGTTTCATGCTGAACCAACTGATGAGTGCTGCTTCAGCACAAAATAGTATATTGGAGATCATTTATCTTGTTCACATATATGTGGTCGTCATGTTTGCAGTTATATAAGATGGATTGAATGGCTGTGGAGAGTTTGAAATCTGATTTCAAGTTCCTTATATATATATATATATATATATATATATATATATATATATATATATATATATTGTAACAGTCAGAATCGTCTATCTCACTAACACACTGCAGAATTCAAACCCCAAACATGAAACTGAACAAATCTAGGAGGAGTTGCCTTCTAGATATACTAAGTTCGAATCTAAAGTCTAAATTCCACAGCACCACCTATGTGATAATGCCTCTGATGCTACTAATAATATATATCTTTACCGGTGCTTGATGGTCAGGGAGAAACAAAGAGACTCTATACTAAGATAAGTTTGGGTTGCTAATTTACGTTTATGGATTGTACAAAAGAAATGTATAAAATAGATAGATAGACCGAGACAGTGATAGGGATCAATAAAATAAAAGATCAAAATTAATTTTAAAAGATTTAAAAGATTTATTTAGATAGAGAAATATATATATAACGCCACTGTCTGCTTATATGAGACAGGGACGCTTACTAAAATGGCTGTTAGCATAATATTCCATAAAAATTACATAAAAGGTTGTGAGAATATATATTCTATTGCTTGGGCCAATATAGTATTATGATAATGTGCTTAAAAGAGACTGGAACATGTGTGAGGTGCCTTGAGTAACTTTGAAGTTTAAAAAAACATTTGAATATTAAGGTTTATAGAATATCTCTTGATTTCAAGAATAGCACAGACAAAAGCTTACTACATGATGAAATGGGAATGTGATCAAGGCATTTATTTTATAATTAAAATTGAAGTTATATTGGGAGGTCAGTATTGCTAATAATGAATTTATTAAAGGATGGAGGGTGTGATACATTTAAATCACAGATGCTTTGTAAAATATATATATATAATAATGGGAAATACTTGAAATGACTATGGAGGGCATCTCACCACTGACCCATAGGAATGGTTGTCACAGACAGAAGAAGTTTGGACTCATCCACAACTTAGTAGCTGGGTGACAGCTACATCTAATTCCCAGGTGTGACATTCGAGTACACACTCTGCCTGGGAACTGCAGGAAAAACCTTGGAGAGAAACAATGCGGTCTAAACAACCAATTCATTTACCAGCAATGCTAGACTAATGTATATAAAACATACAAAATGGATTCACTTAGATTGGGTAAATGCCCAATCAAATTCCCAGACATTTATTTAAAAGGAGTCTGCCCATTCTCGACGTCAAATACGAAACTTTGAAATTTAAGTGGAATATTTTAATATAAGAAAATGCATGCTTGCAGGTTTGAAAAGAAAGCATAGGTTTATTTACGCAATCATGCATTTGGAACACATTTAATCAATGACATCGCACATACTCTCATAATAGGTTAAATTCAATAACATGTAGATTTCAAACTATTTAATTATTATACATATTAATTAATATTAGAATAGCCCTCGAATGAGTGAGTCGCGAGGTAATAAAATGGGAACTATTATAAATTTAATATGCCTTAATATCGGCATCTTGCTTTCAACAAGGGAATAACTCATTCGGTCAAAGACTATTCTGACACACTATCATAATAAAATAAAAGAAAGATTAATAAATAGAAAATATTAACCCAAGGATAGAGAACAAAATTATTGATAAAGTCAATTAAAATGGAAAAACAATTTAAAGTAGCTATAGCATATTAGTAGCTATAGCATATTAGTTTTTGGGGTTACCTCTGGAGAAGCTTTTGCAGGTAGATTGATGGGCAGCAGGTTTTATACAATTCAGCAGCAAAATCTGGTATTGTTCATATTTTGGCAGCAGTTTCAGGGTTCCTTATGTGAGAGCTTTCGATGGTATAGAGCAGCGGCTGGCCATTCCCGAGGGAAAAATAGCCTTCTTGCCAGCTCTACTCCATCAATTCAAGGTTAGCAATTTTGAAGGTTGGGTGGTTCATAGGTGAGACTGTAGACATGGTAAACTGATTTGAAGATGAAAACTCGGCTTCAAATTTTAGTTTGCAGGCATGTATTTAGAAAATCTCAGGACAATATATTTTGGAAATCTTGCTAGAATAATTGTAGAATGATATTAGAATCACTAGAAAATTTGCTGGAATTTACTAGAAACATTTACTGAAATACTACTAGAATGAAGAACAAAAGAAATCCATCCTTTTTATAGTCAAATTGCACAATACAACTGCCCTGGAGCATTACAAAAATATTTTGGACTTTGCTTACTTATCAGCTGTAATCAATCCTCTCCGAATGTCTAAAGGAATTCAACAAAACTTTAATTAATTTCTATTGTTAATTTCCTTGTCAACATTCGAATTACAAATTTGATTTAATTAAAATAACTTTTACTAATTGAATGAAAAACCTTAAGTGGACATCTGCTGTATATTTTAGATAGGCTTCTATAACATTAAATAATTAAAACTATTGTTTCTACCAGCCCTCATTTATTTTAACACAAATATATGGTGTGACTTTTATTTAATCTAAAAGAAAATTATTTTACTTTTTAAATTTTAATATTTGAATCTATTTACTAAACAAATATGAATTTTATTTTAAATCAAAAATATATTATGACTGTAATATATTTTTGTAAACAGATTCAAGCAAGATAATTTTAAATGACAATTTATAATCTTAACATAAGTTTTAAAATACATATCACAGTGTGTGCGCAATTACGACCTATATAACCTACTTTTAAAAATCTAAATTATGTGAACATATACATAATCCATAATATTTTATTTATTTGGGCATGAGTTATACTTATATATAACATGAGCATTGTACTTGTGGTTTAAAATTGGGTGGGATTTTCGGCATATAAGCGCATTGCAGACACACTACGATACATTGGGGTTCAAACTAAGGTATGAGGGTAGGAAAGAGGTGAGAAAAAGTGAAATGAAGATCTGCAAAGCAGATCCTACTGTTTCAATATATATATATATATTAATTTATATTTATCTGTAAGAATTTATAGCATAGTACTTAATACATTTGACTACCATGATCACAAACAGAGACTGAAATTGAGCTACAATGAAGCTGGGAGTTTTTTTAGATGGTGAGCATTTTTAGGATTTTTTTGTATCTGGCTTACTAAATTGATTATTGGGCACTAAATGACTTTCAGCTTAGACAGTTTTCTTGTAATGAAAAAAGAAAAACATTAAAATCATTTTCCAACAATTACTTATCTTATAAATAATGTCTTCTTTACAATTTCTTTCTGGGAGTTTAAGGAAGAGAATGTTGCATAGCAATGAGTGAAGAACAATTTTACTTTTTAACTTTACCTATTCTGCCTTCTAGTGACAGTGTATTATAGATTTAAAAATTATGTAACATTCAGATTGATTAAACTCCAAGCAAAATCGATATACATTTGCGATGGTCTCTACCATTTTAAACTCCATCAACTTTTGCAAGTAGAATATGATTTCTAGCTGTAAATCCAAATTAATTAATTAAAATAATAACAAAAAGAGCAACAAATTTTAATTCAAATGAAACATTTGAAATAAATGTTAGTAAAGTGTGATTGAATTTTTACATATAATAACTTAGACCCACAGATAAAAGCCATTTCTGTCAATAAAAGTTGGCATTATTTATAATGGCTAAAAGGAAATAAATTATATATAAAGACAGTGCTTGAAGTTTAATCACTCCTAACTTTATATATACATACTACATATATATGTATAATGTAACAGTCAGATTTGTACATTCCTGTAACAAAACCTAGAGTCCAGGTAAAATGCACTAAACCTGATTGAAATGGGATATGGCTGTCCCAGGTCCAACAAGCTTCAACCTATTTACCAGTACTCTGTGAATTAACACCTATGAATGACATTTCTGATATTACATACATGCCTTGTGTTACTTTGTGAGCTATCTCCAAACAGGAAGAGACATGAGACTCAGAATCCAACCACACGTGCAATACAAATATAGGTTATATATAGAGCTCACAGTAAGTTCTTAACAAGCTTTGCAGAAACTCATCTGGGATTGGAGTTATTCTCCAAAGATTGTTAAGAGCTTCACTGAGGAAGCCAATAGCAGAAACTGGTTTGGAGTTGGGAATATTCTGCAATTCTTGTTAAGAGTTTATTTGTGAGCTCTATATATAACATTTGTAATATAAGCTTATTAAATTAGTTCGTGTGACATATGACATGATATCTTTGTAAATATGGGTTAATAAACTAATAACAGATTAAAGTTAACTATTAATAATATTCTTAATTATAATGCATATCAAACATATATCACCAGTATTTTAATTGATTGGAATATGACTAAAAATGATAATCGATATGAAGTAAATTTAAATCAGTTTATTGCAATTAATAATAATGAAAATAAGTTACACTCAATGAGAAAGTGAAGTACAACTAATTTAACACATGCAGGCATTATACAATGTGATGAGATTAATTGAAAACAATACAGTGCATAATCTCATCTAAGTTTATTAAATAACTCTCATGCTCAGTAAGTAATTTATGCCTGTAATAATTTAATATTTCTAATAATATTTATTTCTATGTCATGGTAATAATGCTAGTTAGAGACACATATTAGTTACTACAGCAATAATATTATGGCTGTTTACATTAAGCTAAATGCAATTCAAGCACAATAATAAAACTCAAGAATGATGTAAATTAGAATCCATCAAACCAGAGATTCTCATGGTTTCAAATAAATCATTAATAGATATATTATACTGAGAAAGAATGAGGTAAATTAGCATTATCTTTGGTTCACTATAGGCACTTGCTAAACTTTACTAAAAGGTGGTGGTGCTGATGTGCAGTTATTTCCATGTATAAGATGTGTGGTAACTTTAAACCAAGGAGCTTGCTAATAAATTAATTAATATGACCTTATACGTTCAGAACTCAGATAGGCCACTCAACAGTCCTTAGCCCTTATGCCAGTAACATGCTTAGTGCTCTTATCTGAAATTTACAGTCCTGGGTATGACTTGTGTTCACAAGTGTGTAGGTAGCCAGGACATGGGTCAGTCTACACTGATAATCCATGTGGATTCACAAAAAGGGATATATATTGTGTAACGAGCACAGACAATGTTACATTGTTTTTTTATTAGTAAACATGAAAAGAATAAAAGTTCGCAAATAAAACTGTCTTTTTAAGAATTAAAAATGAAATTAAAAAAATCATCTTAAACTCGTATAGATATAAAATTGCACAGATAAAAAAAAAATTATTAAAATAAAACTTTATTAAAAATAGAAAAGGTATTTTAAAAACAAAAACTTAAAAAGATTTAGAGATAAAAATATATCTTTAATTTTGGAAAACACATTAATTAATCAAAAATGGAAATGATTGTTTTAATTAGATAAAGGTAAACTAGCCTTTGGCATTTAAATGTAAAATCAATGGTCAGATAGGAAAACAATAGAAACTAATAGCCAATGAAAGAAATCCCTCAAATCGGACCTCAGTGAAAGGACTATCACCATCGTCGTGACGTAATGTTCAGTGGATCTGAAAGGCTACTATAAAAAGTAAGAAAAGAAAATTATTAAGGAGAGTAGACAGATATGTGTTAGTGTGGAGGTGAAGGAGAAGGGATTGAAAAAATGCACTATTCAATCCCTTCAGTTCTGCTAAGAAAGAAAGAGAAATGAACTATCATTTTCTACATTGAGGACCAGTTAAAGCAAAAACCTCTGGATGGATAAATAAATCAGCCTACAGAATATCAACCCCTTTAGGACGGTGTGGGAATTCACGTTCATGACAAGCAATGGATAAAGTTGGACATTTTAAAAATCGTAAGGACTTTATATTCACTTGAAAAAATAAGAACTCTAAATTTTAAAACCTTTTAGTAAATAATGCAATAGAATCATATCTGACCAAACTAAATTCGTTATTAATAGTGTCATTTGATGTATTTTTTTTTATTTTAAATCATTTCCATTTACATTTTTTGTTCTTTAAGTTTTATTATGATTTCTGTTTTCCGATAAATTAAAATATATCAATGTTAAATTTAAGTCGGGCATGAATGGCTGTATAGATTTGTAAAGTTATCATTAGGGTAGGGTAATCTTAGGTTATCTTTGTCATTGTTGGATTGGGTCAATGGATTGGATATATTGGTGTAGTTAGTAGATGTAATGCAAAATTTGCTATGGGCAGAATCGCGAGTATACACCGCACACTTCTGTTTGCCTATGGAAGGAATTATAAGATGGAGAACACAGTTCCTTTCTATGGAGTTTTTTTATTGCTCTTCTTGTCAGATAGATGTAGTATTCCTATCTGTCAAGAGGCAGTTTCTTCTCTTAACCTTTTGTGCTGCTGTATTTCGTATTACATTGAATACATCGAAATATCAGATGGATTGACGCCAGTTTGACTGTGAACTTTTAGCCTAAGGTTAAATAGGAATAGAATGTTATATCTTCAAATGCAAATCTATGTAGTCTATTCATACTCGACACTAAATAAAAATGCAATAAATTTAAGTTGTTTATAGACGCTTGCATGGATTCATTATCGGTTAATTATGTTTTGGGTTTTCATATTTGATCAAAATATATACATTCGATAAATAATGATACCTTACGGTGAGTATCTAAAATGTATTTATTCGGAGGTCTTTTAAGTTATTGGTGTCAATGCAAGCTTCTTATGGTGAATGCTATTGGGTTACTTATAAATTTCCCTCTGCAATTGATGGTATCAATGATTTTGTATTTTGATCGTTTATGTTTATTTTGAAATGTTTTTGACCGTGGAATCTATGTAACCGATCTATACTCAACATTTTTAAACAAATCTGTGCGAACTAATAATAGTATAAAATTTAAAATGTAAATTAAAAATCTAAAATAAAAGTAAAAATAATGTTAAATGTTAAAGTAAACATATTAAAATAATAATGTTAAATCTTATATATATATATGTGTGTGTGTGTGTGTGTGTGTGCGTAAATAAATATTTCATGTGTTAATTACTGGCAGTGGCTTATTTTATTCTTTTTTAAAATATTCTTAGATAAGAATTAATAAAATATATTATTATAAATATAAATCTCTGCTACTCCCTGAGCTAGTGACAATGGGCTAATGACCGGAATCAATATACAAAAAAAAATTTATTAATAGGTAATCTATTATTGAAATATATTATTTTTAGGCCATGTGTATTGCCCCTCATAAATATTTAATAAATTTACAATGTTCAAATTTGTTTTCTGACAAAAAATTTTCAGAAGCTGGTATTTATTGTTATCCAAGTCAACAATTTCTCAATATGCCCATTCTTATCCCTATAACCATATTTTCCCCCTTTTTTGAAAACTATGTATGCCTAACTCACCATACAGTAGTAACACTGAGTGCAAGCCATAATAATTAATTGATTCAATAAGGTTTGTGCATTTATCCAAAATCCCCAATCTAATTTCTACCTTATGGTTTTCTCAGAGAGGTGGTATGAATCTGAGGGTACTGCATGTAGGTCATAGAATCTAATACAGCCCTTTTGAAGCTAAATTTTACTTCTTGTATTAACCATAAGGTTATGAGTCAATAATAAAAATATAAGCATAGAAAATGGTGATTATGTGATGTTTAGAGGATAAACACCATTTATAATCATGGGATGAAGATGATTATTATTATTAAAATCCCAAATATATAAAATGTATAGATACTGAACTGATTTCAGATCTTTATGACTATACAAGTGGATGAGCTTGGATTGAAAACATTATCTGCTTTCATTTTGAACTCATAGCTATACAGTTAATGGAAAAGGTAAAATGTAGCTTCAGGAGGGTTGCATTAGATCCTAAGATTAATGTCATTCAAGGCATTTTACTAATGAAACTCATAAGCTGGAAGGTGTGCAGGCACTAGATAAAGATTTTATACACAATCCTTCCTACATCCATTGATTACTATGACTTGCACTGGGTAGCACTGGCTAAACCATTAAATAAGTTGGCATAGCATATGAAATTAATTTCATATTCTTTTTTAAAATCATAATATTTATAGGAATATTATGAGGTTTAATTAGAATGAACTATATTTAGTAAGAGCTAAGTCTAAGATAATTAAATCCTTTGACTGAGAAAACACATTCTCGATTTATTTAAATGTATTCAATACTAAAAAAAAATATACTTAATAAAATACAACCTTAGTTGTTATTTATAAAAGATCAATTATATATATATATATATATATATATATATATATATGTGTGTGTGTGTGTAATATATTATGATTCGATGTCTGTATTTTTAAAGCAATATACATAATTATATAACTGAATATTTGTAAATACAGTAACTAAACTAAATAATTAAAAAAATGTTATCCTCTTAGGAGCACTTTTGATTATCCCAGTAATCTGTGCATAGTAGATAATAATATTTCAGCATCTGTTTTTTACAACCATAATGAATCATGTATTTATGGTTTTGACTTCAATTTTAACAGTGTAAAAATATTGCAAATTGAAAAAAAAAATAATAAAAGAAAAATAAAGGAAGCTATGCTAATATACAAATATAAACATGACTTAATTAACAGGCAAGCAGCAAACGTTAAGATCACGGAATTGTGGGAAAGTTAGCATTTCAAAGCTTTAGTTGACCCAGATTATTCGGATAATCGAAAGGGCTCCTGGAAAATTTTTTTAATTATTTAGTTACTGTATTTACAAATATTCAGTTATATAATTATATATATATATAGCGGAAATATTTTATTTTGAAAATATAACACCCAGGAAGAAGATAAACAAATTAGCAAATATATTTTTAAAATAATAATTCATTTATTTATTTATTTATTTCATTTTTATGTTAATATAAATAAAACTTGCATTTTTTTATTAATTAAACTTGGCCTTCACATTTGTTTATTGATAAAAGAATATAACTTATCATTCATTTATTTGGGTCACATTAAAGATATAAATCACTAACACACATTTAATTTTACCCTGAAATATTTGAATACACATTTATAAGATTGATTCGAATATACATTAAGTCATAGTGTACTTAGAAATTTAGTACCATATGTTAACATATACATTCGGAAAATATTTCTTTAAAATGTAATAACTATAAACATAATCTTATTCTTTCTAAATTTAGGTTTAGTAATCATTTATATTATTTATATATTGAATGTAATTTGGATTCAGTAAAACATGCTTTGTCTCCATATATATTCATGACTTTGTTTACATATTTAGACACTCCATATTCACGACTCTAATACATTTTTGCATTTAAAACATTTAATTTCTAAACATGTTGGATAACTTAATCAGTAGCATAACCCTCTATATTGTTACAATATTTAGCGTACCCAAAAACATGGCTTATTAATATAATATGATTGTCATTATTTTCTTATGAATAATATAGTTCCCCCACTTACATGTTACAATATATATTGTGATGGATGCCTTCAACACCCTTCTACTAATCATTACACACATAATAAGGTCCAATCCAAATTCAAGCCCATGATATTAATGTTATGTATTAAGTGATAGAATTAGGTGTTGTCAGGACACATAAACTAACAAACCAGTTACCACAACCTAAAATTTAAAGCTAAATATAAATAAACATTAAAACAAAAGTTACACCCAACTAATAAAATTGATATCATGGCATACAATAGATTGGATGATTAAACGTAATCAAGAAAAAAAATATTAATGTATATAATATTAAGAAAAATTCAATGTTTATTTTTTTATCTTTTCTTACAATTCTGTTTTAACAAATTGTTTATGTTAACATTTAGTCAAAGATGAAATCAACAATAAAATAAACAGATTAGAATTAACTGGAATTAACTGGATTAATATATATATATATATATATATATATATATCACAACTTGCTTTTAAGCTTGCATTTAAATGATCACTAGATGGAGCTTACCAATAGCTCTAAACAAGCTTTATTTTTATAAGTGCCAAAAAAGAAAGAATTCAAAATCTCTATCATTATCTCTACCTCCAGACCAATTGGTTTCGAGCTTATGGCTCACCTAAGTGGAGGACTGGGACTCTAGAAACTAGATCTAAAATACTAACCAAAAATCAGCACTTACAAAACATGTTTCTATCAATGTGAAAGTCTGACCTTTTCAGCCATGTAAATCTTCAAATCCAGCTTTGCAAACCAGATAGCTATATGGGTCTGAATTCATCTCAGTTTTACCATATAGTAATATCCTCTGCAATATAGCATCCCAAAAGCCATCAAAGGTACACTTATAATAATTAATAAAACAAGTTATTAATTTTGTAACTTGCTTTTAAGCTTGCATTAATAAATAATAAAACGAGTTATTAATTTTGTAACTTGCTTTTAAGCTTGCATTTAAATAATCACTAGATAGAGTTTAACAATCACTCTAAACAAGCTTTGTTTTATAAGTGCCAAAAGAGAAACAATTCAACACAACCTACAACAAGTCTGAAAATATATTTAAGTAATAAAATCTTATAAATAAATCATGGATTTATTTCTAAAACCCAGAATGGATTATACCATTATCATGAAAATGAAGGCTGATTGCTAACAAGTTGTCAATTTCATCAAGGAATTGCAATTGACACATTTAATGGATGCCAGAGAAAATATACTTAGTCTTAAAATTATAGAGCAGGATTGCCATCTTTAAATAGGTCTATGCATAAAATAAGCATAGACTAGATAAAACAAAACCTAGCCCAAATAACCAGATCTTCCACCATACAATTTCTTGGTATACCACTCTATAAATAATAAACATGGCCTTAAGTAAATTAGATTTGATAATGTCCAATGTATTAAAAAAGACATATTGTGTGAAAAGTATTAGTAAGAAAAGGATAAGAAGCAAGTGATACATATCCTAATATTACATGATAGGTTAATAAATACATAAAAAAGAATTCATTGTATTTGCACCCATCAGACTACAATTGAGAAAAAAATACTCCAATTTTATTCCACATATGCTTGTAGAATCACCCATTGACCCAGAAAAAGATTGAATGGATGCATATAACAAAATGCTAACAATGAGTAAAGAGATAACAAATTCCAAAAGAAAAGTAAGTATTATTTTTAAAATAGGTGATAAAGTTTTCATTAAGACATCCCATGTAAACAATCCAAAGGATTTATCTTACACAAATTTTGTGATCTATATGAGGGCCATATACAATCATCAAATGTGCTAGACCAAATGTGTACTGGATAGATAAAGGTAACGGTGTCAAAGGAACCTACAATACTCAAAGTATGAAGCCATATCATGGTAACAAATAATAGATTTACCAATAACAGAAAACAAAATACAATCCTATAGATTACAAACCTGAAATTTCAAATACTATACAATAATGCATGTATTTGATCAAAATTTTATATGAAATAGTGATATTTTCTAAAATCACTAATGGTAAACATGGATAATATAATAGACCATAAACTCTCCCATGAAAGTAAAAAGTATGGACCTAATTTAACCTAACTCTAAAAAAAAATCAAAGAATTAAAGATAAAAACCATATTTAATACTTTTACTGGAGGAAGGGGGTGGATGCTCCCAACATCCTTCCAATAACTAGTACACATACCATAATGCCCAACCCTAATTCAAGCCCGTGATATTAATGTTACTTATTACGTGATAAATTTGGATAATATTAGGATACATAAACTAACAAATCAGTTATCACAGCCTAAAATTTAAAGCCAAATATAAATAAACATTAAAACAAAAGTTAAATGTAACTGCCCAAATGGATATTATGACATACAATAGATTGGATTAATGAATTTAATCAAATAATAATAATAATAATAATAATAATAATAATAATAATAATAATAATAATAATAATAATAATAATAATAATAATAATAATAATAATAATAATAATAATAATAATAATAATAATAATAATAATAATAATAATAATAATAATAATTAATGTATATAATATTAAAGTAAAGAAAAATGCAACATTTATTTCATTATCTTTTCTTACAATTTTGTTTTAGCAAATTGTTTACGTTAATACTTAGTCAAAGATGACATCAACAATAAAGTAAACAGATTACCACCAACTGGCATAATACTTAATATATATATATATAAATTTATAAATAAATACTAGAAAATACAGTACTTAAAAGTTTATGTAAATATATCTATAACCGTCACTTAGAAGTGCTTTAACTATCTTTGGAGTTTTTGTCAACTAATACTTTTAAAATGTCAGCTTTCCCATAATTTCGTGATCTTAATGTTTCCTGCTTGCCTATTAATTAAATTTTGCTTGTATTTATATATTAACATTGCTTCTTTAATTTTATTATTATTATTATTATTATTATTATTATTATTATTATTATTATTATTATTATTATTATTATTATTATTATTATTATTATTATTATTATTATTATTATTATTATTATTATTATTATTATTATTATTATTTCGTTTAGTTTTCAATAGTTTTACATTACTATAATTAAAATCAAAACCCTATATACATGATTTATTATGTTCATAAAAGACAGAAGCTGATAAATTATCATTATTTTTATAATTTTGTTTTGTGTTTTGAATCCTTTTTAAGAATAACAAGTGCTTTTTTGTTCTTTTTTCTATTGTGCACCTCAATTCACCTATAAATCTACTGCCACACCTACATGTCCATTTGTAAATGATACAATTTTTATTTGTTGATATAGACTTATCTTTTGAATTATTTATTAATTTATTTAATGTAGGTGGTGCATAAAATGCAATATCACATATACTTTTATAAGTTTTCTTAATGAAACTTGCCTGTTGATTTGAAATATATAGTACTGATATCCAAAATGTTTTATCAGAATAATTAACATTATTATTAATATTGTTTTTATATTTAGAATTAAATTTTTTAACAATATAATAAACACAATCATAATTATATCCAAAGTTTAACAATTCATTATAATAAATTTCAATATTTTTGGTTTTATCCAATGCATATTTACAAAGATTATCATTTATAAATACGAAGGACTTCAAACCTGCCATTTTATGTGACATTGGTACTTTTGATTCATATTGAATATATCCTCTTTTTGCTATTGGTTTCAGAGTTATATAGTAATCCAGTTTATCTTTGTTTCTAGTTATCTTGAGATCTAAAAAATCATGTATATATGGTTTTGATTTTAAAATTATAATAACGTAAAAATATTGGAAACTGAAAGAAATAATAATAATAAAAAAATTAAAGAAGTGATGTTAATTTATAAATTCATGCAAAATTTAATTAATAGACAAGCAGCAAATGCTAAGATCACAAAATTATGGTAAGTTGACATCATGGAATTATGGAAAAGCCTGACATTTTAAAAGTATTAGTTGACAAAAACTACAAAGATAGTTGAAAGTGCTTCTAAGTGAAGGTTATAGATATATTTTTATAAACTTTTAAGTACTGTATTTTCTAATATTTATTTATACATTTTCTTATATTATTTTGAAGAAATACAGACATCAATTTGTAATATATATATATATATATATATATATATATATATATATATATATATATATATATATATATATATATATATATATATATATATATATAAAGTGATTACCAACACAAACTGTTTTACTGGATACAAAACATATGAATTAAGAATTATTCATCATGTGAAACGATTTCTAACATTTATTTTACAATCCTTATGCTTATAATATTACAACTTTTGTGTCAATGCCTTTATAGTACTTAAAATAATAGGTTATTTTTCACCTTTTTTTCTGGTCAAGAAAAAAATAATTTGGTAGACACTGATTCAGAAGTGTGCAAATATTTGTGATATTCAAATATTGTTTTTATTTGTAGTGTCTATGTTAACTGTGGTTTTAAAGTTATGAGTATAATGCCCTGTAATAATATCCACTCATCTTTATAATAAGTTATATTTTTTAGTCATTCTCATATTGTACTAATTTTATCATTATTTTAGTCCATCAATTACATACTTCTATTATTTTTCAATGCTGACGTTTAGCTAATCAGCACCAATTGTATCTTTTAGACATTTAGCTATACCATGTTCATTATTTCTTCTCACAATTTATAAAACTAATGACAGCATTTTACTAGATATCTATTAGCATCATAGGATTTTACATGTTAAAAAAATATTACATCGATATGCGCTATATAAAATAAAGTTTGAGCTGCTATAGCAAGTGGATTTATTGTTTCATCAAAATCTGTACTTAAACACACACACACATACACCTCCCCACACATATATATATGTGTGTGTGCGTGTGTGGTGTGTGTGTAAATAGATGGGTTTGAACGCAGGGTTTTTCAGTCTGTATTTGTCCTACACTCATATATCTATAAGAAACATTCAGTATTAACAATTGATGTGTTTGGCGTATAAGAAATATTCAATATGTGCTAATTAGACATTTATATTGGTGTTTTGCGTATTGCAAAATTTATTCCAAAGGTTTTTGCTTTTATATATGCGCATTTTGTTTTTATGATTACTTTCCAAAATTTATTTTAAAAATTTCATCTGAAGTTATTATTAAAACTGATAATGAGATTACATTATTATTAAGAATTATCAGACTGTGGTGTTAGTCTGTTTTTCATTTTTACTAACTCTAATCTTACTTAACGATCATAAACACATTCCAAACTGACAAAGTTCTGCTAATAATAATCCATGCTAATGATAATTTTTCAAAAAAAATCTTAAAATTTTTTTAAAAATAAGATTAAGATAATAAATACAAAGACACTATTCATGGAACATCTATTTTTAGTTTAAGAATTTTTACACATTACATAGAAATAGCAATATAAAAATTATCATTATAATAAAAAATGTACTTTTTTTTTTAAAGAAGTTATATATACTCGTAAATATATTATCACAAAGACATGTTTTAGATTATATATATTACAAATATATATAAATCATTTTTTATGCAAATAAAATGTAAAAAATATATTATAAAATTGGTATAAATCATAAAGAACCATTTTGATGACTTTTTATATTAATAATGATATAATTTTGGTACTATTATGTATATTAACTGCAACTATTTTTCCAGAAATGAAAAATAGACATATTGTTATATAAAGTATAATAATTCAGTGCATAAACTTTTTAATATTCCTTGTACTGCTAATTGAAACATTACATTTCTTTTTTAATTACTTCAAAATATATTTTTAAAAATTAAAATATTTGCCAGTATGCATACAATATACTATACCTGATGATCAATCGTATACCTATATGAAGTTTGTAAAAGTAGCATTTAAATGCTGTTAGCTATTACATGGCCTTTACCAAGTACAATGACTGCAGTATAACTTATTGAAAGTATGTTGTTTTCAGAATATGTAAATCAGTTGTGTGATAATCTGTGCATGATGTATCTTTAGTTATCATCTCATGAATTAAGCTTTTTTTACAAAAAATAATTATTCTTTTATTCTCATTTTTCTACCCTTTGTTTCATTATCCAAAACACTTCTATTGATTACAATTAAATTATTACTGTGTATTTCATACTATTTAAGCACTAAATAAACTTAGCATTTTGAATTCGCTCTGCTACATGTGTAATATTTAATTTTTTTGAAGTAACTTTAATTCTCATATCCATAAATAAAATTTTATATAATATTACATATTGTTAAGTGTATTTTTTATTATTACTAATATAAAAAAATCATACCAACATGTTATTAAAATATAATATTTTAATCCTTCAAATAGTTGGCAGTTTTGACTACAGACTTTCTGAAAACTTTTTCATCAATTTAAAACATATAAAGTGTAAAATAAAAAAAAACCCACAATGGCTACAGTCAGTATCACATACTAATATACATTTCTAAATATTTTAATTTCATATACATATTTTTAATTTAACTGGTACCTATCTCAATAAATTCCAGTTACAATACTATTTTTAAAAAATCAATTTAGATTGAACATAACTCATATAGTATAAAGTTTATGCTCCCATTCCAGGTTTAGAGGTATCTCATACTGCTTGTAGTAAAATAGTTGTACATTTCTTTTTTATTTTTGCAAATAATGCTAATTTTCTTCTTTTTAAGACAAATATTATAAACCTTATTAACTAGTATGTTCAATAATTAAACAGCAAATTTATTTCATTATAATAATTGATTGAAACAACATAAACAACTAAATCCAATTAAACAAAAGTAATTTAATTTTTTAATTTTTAAGACTATATTTTTTAAATTTTTTGTATAAATATATTAATATTTATTATAAATAATACTTATAATAAAAAATCAAATTTAAATGATATTTATGTAAACAATTATGTTTCATATTTATAGCATTTAAGTTACTATATCACATTGTAACTGATGTCAGTTAAATATTTTGAGTAGAATTAAAAGCTCTGGTGATGATTGTTAGATAGCTAAAATTGTCAGCTCATTTGGAAGATTAATTATATAAAATAAAGTATTACATTATTCTGTGTTATGACATAAAAAATTTAAATCAATATTCCTTTTAGTACTAATATAACCAATAATTATTTTTAAAAAGTAAATAATTTTTAAATACTTCTGTTTTATGAATGAGTTGTTATGACTAATTCAATCATAGGATTGTGCTTTAGGAGATTTTTATAGTACACCATAAAATTATTAAATTATAAAATGAATTAAATATGTAATTTTTTTTTTGTTTATAGTCTTTAGAGTCCATGAAATCCTGAAACTAGCTATGATGTAATGGTGCTTCCATTTGTATGTTTGAATATGTGTGTGTGAATATCTGGATGGTAGGTATTCTAGAGAATTTTTTGATGACACAAAGGTAAAGGTCTTCCTTAATATTTGCATACTTTATCTTGTTTATATTGAGCTGATATTTTTTGCCAGCTCATATTCATATATATATATATATATATATATATATATGAATATGAGCTGGCTATATATATAAAAAAAATACATTTTATTAAATTATATATATATATATTACTTTATAATAATACTTATTTTTGTACTAAAAAAATAAATAATAACACTTATTTTAAAATGGACTTTTTGAGAGTTTTGGGATAAATTAAATCAAGATAACAAAAAAGAAATAAGATCTTTTAAGTTTTTTTTTTTTTTAATAAAAGCTTGTTTTGTTTTTTTTTAATTGTTTCTAATTCTTACCAATTGTTAAAGATAGGAGGGCAAAGAAAGTATAAAATTTTTCTGCAATTAACTCTATTGTTGAGACTTTAAAAAAATGGAGGTATATATTATCTATTACGATGATCAATTGGAATGTTTCCATGGGATTATAAACAAAATATATAAAAAAGAAAGGATATGAAAGGTGTGAATTCAGTCTTTAAAAAAATTATAAATTACAGATTTGCCTTCAGTTTTAGAAATAATTTGACTTTTGCCGAAGTCAGTATCTGATATATTGGTTTTAATTCGGTTCAGATGCTTCAAAAAAAAATCTACAAATTAAATAAAGAGAAAGAAAATGCTGAGTGGCTAGAGGTAACAGAACTTTTTCTATTGGGAACCTTGTTTTCCATTACCTTCTGGAACTGCCATTAGAAATGTCGACATTGCATAGGACATTGAGAGCTTTCTGAGGAAAATGGACTAAAATGGAAATTCCGGACAAACCACAAGCATAAAATGAAATACTTTGCCTACAGAACCAATACACTGATTGATAAGGGTAAATAGACTTTTCTTTTTATTACAAAAAACATTTGCATGATAATATATATATTATGTATAATGGCATATTTTTAAAAATCCTCCACTGCAAGCATATATATAAGTTTTAACAATAGAAAAGTGGGAGGGGGGGTTATAGATTTGTTAATTATATTTATTTCACTAATTTAAATTAATCCACATTATATTGGGTTTTTTTTTATTTTATATTTTATTAATTAAACTTATCTTTATTTTCAACCATTGTTATTCTGATAATGTATATATGAATATAAAAAAAAATTGTATACTCAATCTAAGGAAATAGATATAGGATTTAACATTAGAATGAAGAGGTTTAAGTGTTGCTAACAAGCACTCTCTTATAGTAAGTCACCAATGAGTTCACTCATAATAAGTATTTATCATAATTATTGGTAAAATCTTATACATTTAATAAAGTGAAGGTGCATGTTCCTTTGAGAATGATGTGTTAAATCTGAATTAGTAAGGAATAGATTGGGATGGCTTGATTAAATAAATGCAAGGGAAAAGAATAATAAAAAAATAGGAAAAAGGTATAATAAATGTTTTAATATTTTTTTTATTATAACTAGTTAAATATTATATTTAATTTTATAAAATTTTAGTCCGATAAAATAAAATTATTTTAGAGATTACATTTGGAGATTGCCATTCAAAAACAAATAATTAACCATGATTATGGAGAACATTGAAATCCGATCCAGGCTGAAATGCTTGGTGGTGCCCTCAAACTGCCACCTTATTTTGTAATTATTGAAAATTTTCGATCGTGGCAAAATGTTTTGTCACAATAAATTTTAAGATGACCATTAGTTTATTGAATGCCAGTACACACAATATTTAGGCCCAAAAACCTTGATGATGATCAACATTGCTATAATGATTCCAGAATTCTTGATATAGAATTAGTTTTATAATTATTTTTAATACTTATGTATGTGACTGTAGATAAAATATTGATGATTGCTTTTATATGTCCTACATTTCATATTGATTAGATGATGGTTAGTCTAGATTCCAAATTGTCTTTTTTTAATTCCAGTCACAAAGGATGATTGTTGACTATTGGATATTGACATTACTGGTCATGACATATTATAACTTACACAATAATTCATATTGGATTTTGATGTTGACTTTTTGCTCATTTTCTATTCCTCAGTAAAAGTATGATGATGATTATTTTAATTTACTCTATATACCCCATCAATATAGCATATACAATATATATATATGTTTAAAATATTTAAGTTGAAAGCTACACTTTAATTTTGTAAAATGTTGCATTTTAAAAAATTATCATAAATAATTAATATAAATTAATTTTTAAAAAATGTACGTTTTAAGACATTATCATAAATAATTCATATAAATAAAGATTAATATATTTATACAAAATATTTAATTAATAATTTGAGAAAATGGATTCATATATATACAAATTTAAATTTAGGTTAGAGTATGCATACAATTATGTTTGTTAAAGATCTATTTATATATTTTGTTAAAGATCAATTTATATATGTTTGTTATATAGAATTGCCATGGTAAATAAACTATTACTTTGGAGACATTTGTATACCTGTTTTATTTAATAGTTTCAACAATAATAACAAATATGTCAAGTGATTTTTATTCTTTAATATATTTATTAACACATAAATTGTTAAAAACAGCAGATTTTAAATGTATAAATATGGCACAAAAAAAAAACTGTATTATAAGTTTTGGTGTTCTGAACATTTATTTTAAAAGAAATTGAACTTTTCATTGAATTAAAAATTTAAAAATGTATTTCAGTTATTTAAAGAAAGTTTACTATGTGCTAAAATATTTGTTGAAGAAAAAATAATCTATTTATAAAAATTGGGAGATAGAAAAAAAACATATATCCACATAGTATATCACTTTAATATGCCAATGTTTCAATATTAACATTGTATGCATTTTCAAATAGCAAAATAAAATTACAGATTAAAAAGAGAAAAAATGTAATTTTCAATGCCAAAATAAATAAAAAAATAGGTTTATTTGTAATTTTAATCTTAATATTATATTCAAATTTAGAAAGTTAAAACAAAGTAAAAAATATATATGCTGCATTAAAAATTAGTTAATAAAATAATTCTAAACAAATATATATATGCCATGATTTAAATAAAATGAAAGCATAAAACAACAACAAAATATTGCTTCATTAAATATTATACATTGTTTTAGTATTTCACTTTGCAAAAATAACTAACTTCCTATCATCTTATTTCTGTCAATTTTCTATATCTTTCATAATATTTTATGAAAGAAACCGTAATCACAGTTTTTTCAATTTACATTTGACTTTGAAATTGAAAGGCAAGATATGTTATTGCAAATATGATTAAATTTTATATATATATATTAGTTAAACTATTATGTTTTACTTTCATATTTAATTAAATATTGTGGTTTATATGTGTTTAATTTTTGCTAAAAGCATTACAATGAATTTCATACTTTTTATCCTACATTACACTATTTTTTTTAATTCTATATTACATGTTTTTCTTTAAACATTTTTTTTCCTCAAATAAATTATATTATTATGAGGATATAAAAAATGTGATTGTTTAGTTTTTAAATATGGTCCAAGGTAAAGATTATATAAATATAAACTCAAATGTGAGATAAAGTGAATAAAAATGTCCAATATTATAAACAATATAAGTGTAAAATAAAATGTGAGAAACAATATTTCATAATAAATGAAATATAAAATAGAAATGAGCATGCACATATTTTTGAAAAAATATTAAAGCTTAAATATCCTGTAGGAAATAGATATTTACAAAAAATCATTACAATTAAACTTATTAACTTATATCACAGAAATCTCTAAGAGCGTATAATTACTTTTATAACATTATGTAGATGTTTTTTTAACATTTACTTATATATTTTTAAAATAGAAAACTGTTGAAATGTTACAGTTCTAGATTTTATATGAGGAATAAAAGATGATCAAATGTTACAACTACTTACATTAATATCAAAGTATTATACTATTAGATATTAATTTTTTTTTTTTTAAGTTACATTTATTTAAATGTTGGCAATACACATATTATATTTCAGAATTAGATTTTTTTTTTTTTCAAAACTTCATATCCTGTTAATAATTATTGATTTTTGTAATGTTAAATTAATTATCTATGTTCTTTATAATATTTTGACTATAATAAGAAAGATAATTTAATAAAATTAAGATTTTGTTAATAGACTCTTTGTTGATTTTTAATAATTTAAATCTATCATGGAAATAAAGGGATTTAAACTCAGGATTTTTCAGACATTTTATTCTCCACTCTATCTCAAATGAAAAAAATACATCATTGCCAATACATATATTTTTTGCAGAACCAGCACTCATCAGTTGGACCAACTGATGAGTGCTGGCTCTATGTGAAATACATATATTGGGGATGATGTACTTTTTTCACATGATTGTGATTATGAGTATTGGTTATTTAAGATAGTATGGATGAGGAATAGTATGAAAAATTCTGACTTCAAATCCCTCTATTTACATATATAGAAAATATTCAATGTAAGCAAATGAAATACTGTCTTAAACAATTAAAATAAATATACTATTTTTTAAAACTAATTAATACTAATCAAGTTAATAACTGGAAATTCAAAAATCTTTGGTATTTAACCAGAATTGAACTAGCATATATATTTATGTAAAGTCATCAAAACATCTCACAAAAATGCATAGATGCTGAACTGAGTTCAGATTTATATAATTTTACAAGCGAGTTTGTATTGAAAACATTATTGTATTTTCATGATAGACTTTTAGGTTTATAGCTAATCAAATAGATAAAAGATGGCGGTTGGAAAATTGCATTAGATAATAATATCTACATGCAGTGCTCTGTCATCCAAAGCTTGCCACTGATGAAAGCACAAGCTATAAACTAGTCAGAGATATTGGATTAGTATGCATTAGATAGGAATTTTATGCACAAACCTTCTTACATCCATTGATTATAAAAGCTTGCACATGAAAACATTCTTGTATGGAGATTTTGCTACTGTTATATTTATGTAAATATCAAATAATGTCAGTTTTCATATATTTTAGAGATCTCAATTTTAAATCACTGATAGTTTTATTTTTATTATTTGACCAGGAATATTAATACAAAAACAATTTTTATATGACTTTTTCATATGCTTGTTTATATGCTTCTAACCTGGAACTCTTTGGCTACTCAAACTAATAGTAGATTGTTCTAGAGTAGAGAGAAAAAAGGTTTTTATTGGGGGGAGGGGTATCAGCAAGCATATGAAAAAGTCGTATGATATTATTGTTTAAATAGAAACATTAGTTTATAAATTTTTACAAATCTAAAAAGATAATGAAATAAACATTGTCCCTAGCAAAAAAGTGAATATAAATTTCAAAAATGCTAATGGTGATAGTTTTATTTTTACTATGTATAGTTTAAACAAAATTAGATTATCAACAACATGACCTAATTTTGTAGACATTATCATTATATAATTAACTAAAATATCTTTTTTTTTAGATTAGGGTAAGAGAATATATATAATTACAATACTCTAATAAAAATACATATAATTTTAAACAAATAAATATTAATCAAGTATATAGAATATTTAATTAGTGAAGAAAACTTCACAATGGGTTGATTTGAACCTGCCATCTTGGTTATATATTCTTTCTTTTAAATTTACAAAACTGAAATTAAAAGCACATATTTCTTTTACAAATAACAAACTCTATGTGATCATTTAAATTATCTTTTGAAAAAAAAACATGAGCTTAAAATATTCAAAAGTATTAAAATATCAAAATCGGAAATATAAAATATTTATTATAATAGTTTGTAATATATATAAATACATATATATGATGATACTGTTAGTAATTTAAATATTTCTGGATTTGAACCCTTGTAGATGTTAGTTTTTAGGTAGGAAAAACATGAAGCTCACTCTGACTATAGAGTGATTGCTTTAATATAACAATATAATTGTGTACAAATACATAAATTATTGAAAGTTGATTGTTTAAGTAAAAATATTGATGTGATACTTAATGAGACATAAATGTTTATTGTAAAATGCTACTCAGGATGGCAATCATAAGCGGGTTATAATTGAAATTTATTTTTTATTATTTTGAAAACTATACAAGTAATATTAGCGTTTGACTTAGATATATGTTTATACACACACAAATCTACTACTCAATAACCCCCCCCCCTTAATAAAATGAACAATGATATATCGAAGAAATGGAAATTATTCCCGAGATCCATTTCTTATGAATATGGATTAATATTAAAATCTATATCTAAATAAGTAATTATTAAGAACATTAACAAATTTATTTAAAAAAAACTATAAATTTTTATTAAGATTGCAATTTGTATACTTGTAAATTAAGTTGTAAATTACAGTAATCTGATATTAAGTCAAAATTAATTGTATAAAGTCATTATCATCCTCATCATTAACAATCATTCAAAAATGAATATAGCTTGTTCGATGAACATTTTAAAGACAATATAACCATTCAATTAATTCCAGACACTATATATATCCCATGCTGGTCTAAAGTGTGTTTATATTTCATCTTGCAGTGCTAAATTTTAACTTTGAAAATTTTTTTACAATATTTCATTATCTTTTTTAATTGTACATCCTTACATTAAAATCTTTCAAAATTGCATCTGATTAATAATGAGATAATCTTTACATATAAAAACCCATGAAAATTATAGTTTAGCTTACAAAATATTTTTAAAAGATTATTTGATCGATATTTTAACATATATCCAATATACTATGTTTTTTAAAATATTATAAAATAATCAAATTGAATGCTTTCTATTAATCATATCACTATTACTACTATAATTTTTAGGAAATTAACAGTACAACAAATGTTAAAAAATAAGAAAAGATTATTATTTTTTATTATTCTGAAATATATTTTCCCAGAATACTTCTTAATCAGATGCTTTATCAATGAATGTTGGTATCAAGTTGTATTAATTGAGATTTTTTTTTAAATTATAAAGTTCACATATATTTAGTTCTGGTATTTTAATTCCAAAAAAAAAAAAAAAATGTCAAGATAATTGAAAATATGGTGACACCAAACACATTGTAACAAATGGTATCATATTTGGTTATTGTTATATAAATTTCATATGGTTTGCATAATTATTCAAAATTATTATTATTTTCAATAAAAATAATATTGTTAATTATCTATTTGATTTATAAATAACTAAATGAAACTGTAATATGTTTTATAATTTTATAGATATAATATACAATTAATATAACAGAACTTTTAAAGAGTGAAATCTTCCTTTCTTCCAAATATAAATTACTCAAAGTACCATTATCAGTGAAAAGTTTGTTTTGAGTTTGAAAGGTTTTTTTTCCTTTAACCTACTTTGTTAAACACATATTTAAATGGAAGTCTGCAAGGTGCATTTACTTTATTAATCAAGGGAACACTTCTGTAAATAAATGCTTTTTTAGGTTCTAGAAAATACAATTAAGTTTAAAGTAATTTAACAAAGAAAAAAAGTAAACTTATTATAACCAGTAAAATACTTTAATCAGAATTCACTTTCCATATATATATATATATGTACGGCGAAAAAAAAAAAAATATGGCTAAGTTTTAATCCATTTATGATTATTTAAGATATTCATGGTTTATTGTTTAGCACAGTAAAAATGTGTTGTATTCAGGAAGTATGTATTTCTAAATAAATACTCAATTTTTCAGTTCTGCTGTTTGTATTAAATATGATCACTTGCATGGTTAAGAATTTAATTATCATATTGAGGTGAAGCTTATTAAGTTTCTGATATAACTCAAAAATAGAGGTATTATAATTAATTATTTAAAATTGGTGACAAACTATGTCAAACTACTATCATAAATAACACTTATAATTTCGTCACAGGACCAACTGATTAGTACTAGTTTAGTATAAAATATCGATATTGAGATCATTTATCTTTTTCATATATATGCGGTCATGTGTGTTGATTATATTAGATAGAGTAATAATTGAAAGGAGCTTAAAAGTCTGGGTTCAAATTCCCATTAACTACAACTATCTTAAGTATATATATATATATATATATATATATTTATATATATATACATGCAAATATATATATATATATATATATATATATATTACTTGCATGTCAATGTTAAATATTAAACATTCCTTTTAGTATCAAGTCATTTCTACCAAAAGCAGTCCAACCAAGTTTAATTCTATGATTAATTTCACCCATAATGTTTCCATCTGTATTAATAATCTGACCAAGGTATTTGTAGCTGTTAACGTCTTCTAACTCATCATAATCAATCTCTATTTTCATATTTTGAGAAAATCCATTAAACATAACTTTAGTTTTTTTAACATTTATCTTCAATCCTACTTTCCTACTTTCATCTGATAACTCCTGCAACATTTCCTGCAGTGCTAAAGCATTATTTGCAAAAACAAGTACATCATCTGCAAAATCTAAATGACTTAAATAATCTCCATTTACTTTCACTCCTTTAGCATCCCATTTTAATCCCCAAAATACTTCTTGCAGGACTCCTGTAAAAAGTTTTGAAGATATGGAGTCATTCTGTTTTACACCCTTCTCAATGTTGACTTTCCTAGTATTATGTAATCTAATTGTTGCTGTTGCATTTTTATAAATATTCTTCAAAATGTGACAATATTCTAAATCTATACCTTGATGATTTAATGTTTTAATCACTGAAGAAATGTTTATAGAATCAAATGCCTTTTCATAATCTACAAAACCAAACCATAATGGCAACTCATATTCAGTTGTCCTTTCTATAACTTCTCTCAATATCTGGATATGATATACTGTACTAAAACCACTTTTAAATCCAGCTTGTTCCCTTGCGTGGTGGAAATCCAATGTACTTTGTAGACAAGTTGTAATTATCTTGGAAAAAATTTGTATAAAACTGATAAAAGACTGATAGGTCTGTAATTTCTAATATTTTCTTTATCACCTTTTTAAAATATTAATATTAATACTGCATTCTTCCAATCATCTGGTACATCTTTATCATTTAGACATTTGGTATATAATTTTGCTAAAAAAATTATATTTCTTCACCTGCTTCTTTTAATATATCAATTGTAATTCCATCATTACCTGGAGTCTTTCCTTTCTTCATAAATTTAATTGTATGTCTTACTTCCTCATTTAAAATTCTGGGGAATTCAGAAGATATAATACATATAGGAGGTACTTGTTCTTTATTGCTATATAATTATTGGTAGACGTCTTCTACCCATTTCATGATGTCATCTTTCTTTTTAGTAATAATTCCATTGTGTTTTCTTATTACAGATATAAATTTCCTACCAATATAAATATGTTTTTTTACATATTTAGACTTTTATTCTCTCCTGCAGATTTTCTTCCTTGTTCACAGTTATATTTTCTTATATCATTTTCAACTCTTTTCCACACCATTTTACAAAATTCAAGATATTCATTTCTTTTTAGTGCATCATTTTTGTATATCTTCATATTCCTTATTTTCTTCATAAATTCTCTAGTCTCAGTACAAATTTTATTGGTCAATTGCTGCTCAGCTATCTTTGTTGCAGTTTATAAAAGTGTATCAGTTATTTTCATATTAATTTCATTCAAATCTGAATCATGTTCAAAATCTACTAATACTTAAAACCAATTTGTAAGTTCTAATTTAAATAACATTAGAATGTTTCTGAAGATTAGGAATATCAACTGTAAATATTGTTTTTCTTAATAATTTTTGTCTCTCTAGTTTTACATTAACATGTATCTTACACCTTACTAATCAATGATTACTTCATGTGTTAAATTTATTAAGATCATTACAATATTGAAATATGTATTTTTGGTTAGTCAAAATATAATGCAATTCTGCTGCATCTTCATTTAGATGCATCTATGTCGATTTCCTTTTAACATTTTTCTCAAAAAAAAAAGCATAATATAAAGTTTTTTCTTTTTATGCAAACTCCACAAGTCTATGTCCTTTCTCATGTCTATTACCATAATGAAAAATTACCTACAACACTCCCATATTTTATTTCTTTACCAAGTCTAGCATTATGTCTCCCATAACAATTTTTAAAATGTTGTTTACTCTGATCAAAAGCATTTTATACATCCACATAAAAATCTTCTCCTACTTCATCACTATGAGAACTTGTTGGGGCATAAACCTGAATTATCTGCATTTGGTATCTGCTATTAAGTTGTATGTCTAATATTGCCACTCTATTCAATACACCATCAATCTCCACTATGTTGTTCTTTCACTTTTTATTTATAATGAATCCTACTCCACTTGTATTTCCAATATCTCTGTCTTTATAGTAGAGTACATATTCACTTTTTAAATCAATTGTCTCTTCACTTTTTATTCTAACTTCACAAAATCCAATAATGTCCCATTTAATATAAGACATTTCTTCTAATTCTTGCAGTCTTTCTTCAGTCAAAAGTGATCTGCAGTTGTAAGGACCTAAATAAAAAGTTGTCATCAAATGGCAGCCTGGATCAACAAGCAGAAGATTATTACCACCCTCTGCCTTTGGCCACCAATCACTGTCCTGGTTAGTGACTTTTCAGCCTCTTGGAAATAAGAGCCATGATTTATTTTTGTCTGTCATGATTGTATATATCTATTGTAAAAATATTTATCATTCACACAAACATTTATTCTGCCTTTTCAGGCAGCTGAGAAGAAAGATCATGATGTTTCTTCATCTTCAATTCAGAGGTAAAAAGCCAATAAACTCACCATGCTGTTTAATATGTGTTGGTGAGCAGCTCATCCATGTCTGTATACTATATGAATAATTCCATAGTAATAACAGGTGCAACAACAAGAATGTATGGAGTTGACATTAGGAATTTGCCCTGCTTTTTTCCTATATGGCCTCAAAGAAGAATCAAAAAGTCTTCTTTTTGTTAATAGCAAACTCCTTTCTGCAGCCTATCATTGTATATGTTGTGATTAATTATCTATTCAAAAATATTGCAATTTAATCAAAAGACCCATTTTTTTTATAGCGAAATGCTTGTATTCTTTCTATTGATCAAAGACTGATACCTGCTATTGTCTAGGCCTCTTTGTCCTCTTTCTACATTCATATTTTTTTTGATTTTGACAATTCTATCCATGATCATTAAATATTTATGAACATTTTTATTATTTTCAAAGGCTCTGTTATATAAATGTCTATATTGGGCCATCTAGTTGAAAGGTTGTCCCATGTCTCCCCATAACATGCTAAATTGACTGCATTTAATTTATAGATTAGTTAAGGTTCAGTTTCATTTAGCAGTGTGTCTTTGTTATCATTAATTAATTGGTTCACTGATGGAAGAGTTGGAAGCTTACATTGTATTTATCTTTGCAAATATTTTTTAATTTATATGTGAATTTTAGGATATAAAGGAGAGTAATCCATTTTTATGCTCGCCTTGTTGAGAGGGATGCGGAGATTTTATTTTGTTGTAAAGCTGTAAAACTTCTTTATATTGTTAATGACTTCGTTATAATTATATCCCATATTTTGGAGATTCTTTATATACTTTTCAATATTGTTCTTTTAATTATATTCATATTTACATAAATTGTTGTTTCTATGCAGAAAGCCTTTAAGTCCTGTGTATTTATGGAAAATGTGTAATATTGATCTGAGGATGATCACTCCTCTTTTTTTATCAGTTTCAACATTATTCTGTATACTAGAATATCTTTGGATATAGAAATCCAAAAATTTAATTCTTCTCTTACTCTCTTCTATCTCCATGGTCTTTGAAAGTGTTATACTTGTTCTAAGTTCTTGTTGTATTTTATTAATGAATATGTTTGAATATATAAACATGTTAGTGTATCTAACATATATTAAGTCTGGATTTCAAGCTATGCTGTAATAAAGCTGAATATTTTTTTAAGTGTCATAGCATCGGCTGGGATGTGAACCCGCAACCCAGGCAACTGCCTGGAAGTGCAAGGCAGTTGCGCTGACCTCTCGACCACCAATGCAAGACAAAGCTGAATATTTTTATCTACCTTTTCTGAGTATGTGTTCATTAATATTACTTTTTCCTTAGTAACTTATAGCATTATTTTTCTTTGTTTTTAATATTTTTATTTAGTTTATATTTTTCATTTGCTTCCGAATTTGCATCTCAAAGTTTTCAATATTATTTGTATTTTCCCTCCCTTTTCATTAATCCAAGTTTTGGCTACTAGAAAACTATATACTTAATAATTAATTTAATGAGATTTTTTCACTTTCTTTTCACTAGATGACTCAACACTCTCTTCCATGATTAAAACCTCTCTTAGTAATTTCAATTTTTATTGCAATTTGTTTGTTTTTGATGTGTCAATTTATTTAAAACCAAATCCATTGTATGATTTTGTTCCAATGATATTTATTATTTCATTAATTCTATCAATCTTTATAAAATGTACCTTTCTTGCAATTTTACATTTTTTATCAAGCCTTTATATTAAAAAAAAAAGATTTAGTTAAAAAGTTTTTGTTTTTATTTTAGACAAATGCTTTTATTGAATATGAAGTATATATTTTTAAAATGGTGAGAGATTGAACTGTAACTTAGTGTAACAGAAAATTACATTGAAAAAAAAAAACAGCTGATAGGATTAACAGAAAAACAAACAAAAATTTATAAATCTAAAATTGTATTTTTGGATTATTGATAAAATAAAATAAAAAATTTAAATGAAAATATCTGGATAGTTTTTGAAAAGAATACACTTTT
This sequence comes from Epiperipatus broadwayi, assembly GCA_028023455.1. NCBI lineage: Eukaryota > Metazoa > Onychophora > Udeonychophora > Euonychophora > Peripatidae > Epiperipatus > Epiperipatus broadwayi. The sequence continues at coordinate 4,174,732 of JAQFVV010012423.1, forward strand.
AAAGACTAATAATAAAAAAGTAAAACAACCAATTGAATGATTTCTTTTTAATTGTATATCAAAATCTTACTAAAATTCAAATGAAAAATAATTTAAATATTTCAAAAAATATTTTTTTTAAAATTTTTTAAATTAAACAAAATATAAAATAACTCAAAGATTAACAGGTTGCTTATTACTCAATATATTCAGATTTTTATTTATTTATCCAAAAATTTTACAACGTATAATGTGATTCATACCACTTATATAAAATTTACTATAATAGATTAAAAGAATACTACTAAATTTTAAAAAATTAATAATTGCAACCAAAAATTAAAAAATATGTGTTATTGATGTACAATACTTTCTTTTTTATTGTCTATTAAAATAATTACAGTAATTTCTAGCATTTTCATATTCCTGATATCAGTTATTGCAATTCATATATACATATAGATATCAATAAAATAATAATTGTATCCATTTTAATATTTTAATTTATAGTGTATATACAATATAAATATATATTTACATATATGTGTGTCTTACGTAGATTTCAACACATATCTAAATATGTCAGTGTTTTAAAAATACATATTTATTATGTATTGCTATATTTGAATTCTTATATCAGTGACAACTATGAAAAGATAGAATGATATAAATCTATATGTAAGCACTGTTGTTATATAAGCTTAATTTTTTGATGTAGTTTTAAACTATAAAATAAATTTTGTCTATTACTTTAATTTATGCACATATTAAATAATCTGAAATCACCCTTAAAATATTTCTATTTACTTAGAGTCATAATTAATTTTAATACATTTATATGTACTACATATACATCAAAATCGTTAATTGTTATAAATGAATAAAGTATGTCTCTGTATGTTATATCTTAAGTTTTATGAAATAAAATTAAAATATTGATATTTAAAAATATGTATAATATGATTATCTACTATAACAATTTATTTTGGATCACTTTATCTACAAAAAAGGTCAATGTTTGAAACTTTTTCAAAGTTTTCAATGGTGAACTTTATCAAATACTTCAATTATATTAAACCACATTGTAATATACTTATTTTGTTTGAATATAGCAAATTTACTGTTAATTTCAATTTATTGGGCCATCAAGGAATAATAAGAGAAAATTTGTTTCTTTACTATTCTACTTCTATCTATTATAAGTTTGAATAATCAGTATTTATTAGATAGTAGTATAATTTGTTATTTACTATCTCCAAACCATTTTTATTGTCTTTATCAATGGCAATACGCTATTCAAATCTACAATCAATCTATCTATCCATTTGTGAACTATTTTCAGTACTCTGAATTTAAAAAAAAATTTTATAGTTTTGAATCCAATTTAACTTGATTAGTTGTATAGACATTATATAAATTTTGTAACTATAAGATTTTAATAGATCTAATTGTTCTGCCAATAAGCATTTATATAAGCAAAATCTTAATTATTTATTTTTTCATTTGAGGCTATTAATCAATAAAGGAAAAAAAATCACAATTTGTCACTTATGACAGCATAAATTCTAAATTTAAATCCAAAGTTTCTCACTAAAATAAATTATGGAGTGGAAAATTGCTTTATTATCTGATAAATACTAATTACACAGTCTTACAATATATAGTGCAGGAGTAGTAGAGAAAGTATCTATAGTAAGAAGGAAATCTAATAAAATGATACATCACTATTAATTGTCACTAAATTGTTCAGACAAATAAAAAGTAATTTTACCCATAATTTATTACCTTACATGTAAATATAGTATTTATTACATGAGAAAGCTGATGCATTTAATAATAAAAGTATATAAAAGAACATCTATTATCAGTTTATTGAAGTTATATATATATATATATTATAATAATAGTTATTAAACTGTTTATGGTGTTAAAAATGTTACATTGAATGATGTTACTAATGTTATAATTCCATAGGTAGATATTCAAAGTATTTTTGTTAATATGTTCAAAGAAGACATTGATTTAAAAAGTTAATAAACAACTGATGCGATGTGATGTGAGTTACTGTAGCTTCTCCTTAAATGAAGTCAAGAATCTCTCAGCAATTATGCCCAGAGAAACATGTTAGCCACTTTATTTTCCATTCCCCAATCTAAGTTTTCCCATATTCTGCTCCATCCCATTTCCACAAAATAATCTTTGTCAAATTTATGGTCTGTATATCTAAATCTCCTTTATCTTTTCCCAAACCCAGCATAAAAATCAATAATCCACTTTCTGTATAATCACTTTTTTAATATTTATTTTTCCATAACTTCATTATATGTACCCTTTCTGTTTTCAAGCATTTACATTCAATTAACAGATACCTAATATTTTCAATTTTTTGCTTACATAATTTACAGGCTAAATTATCCATATTTTTCCATTTACATGTGTATTCTCTTGTTGCTGAGGATCGCATTTGAGCCTTAAACAATAAACTACTTTCCTTACTATTATCATATATTAACTCGCACCTAATATTCTGTTTATTTCTATATATATTTAAACTCTTTTTACTTTCTACACTAGTTCTTCATCTCTCTAACATCCTTATTCTTTATTAATAAATCTATTTTTTATCCCATTCCTTATCACTATAACACTCAACAATCCTCTAACACAATCATCCGATCTTTGTACAAATATACTGATATAAATTCTTTATCCAAATCTTTTGAATACTGCATTACCTTTTTTACCCATCTTGTTACCTGCCCTTTACTCATAATCCAATTAAATATTATTTTAGCCATTCTTTTATTATCAATAAACTGCAATCTACCAAACATTTTCATTTTACTTTTTGAATCTCTCATATGAAAACTTAAGACCATTCCATTTCTCCTTGAATTTCCTCCCTTGCTGTCCATACATCTACATCCAATGCCATCTATTGTAAGTCTGAGTCACCAATAGATATTAAATAATAGTGTATAATATATATATATATACATCAAATATGAGTTTCTTATTTCCTTTACTGCAGCATGTGTAACCTCCAGTTATGAGCTGCTTTTAGATGTCAGATTTCAAAATATTTTATAACATCCTGCATTTTATGTAGCAATTTATAAAATATTTTATTTTCATATTTTTAATTTTGATTCCTAGTACTGATTTAATTTTGTTCCACTATGTTTTAGTGAACTACTTGTCCAATATTCAAATGTTTTTATATTTTTATTTTATATCATTTAAGTAAAATATTTATATTGTGATAATCCTATTTACATTGTCAACACATTTAATACATGTAATTTTTTTGTCCAATTATTTTTATATTGATACTAAAATATATTATGAGTATAGAATATTATTTTTTTTGGAAGCTAAAGATTGTTTGAACAATAACTGATATGTTATACCTCTTCCTTTTTTTAAAATATTGTTCTTGTTAAAATATAAATGATTTCCACAATTATTACTTTCAGAATCATAATGATTATGAATTTTAATTTTTATTAAGTGATTTTATTCTAGAAAATTATTTTTAAATAACATAATTCCTATTTCAAAATGTACTTTGTTTTATTTGTTTTGCCACATGTTTATATATATATATATATATATATATATATATATATATATATATATATATATATATATATATATATATATATATATATATATATATATATATATGAATATATATATATATTTCACATTATCATTTAACATGTCATAAATGTTAAAAAAGCATTATTTACAGCAAATTTATGTATTAAAACAAATTTGATATCAGTAATTATATTTTCCATTTCAAAAATTAAAGATTTTTTGTATAACAATATTTTTGGGGTAGATAGATGATAACTATTTTTTTTAAATAAATTATTTATTATATGATTATTTTTTTATTTAGAAGGTAATAACCATTTCTCATAGGTGTAGTACATAATATTAAATCAATGGTGTTAAATGCTAAATGTTCAATGTTAAAGTCATTACCTTTGGCTGGAATGATAGTATTATTTCATTTACGATCAATGATTTAATATTATGAACAGAACTAGTGAGAAAAATTTTTACTATCTTCTAAATATCATTACAATCTGACACTATGGTAGTAAAATTCATTGATTAATTATATGATTATTACTAAATTTACTTTTAAGTATACTTTTTTTCTAAAAAAGTTATTGTAATTTAAATATTGTGATATGTTTTTTTTTTCTTATAACCATTAAAGAATGTCAGTGACTAAAGTTAATATAAATATTAATATTTTATTTTTTTCATACTGTCTGTGGTATCATTATTAAGATGATCATTACTAATATTTTATAAATATTTATTTTAATTTTGTAGATCTATTCTTAATGTTATGATTGTAAATATTTTGTACAATATTATTATTAGTACTATTACCGATAATAATTAATACGTGTTAAATTTACCAATAAATGATAATATTAATAAACATTTTTGCCATATATCTACATTAATTAAAATATTAACATGAATTCTGTGATAAATATATTATATGATTTAACTTTAATTTTTTCATTGAACATTAAGCACAACTAGGTAAAAACTTTAAATGTATGTTGTTGTTTTTTTAGAAATGTACATATAATAATCCACATAAACAGAGGTACCCCACAAAACTAAATCACCATGAATACCAATTAAAATGTTTTTAAAACTATTGTAACTAGTTGGGTTACATAGTTGTGTCTGCATATATATATATATATATATATATATATATATAGATATAGATATAGATATATGATAGATATAGATGATAGATAGATAGATAGATAGATAGATAGATAGATAGATAGATAGATAGATAGATAGATAGATAGATAGATAGATAGATAGATAGATAGATAGATAGATAGATAGATAGATAGATAGATAGATAGATAGATAGATAGATAGATAGATAGATAGATAGATAGATAGATAGATAGATAGATAGATAGATAGATAGATAGATAGATAGATAGATAGATAGATAGATAGATAGATAGATAGATAGATAGATAGATAGATAGATAGATAGATAGATAGATAGATAGATAGATAGATAGATAGATAGATAGATAGATAGATAGATAGATAGATAGATATATCCACTAGAATAAAATTACAAAATTTTAAAAAATGCCTATATAAAATTGAAGACTAATATCCTTTGCTAAACAATTAAGTAGCCATATTCCACCATCTTAAGTAGCAATATATTATTAAACTCTCACACCAGTGACACTACCACATGAATAACCTATTTTCCATAAATTGTGAATATTAACACAATTACACTATTATCTGCACTATTTATAAAATATGACACCTTAATTTTTCTTTTCTTCAAATCATTTTCCATATGCAAAATAAAAAGTATCAAAGCAGAATTTTCCATTACAAATCACTGCATGTTCTGCAAAAACAGATTTATACATATTAGTCTTCAATTTTATATAGGCATTTTTTAAAATTTTGTAGTTTTAATGGCAGTTGAGGCAGGTTTGAGAAATTAACCAGAAGTACTTCTGCAGATTTATGAATTGTTGTAATAGTTTGTAAACCATTAAATTTATTATTTCAATTATAATTACAAGTTTGTTTGTAATTAATGGACATTTTATTTATTTTACACACACACACACACACACTTTACACATATATATATATATATATATATATATATATATATATATATATATATATATATATATATAAAGTAAAGGAAAAGTTGAAATAAACACAGATAAATTTTTGTAGATATTTTTCACATTTCTGGAATAATAAGTAAAGGGTTAAATAATTCTGAATTTAAAATAAAAGTTGATTTTAAATTTAGCACTTAAAAAGTTCTAAATAAATGAGTGTTGTATTTTAATTTTCAATTTAAAAACAAGCATGCTTTTGATAATTGTAATAAAATTCTATTTATTTTTTAAGTTTTTTTATTTAATGCTCTATCTAAGTAAAACATGTAGATTACACCTTTGGTAAAATTTCAAAGTTGCTTCCAAAAGTAGCTTGTAATTAAAAGTGATTTAAAAAGATTAAAATTATTTCTAATTAAGGTAAGGATTAGACAGAAAAAATCTGTTTTCAATTAATGTGTTTTTATCATCTCATATGATTTTTATAAAAAGTGCTGATAAAAATATCAGTTAGTTGGCTTTAATATTTTTGAGAAACAGTGGCCAAATTGGCCAGGTGAAAAGTCTTGGCATTAGTTTTTGTGTTTGGTAACAGTTTGTTGGTAGTTGTTTAGAGAGCTTGCAGGAAGAGATAGTTAGTACAGTTACATAGTAAACAACCATGAGGATGTAAGAATGCAAGGAAGCATCTACTCTATGGTTCAATGGTAGAGTTTGAATTTACATGGACAAAAAAACCCAACTTCTTTGTAATTCATAACTACAAATGTGTTCTGAAAAAACAGCTAACTTTCCTGGACCAATCTTACCCAGAAGAGAACTGATCAATGCCAACAACCATACATGAATTATAATTTTACTTGATAATGGTAATACCTAGACTATACATTTCCTGAAGAGACAAGCTAGTCTACCAGATTTCCCAAAAAAAAACTGTACCTTGCTGAAAAAGTAATTATACACATGTTTATGTATATGCATGCAGAAAAGCACAGACAAAGGATATATATATATATATATATATATATATATATATATATATATAATGATAAGTAGCATTATATATAACATGAATGAAATTTTAAATAATTTTTTTTTAAAATAATTCAATTAAAAAATGACATTCTAAAAAGTGAGATATATAATATATAACAGTGTTATCTTAAATTGTTTAAACTCTATATTTTTAAAAATGGAGTAACACAAATAAATAACTGTGCCTGGATTAAAAAAATCTAAGAGTTAGAATTAACATTTAATAGATATTTTATAATCTTTTACAGAAGTATCTGTGATCATGAGGCCATATGGAAAAATATTATTTCAAAATCTATCTTTTAAAAATAAAGCAAGTAATATTTTGAGTGAATAAAATGATTGAATTTATTGACTAAAACAAATACCTTTTGGATTAATTTACACATGATTCTAAAAGCATTATAATTAAATAACAATAATCAGTTAAAAACTGATTTTGTTTTCATTAAAAAAAACTTTTATAAACTTTTTAAAAAAAGAAGAAAATTGTCTTTATTTTTTTAAAAAAAAAAAAAGTGTAATAGAATTGGAAAAAAACTGATTTTGTTTTATTGATAGACATGTATATATGTAAATTTTATGTATATTCAAAATGGAATTAGTAATTATAACATTGTCATTTATTGTTTTGACAAAATTAAATGTTATGTTAATAATATGTGCAATTCTATATATGTGTTTTATGTATTTGTATTATTAAAAATATAACTTAATAATATATTATTGTAAGACAATTTAAATAATGTTCAGAAATTACTTGCACTCACATAAATGTGTGCATATATATATATATATATATATATATATATATATATATGGATCATCAATTTGAACACTCACAATATATATATATCAAAACTACCCAAAATCCAAAATTAAACCAGACCAGCATAAAAATAATATTAAAACATAACCTAAGGTTTCACTGCTACAAACAGACTTCTCAAGTGTAAAGAACTACAAAAACTACACAATATATATAATATTAAAAACTACCCACAAATCCATTCACTTCCCATCCACCCTTAATATTAAAAGAACTCTTAAATAAGTCAATTGCTTCAGAATAATAAATTTTCAATAATAAAGACTCTTTAATTCTTCTTTTGATTTCATTTCTCTCATAGAAGACAACCTTAGCTTCATCAAAATCAATATTGTGGCCTGTATTTTTTTCATGGACATATAAAGCAGAACTAAGATATCTATTTTAACTCTACTTTTATGAACCTTTATTCTTTTTTTTAAACTCAAACTACTCTGACCTATGTAAAAATTCTTACGAATGAACAAGGAATAGAATATACTACACCAGGAATAGTCTTTCTATCAAAAACTTCTTTTGTATTATTTAATAAATTATTCAATGTAACACCTTTTTTTCAAGCAATTTTCTTATTTTGAAACAATTTACTATTTCTACACACGATTTTATAAGAAGACAATTTAAATGGAAAAGAAATAAAACCATATTTTTCTTTCACCTTTACAACCTTACAAATATTACAATTAAATAAAATACTTTTAACAAATTTATCAGAGTAACCAACACTCAAGTAATATTTATAAAATTGATATTTCTGAAACAAAGCTACCCCACTAGAATTATTTAATTTAATATCACTATGACAATAATTCCTTAAAGCAGCTACTTTATGAGATACAGACTGATAACTATCAGGTTTAATTATAGATCTTAATTCTTTACTTTTAACTAAATGACTGCACAATAAACAATTAGTTTCTACATTTCTAATCACCAAAAGATTTTAAAATTTTAACTTACCAAAATCTAACCCCCCCTTCTAACACAAATTTTATAGAAAGATCAAAACAATTAAACCTATTTACAATTTCCTTCAATTTATCATTCTCAACTATAAATAAACAATCAACATATCTGACAAATAATTTTATATATAAACAATTCTTTTTAATAATAATTTCCTCTTCCATAAAACTAATATAAACTGCACATACTAAAGGAGAAATAATATAACCTATTATCCACCCTTCCTTAATCTTATAAAAATTATCTTTATAAGTAAAATACATAGTATCTTCCAATAACAAAAGCAAATCTTTAATTACCTTAATTTTATTTTTTGATAAAGATCTTTTCTTAATCAATACAGACAAAAGAACATCAATACTGCTTAACGTATTAACAGACTGATACATATTTTCAATATCTAAACTTCCAAATACCCAATTACTTTTCATTTTAAAATTATTATTCTTATCAAAAGCCTCAAAAAGAGAAGAAACTGTGTACTGACCAAAATCAACAAATTGTTTTAAAAAATTATTCAAAAATCTAGAAATACCCTCTGCAACACTACCTGTAAAATCAAAAATAAATCTTAAAGGAAAACCAACTTTGTGAGTTTTAATACTCACAAACATCTTAGCTGATGTAAAATCTTTAGGATAGCATTTTAAATAATCTACTCTATTAAAAAATTTTAAATTAACCATTTTCTTCATAATATCTACCAATTTTCTTTTAATTAAATTATCTGGATCTTTATCTAACAACATATATTTACCATTATTTAATTCTCTATCCATTTTCTCTTTGAATTCATCTCCTTTCATAATAACAAACCTACCAGCTTTGTCTTCATGAGAAATGATTACATCATTGGCAATTAACCTATTCCTAAGATGTTTAATCTCAGCAGGATTAATAACAAATTTTTCTTTCCTTTTTAAACTTTTATTCAAAATTGAGTGAATACCAACTTTCTGCTCATCACTCAAATTACTAGATTCAATAGACGAAATTGTATCTAGTAATTTGAGTGATGAGTAGAAAGTTGGTATTCACTCAATTTTGAATAAAAGTTTAAAAAGGAAAGAAAAATTTGTTATTAATCCTGCTGAGATTAAACATCTTAGGAATAGGTTAATTGCCAATGATGTAATCATTTCTCATGAAGACAAAGCTGGTAGGTTTGTTATTATGAAAGGAGATAAATTCAAAGAGAAAATGGATAGAGAATTAAATAATGGTAAATATATGTTGTTAGATAAAGATCCAGGTAATTTAATTAAAAGAAAATTGATAGATATTATGAAGAAAATGGTTAATTTAAAAATTTTTAATAGAGTAGATTATTTAAAATGCTATCCTAATGATTTTACATCAGCTAAGATGTTTGTGAATATTAAAACTCATAAAGTTGGTTTTCCTTTAAGATTTATTTTTGATTTTACAGGTAGTGTTGTAGAGTGTATTTCTAGATTCTTGAATAATTTTTTAAAACAATTTGTTGATTTTGGTCAGTACACAGTTTCTTCTTTTTTGAGGCTTTTAATAAGATTAATAATTTTAAAATGGAAAGTAATTGGGTATTTGGAAGTTTAGATATTGAAAATATGTATCAGTCTGTTAATAGGTTAAGCAGTATTGATGTTCTTTTGTCTGTATTGATTAAGAAAAGTTCTTTATCAAAAAATAAAATTAAGGTAATTAAAGATTTGCTTTTGTTATTGGAAGATTCTATGTATTTTACTTATAAAGATAATTTTTATAAGATTAAGGAAGGGTGGATAATAGGTTATATTATTTCTCCTTTAGTATGTTCAGTTTATATTAGTTTTATGGAAGAGGAAATTATTATTAAAAAGAATTGTTTATATGTAAAATTATTTATCAGATATGTTGATGATTGTTTATTTGTAGTTGAGAATGATAAATTGATGGAATTTGTAAATGAGTTTAATTGTTTTGATCCTTCTATAAAATTTGTGTTAAAAGAAGGGGGGTTAGGTTTTGGTAAGTTAAAATTTTTAGATCTTTTGGTAATTAGAAATGTAGAAACTAATTGTTTATTGTGCAGTCATTTAGTTAAAAGTAAAGAATTAAGATCTATAATTAAACCTGATAGCTATCAGTCTGTATTTCATAAAGTAGCTGCTTTAAAGAATTATTGTCATAGAGATATTAAATTAAATAATCTAGTGGGGTAGCTTTGTTTCAGAAATATCAATTTTATAAAGATTACTTGAGTGTTGGTTACTCTGATAAAGTTGTTAAAAGTATTTTATTTAATAATAATAATATTTGTAAGGATGTAAAGGTTAAAGAAAAATGATTTTATTTCTTTGCCATTTAAATTGTCTTCTTATAAAATTGTGTGTAGAAATAGTAAATTGTTTGGAAATAATAAAATTGCTTGGAAAAAAGGTGTTACATTGAATAATTTATTAAATAATACAAAAGAAGTTTTTGATTGAAAGACTATTTCTGGTGTAGTATATTTTATTCCTTGTTTATTTTGTAAGAAGGTTTACATAGGTCAGAGTAGTTTGAGTTTAAATGAAAGAATAAAGGTTCATAAAAGTAGAGTTAAAAATAGATATCTTAGTTCTGCTTTGTATGTCCATGAAAAAGATACAGGCCACACTATTGATTTTGATGATGCTACGGTTGTCTTCTTTGAGAGAAATGAAATCAAAAGAAGAATTAAAGAGTCTTTATTATTGAAAATTTATTATTCTGAAGCAATTAACTTATTTAAGAGTTCTTTTAATATTAAGGGTGAATGGGAAGTGAATGGATTTGTGGGTAGTTTTTAATATTATATATATTGTGTAGTTTTTGTAGTTCTTTACATTTGAGAAGTCTGCTTGTAGCAGTGAAACCTTAGGTTGTGTTTTAATATTATTTTTATGCTGGTCTGGTTTAATTTTGGATTTGGGGTAGTTTTTATTTTATTCTGACTAGTTTAGCTTTATGCTTGTAATATATATATATATATATATATATATATATATATATATATATATATATATATATATATATATATATATATATATATATATATATATACACACATTAGAAAATTATAAATTGTAATAAAATAAATTGAATTTTTTATGTTAATCAACACATTGAAATGTATTCCTTGTATACTATAAACGTGCATCTGTGTGCATATCTATATATGTGTTGTATGCAAACCTATTAACAGTATTGTCAATTAATGTAATAACTTGAATTTTGTAGTAATTTTATAAATCACAAATGTGATAGTTTTATTATTGTATGTTATTCAAAATCAGAAAATTTTTAATTGTAGAGCCATATTATAAAGACCTTAATATCATTATTTTATTGTGGTTAATAAACTTCTATTCAATTGTTTTCAATTGTATTGCATCATCTCTTTGGCACCATAACAGTTATAGAGATTATGTTCTCTGAATTAGATTCAAGTGTAATGACTGAATATGTGAACAGGGATGTATTTTAGTGCTTAGGGATATCTAGTTGATTCTAGATTGGTGCTAAGATATTATTTAAATCACCTGTACTACATTGTATTTAATTTTAGTCTATTAGAAATTAAGTTTATAGTTTACAAATACCTCAATGGTACTAAGTGGTCAGAGCATTGATGATGATTAGCATGTTATAATATCCCATCATTATGTTTTATGATTGTGTATTCTGATGGATAAGCACTTAGTTGGTGCATCCAAATTAATGGTTTAAATAATTTCCCCAAACTGGCAAAGGCTAAATAATTGGTCTGATCTCCAATAGACCTATTTCAAATCCAGTCATTCATAATAATAAATGGTTACACTTTTTGTATTGTTCTTACTTATTATGATGCTGGTTGATGGTTAATTAATTATACTTTTACTTGCTCTAAGGAGTTGACTGTCTTGTCTCACAGAGATCTTATATTGATTTCATACTCTCTTTAATATGTAAAATTGCTTATATATTTTATGGGTATTAAACATTACTTTAATATCTCTTATTTTATTTACTTTAATATCTCATTGTAATATCTCTTACTTTAATCATTGTTCATTACTTTAATAATTTATTATTTCAATACTTTAATATTTAATTTTTGTAAATTTTGTTTTTTGACATATTTGGGGTGATGATGATTTTCTATCACCCCAAAGATGACCACACTATTATGCCCATCTCATTACACTATTTAATACAAAAATTTATTTATTGTAAGGTTACATTGAAAAATACAAAAACAAATACTTATATCTACATTTTCATTAACAGGAATGTATAAAATGTTCTTTATCCTATTATGCAGATTATTTAATTTTTTGAAAAAACTTTACCATTTATAAAACAATATTATATTTTACATTTATTAATGAAAATGTCAAAATGAATTAAAATATATTAGAAATTAATAGATAAGATTTTACATAAATAAAATTGTATCTCTCATCTTAACAAACAAAACAATGTATTCCTACCATTCTGTGCAATGAATATGTAAAATTAGAGATATTATTATTTCTTTATTATGTCTACCATCCAGGGACAAAAACTATATTACAGAATCATTATTATTAAAATATATCATTAAATGGGGCAGAAACATATTAAATGAGTGAGTAATATAAAATAACATCAGTTCTAGTTTATAGCCATAATAAGCAAAATATTCCAAACAACAACACACCGATCCAGGATAAAGATGAATGTAAAAAAGTTAATTCTTTTGCTTTAGCATTAAAATAAATTTAAGTTAATGTTATTGCATTCTATAAACTCTCTAATTTGCATTTCTTTATAATTAATTGTCATAATTACTAAATTTCTATAAAAAGCAGTGGAAATGTTTAATTAAACTGGACAAAATAAAACAGAAATTCATATTTTTACATGTGTGTACACAGTGGTAGATTTGTTGTTGCTTCTTAAAGTATTTAAAATATACAAGTATCAGGAATTTAAAAATGTATGATCATAAAAAGTTATCAAATTTCAAAAATGGAAATTATCTTGTTCCTATATAAAAATATTTTAGATATATTTCAAATTTATTAAAATTTCTATCTAAAATTAAATATATGTGTATATATAGTGATTTTTAAACTATTAAAATTATTACTAATTATTATTTTATTTATTAAATGAGGAGTTGCTATGAATAAATGTTTACTAAAGTATGGAATTTATAAAGTTAAGGTACATCAGTAAATGCTAGTATTAAAAAATCTATATGAAATTGTGCTAAATAAGAAGAATTTCTTAAGTGATAAAAAAATCTGAAAATTCTAGGCATATTTTTACAAATTTCTACAATGAACTGTTTGAAATGTAATAATGTTTTAATATTTTATTAAACCTGAAACTAGACAAAGAAATAAACAAAAAAACATTAGACTATAACATTAAAAAAAATTAAGAATAGAAGCATTTGATTAAAATGACTAACAAAATGTTAATATTATGAGAACACTCTTTTTTTTTCACTTCATTATTTGCTTTCAAAAAAAATTTTTTTTAATGTCTTAAAGTGTGAATAAGAAATTAACTTTTAAAATGATCTTAAATATTCCATTTTTTTTATTCTTGGAGATTATTTTACACTTAATGAATGATTATACAAATTTAAAATTTATTACTTAGAAATGCTTATAACAATATAAGCAATTCAAAAGTAAATGTCTTCATCCTAATCTGGAGAAATCGGCCATAAGTCTGAGTTATCAATGAGCATCAGGTGGCAGAGTGATATAAGATATGCATTTCTACACTAATGACTGAATTTTGCCTTAATCAGAAAAGATATATAACTCAATGGTGAAACTAATACTTTTAAGCATCTAGAGACATATCTTAGTTCTTTATGTTATTTTTTAACACTCTGAAATTTAAAACCTGCAAGATTTTAAATAAAAACCAATTTTTTTGCAATGCTATGTAGATACATACATATATTCAATCAAAGTGATCTCAAAACTTGAGGATATTTTTAATTTCAGGCCGTTATATGAATATTATACAGGAATAACAATTGATTGCTGAATGGATAGTGTATTTGTTTTACCTTTTAATCCCTCATTCTCTTTGATGAAGAAAAAAGCCGGAAATAGATATTATAGCACTATATTATATAGAAATTATCAGTTTATTATTCAAGTTTATGATATATGTAACTCTAGAATAAAGTGAAAAATGCTGGTTTTGGAAATGCATAAGTTGAAAGGACGTATAATATAATTGTATATATTATTAAAAAATTTGATGTTTGAAAACATAACAATTTGCTACTTTTCTAATTTGTTTGACTTAAATCATTGTAAATATAATGTATTGTTATTTGACTTTCCATATAAATTATTCAAACGTAGTACAAAATGTTGGCTACTGAGAATAGGAATTTAATTTTATATATATATGAATCTACGTCTATATGTATTTGTGAATTACATAAATAAAGCAGCGTTAATTTAATAATGCTTTTGAAATATAACATTCAACAAAGTTTTTAAATATTGCATATAAATCTACTTGTTAATATTCTTTTTAATGTCTTTTTTTATTATTTTTTTTTAAAAAATCAATAGTGATTTATTTTAATTTCAAAGAAACGCATAAAAACCTCTTCCATCAAATCTTGTAATAAAACTGTGTTATTATGTAATTGTAAAAAAAAAATCATAAGGTGTCACACCGTTTTAAGGCATATGTCTTTCTTTTTTTTAGACATGTGACCCTTCCACCACCTGGTACCTGCTAAATAGAAACATAGGGGTAACGTTTTTGAAATCTGAAACATGTTTTTCTATACAAGCTTCTCTCCTTCGGATTCTCTTTTAATCAAACTGTCAATTTTTTATATCTTTTTTTAATAAATAATTTTAGATTTACAAAGAAATAAGTGTAAAAATATATAGTATCTATTAAAAAGTTTGTCACATTTTCTAAAAAAAATGATAGCCTAAAAACTAAAAAATATTTCCCGTTTTCACGTTTTTATTATTGTTATACAAAATATTTTACTATCATCGACATCATCAGTATTAGCAATCATATGTATACTAGTATACCAGTTCTAATTCCAATATATATATATCACATAATAAAAAAATGATTGTTTTAGTGAAACCAATCTATGAAAGAAAAATTTTATTCAGATATATTCTAGATGTTTAGTCTGTTTATACCTTGCCTAATTATGCTTCTCAATGGTGTTCTGTATTCGTGCTATATTTTCACAATGAGAATGATCATGATTTCTATTATTTTTATTGTCCATGGGGTAATTTTTGTTTTGTTATTACCTTCAAAATACTCTATCATGTTGAAGTGACTATATAACAATCACACACAATAATATTATATCCATCAGCCTAAAAATCAAAGCAATTGGTCTTAATATTGTGCTATTATATTTGTAGAAGCTTATTGTACTAATTAATTCACATTTTCATAAATGTATTTATATTAAATAATGACATTATGAGATGATTACAAATATCATGGAAAAACTATAAGATGACAAATGGTATGATCGCAAAATAAATATCTTAAAAAGCAACATCATGATAAGAGATGGTATCAATATCATTTTTCACTAAATTAGAAATACCATATGTTTTGAAAGTGATAGGTAATTTAAATTTCTGAATTATACCATAGTCAATACTGATCACTATGATTAAAAAATCTGCAAAAAATAAATAAGGAAATAATAAAACTGTCTAAAACTTACAAAGTTTGAAAAATGTTTAAGGTTCTCCAGATTAAAACTGATCTTTTTATCTTATTGTTTAAATTTGTAATTTAAATTAGATGATCAAAAGATGCAATTTGAATGTGGTGCTATCAGTGAACATTTCAAATTTTCTATGCTTTTCATAGATATAAATGTGTCTTTTTAAATATTTCAGTCACATGAGGGTGAGATCTAACAGAGAATAAAAACATGTGTAAAAAGTGAAAGATCATAATCCACTTTCCATTGTGATAGACAGACTTCAGTGAGCAGGTCATTGACCATGATTTCCATAAAATATTCCATATGATCTCGAATTATGAAATATAAATAAAAACAACAAAGTCTTTCATATGATCTTGCTATACTTCTACAACATCTATAGATTGAAATGATGATTATGTTACATTGATTAAAGTACAAAAACTTCACTTCTACACAGTAAAAACAGAAAAAAGTCGACTACACATTTAATTTAGGTACAAGTATTACATCACTGTGATAAAATATTTTCTTACATTTGTACAGCAGCAATGTATAGAAGTCTATATCATGATCTAATTTTGCTTCTTTATTTAAAAAGTATTATAAATATATGCACTTAAACATTATTCTAAGAAAAGCTATTAACAAATGCATACTTATTTAAGTGTAGCATTTTTAAGAGTGGGGTAAGTCCTCAAATTCCTTTATTCTTATCACTTTCATGCCACTATTGTAAACCTTAATAAACAATAGATGTCAGATGCTAATGATTAATAAATCCCTGTCCAATGATATTCTATCTAAATTTCAGCAAACTAGTTTCTAACTTATGGCTTTCATCACTGAGAAATATTTTTGATTTTTTGAACTATGCAGTTAGATATTTTTGATTGAATAAACTTTTCCTCCAGCAACCCTTTGTTACTTTTTATTATACTATAAAGTCACCAGTTTAATAAATAATTGACTTTTTTCATCTAATTATTTTGCTTACATAGTAAGCTAAGGTTATATGCTAGTTTTATAATAATAATGGTCTAATTAATAAAGTGCTGAAGTTATAAAAAAAAACTAAGATATCTTAATATATGAAAACAAAACTAGTTTCTTATCTATGTAACTATATAAGCAACATAAGTTTGTATTAAGAAAATTGAAAGTTGTTTTTTTTTTTACTTTAGGCTGCCATCTTGTTGGTATAAAATATGTAAAGATAAGAAATGAAAAAATGCATTAAATTCAAAAGATTTAAATACATAATTTAGAAAAATTCCAATAAGGTCTTTAATGTTGAAAATCATAAGCTAGAAACTAGTCTCATGATATTTGGATAATATATTTAGTAATTATTACTATATGGTAACTATTGATTACTAAAAATCACACTAGATGGTATGGAAGTGGTAAGAATGGAAGAATTTGCTAATAAATTAGTAATGTATAAGCTAAAGTCATGTAAGAAATGGATATTCATATGATGTATTATTTGTTTTGTATTTAAAAAGCAACCAAGATATTATGGAAATTTACTTATATTAGCATGGTAATAACTATTCAGATTAAATGTTGTTGATATTTTTCGCACTACTAGATATACACAAAATTACAAAAATATTAAGAACATTCTGTAGATAATCTTTCAGTTTGGTAAGAAAGTTACAATCTTCAGTATACGAAAAATCTAGAGACTGAAAATATGATATTCATAACCAATAAGTATTAATGTTTTCTCTCACTCCATCATAGATAATTAGTATAATACAATTAAAAAAATTCAGTGAGTAATACTTTAATTTTTGACAATTTTATATTTGTTTTTTTACTTAACTAAACCCTTTAATTAATTTAAATATAAGAAAATGTTTCTTATAAATAATTATCTAAGAATGAACAACCTTTTCAGCAAAGATCTTAAAATTACATTACTATAGAATGATAATTATTGCAATCTGTTTTTAATCACTTCAAATCTGGATTAAACACTGTTTAAAAAATTTCAGTCTGGATTTGAACCAAGATATGTGGATATTACATGTGCATGAAGTTTCATCAGATGGATTTTTTTCAAATTTTAATCACTGTATTGCAGAAAGGTCAATGACCTTCTTTGCATTCTATGTCAGTCATTTGGAATTTGAATTTGAGCTTAATAAATCTTATTTCTTGTTTATCATACAAGAACTTTTTCAAAATCCAACTGTTTTGTAAATAATCATCTAGATATTTAGAAAGTAAAGATTCAACATTAATTTGGGTTGTTTGGATGATTGCCATTGAACTGATAATAGAATGAATAATGTGATTGCTATATCAAAGGAAGACTTCAATCTCTACTTTATCATCTGTATAATGTAAAATTTACCAATTGATGTTAATGTTTATCAATTCACTATAGTTTTTTTTATGTTAGTGGGTAATATGTTTAACTATGAAAAGATGAAGCAATAATTATTTGTCATCTAACATCTAATATTTTAATTTCTTAAGCAGACATGCAGAATAACAAATGATAACTTTAACAACTAATGCATAATTTAAATAATCCAAATGTTTTGGAGCTCTATTCAAATATCTCACGTAGATGGCCAAAAACATCTTGACTGATTTAATATTTCCATATTTGTCATTGTTTTGAAATATATCTCTGTTATGTGAAGTATATTCATGTTTTGTCTGTCTACAGTTAATATTGGCTTCGGGTAACATGGAAAAATAGTTCTGAATTATAAAACATTAATGTTAACTAGTGAGTGTTTACTTTACAATTGTAATGTAATACAGTGTAACAACTGGTGCAAGAGATCTACTACTTACATTTGTTGATGCCAGTTTATATTCATATTCTTATTCTATCGATCAATAATATGATAAGCACTTGCTGCAAAGACAATTGCTATAACAATGACCAAGAAATGATCTTTTATCTTTAAAAAAGATCGTTCTAGTGTTCACCATTCTTTATTTTTTGAAATTTAAATTAGTATTTTTTTTTTTTAATTTTAAAGGCCAATATAGTTTTAAAGTAACTGTTTATATACTGCTGTGTTAGATATGGCATTATATAACAATCGATCAATATATCTCTTTTGTTTGTTTATAATTATAACTGTTTTGATAAACATTGTATATATGTTTTAATTAATAAAAATGATTAAATTTTATAGCTATTGTTTATATAAACTGGATATTAGAGAATATTTATGTAAATTAATTTTACTACAAAACAATTAATAAGTTATCATGCTCATTTTGGATTCAACCTAATTATTAGTGCATCCATTAAAAAAATTTAAATTTTACATTAAACATGTGATGTGTTTAGCTAGAAGAAATAAGCAAGAAAAATTGTAATTCAGTTTATTAAATTAAAACAAGAACATTTAATTATTATTATAAGACAAGCGGAGTAAACGTTAATGGTTTTAATTTATTAAATGTGCATATTTAGCTGTTTTGAAAGTCTTAAATTATGCCAATGTAAACGTTATTAAAATTTATTTTATAAAATAAAAGTTGTATATGTATACATGTAATATTTTTTGTTACAACTAGAATTTAAAGCTTGCAAAGCTAGTCGAAAAAACTGCTGTGTTTATATAACTCAGAATAAACATGGACTTGCGCAGGTATAGTTTTATATGTATTAACAATTATATACAACAATATTTACTTATATTATAATCAACTGATACATTGTTTAACATGTACAGCTATATGATGGCAATTTTCTTCGTGTCAGGTTTAGTATCTTAATAGAGTGTCTAATTGTGATACCTTATTTCATGTTAGATTTGAATTGCTGCAGCTTCCATTTCAGTGTAAGTTTGTCACACTCCTTTAGTGGTAATGAAGCAATGTGCATATTGATATTCAGTTCTGCAATTTTTTGTTGTTGTGTGACATCCAAAACTTGTGGATTTACTTAATTTCATCTTCTATTAATCTATTTCTCTTACTAGTCAATTAATATGTTCAATCATTTATTGGCTAGTTGTGATGAATGCTGAATCTAGGCAAGTCCACTGTTTGAAGGCATATTGAGTTCTAACATTTCTTTCCATGATTAAAATTAGCCCTGGAAAATGTAATCACTTGGTGTTTATGGGAAGAGATATTTTTCAGTTCCTAACTTCTTCAGGTCTGATTCCATTATCATCAGATACAGTGTTTTTATTAATAGGTATGGTGGTTTCATCAGTAAGTCTGATGTCTTTATTTGCAGATCTGGTATTAATATGTTTGGCATTTTTCCTTGTAGATCTGGTCTCAGCAGGTTCAATGTGTCTTTGATCATAGACTCTTCATTTGTAGCTGATGGCATATTGTTCAACTTACATGACCTCTGTGATTGATGTTTTGATATCCAATAGCGGTTTAAACAGCTAATGTCAGTGATAATTTTTGTATTGCTTGGGATAGAATACTGCATGAATAACATTCTGGCAGCAATAGTGTTCCAGTTACATGTATTATGTTTTGTCATATTTTATAAGCTATTGAATTAATCTCTCAACCTGGCCATTACTGTCAGTTGAAATGGTGGACTATTGTTGATACAAAATTTTCTGAAAAGACCTGATATAAGGGTTGTGCCATTGTCTGATTCAATAGCCTTCTAAGAGCTTTCATAATTTCTATGAGCTGGACTGAAAATTTCCACAAATTCCAGTAATTAAGAATATGCATCAATGACTATTAATAAGACTTTGTCCCTCTATAAACAGCCCAGGCTACACAAAATCTAATCCATGAACCTATAGATTCAGGCCACTAACTAATCTTAATCTTTTCTGGTGTGCTTTACAGTGCCAGAAACTATGGACCTTAGATTCAATGTTAGGGTTCAATGTTAGCTACCAGACATAAGATCTAGCTAACATTTTGGTTTTGACAATCTCTGTATGCTCATTATATAAATCAGTTATGATTTGGCCATACAGCTTTATATCCTGTTCTCTGTTCCAAATATATAATTTCAGATTAAATAAAGACACACACAAGTACAGTTCAGTATTTATTAAGAAATGATATATAACAGTATTTACATATATATTTAGTCATTTCATATATTATCCAACACCCAAAATTGTATCATGAAAGCTTTGTTGCACTTAAATTCTAGAAGCTTCTACTTTAGCATGAATTTATTCCAGTTTTACAATATTGGGATAGCGTGTACTATATTCAGTGTTGGTAGTTACTTGTTGATGTCTCTCTTTACCTCCAAAAAGATTGACATTTTAATTGTCTTTTTTCTTAATGAGATCTTATGAATTTACTGAACATTTTGACATACTGAACTTATATTGGTTAATTTATTTAGTGATTCATTCATAGGTTAGCTGTTATAAATGCTGAATCTGAGAATGACAATATATATTGCTACATTAATAATTCACTCGTTTAAGGAGTCACCTAATTCAATAAATGTGTTAATGCATTGCCAAATTGATTTAATTGATTATTTAAATATTAACTCAGTTGTATGTGTAATAATATTACAACCATCTATTTTCTGGATAACATTATTCGTCTTTAATATTATTCAGATTCTAAACTATTTGTGTCAATAAGTTTTCTGGATAACATTATTCGTCTTTAATATTATTCAGATTCTAAACTATTTGTGTCAATAAGTTGGTCAATTATTTGTTCAGCATTCTTCAAAACAATTACTTTTAAAAGTTTTATAGAATAAAATAATAAATTGGAAGCAGATGTTCAATTGTATTGAAAGATATTTATCTTAGATTCCTGCCTATAAAACAATATACTAATATGAAATTTTAGCATTTAATGTAACATGTACAAATATGCAAATGTGTAATTTCTATCATAAAGTTAATGATTTTTGAAACATCTAGTAGATAACAATGGTGTAATATATTATGGATATTTGCCACAAGTATTAAATAATAATTATGCAGGTCTGTGTTAATTTGCATATATACATAAGAATTACATTTTCGTATATTCATATATGTAACATTAACAGAATTTGCGATCTAATTTTTTTAGGTAAATTTCAACTGTCATGTGACCAAGCTAACAATCAATTAAATGTTTTCAATTAAAAGATGGGTCAGACAAATACTATTATGAAAATGCATGCTTTTATTTTACAATAATAGTTTTTGATTGATTGTTTGTTTGGTTAAATCATAACTGAAATTACTAAAATGTTATTGCTAATCAAAAGTAGACCTTGGATCTTTGATTCATCTATGAAACATTAAAGAAAAAAGCAAGTCAAATTTCTAATGTTCATTCCATATTTTCTTACCATTGCCACTGCCATTACTTCTCACCAATGTGTGTCACCTGCATGGGAAATATATCGAATATTTATTCTGAGTTTAAAATCGACAAATACCATGATGTTTCTTTTCAGTTGTCTAGTAGATCTTAAATGCAAAGTCAGTTTTCAATAGAATAAATGTATGTGAATAAAATCTTTTAATGATATTTACAATTGTGACAGACAAAACTAAAATCTATTATCCTTTCTCATTTACTGTAATTTTACCTGCCATGCTAGCAGTTGATGGATGAAGATAGAGAGTGGTAAGAATCTCCTGAGTATGGACCTGGGTTGTCATTTAATAATAAACTTTTATTTAAGTACTTACAAATGCATACTACTTTCAAGTGAAGGTACTGTGTGATTTTGAATAATTGCCTAATATTAAACTTTATGAAATTAGATAAAAAGTAAAGTGACAATTGATTTTAAAAGGCTGTATATATTTTACTACAATGGCATAAATATTGGAAGTATAAAAAGAGTGTGGTTCATTATAAATAAAAAATAAAAGAATAACTTGATGAAGATTGATGGTTTATCATACAGAGTGAGAATGTTAGTTCTTCAACCTTATTAAAGATACCAAATGCAAGTAATTCGGGCTTATACCCCAAAATTTCACATTATAATGAAAAATTAGAGGATTTTTATATGGGAATGTACAAACTCCTTACAATCATACCAAACAATATTTTAAAAGTGTCATCCAAGATTTTAATATTAAAATTGGTAAACTATTAAAAGAATAAAGTGCTATTGGTAAATTTGGTTATGGTGGTAGAAAAAAATAAAGGTTACTGATTGTGGAGTTTACTAAAAATGTTTATTATGTCTTTTTTCTTTGAAAAAAATGCTAAATGTAAATGAACCTTCAAACATCCAAATGAATTTCTAGCCTAATTAAATTATATGGAAACATATATTAGAAGTTTATAATGAAAATATATATAGCACAGATAATCACTGATTAATAAGAAGTAAGATGCATATTATTATAAAACTACAGAAATGAAAATTATTAAGATAGTAGGATTAACAGTTGATATTCCTAACTTTCAGAAACATTCCAATAAATTTAGAGCTTGCAAATTATGTTAAAATATTAACAGATTTTGAAGATTATTCATAATTGGATGAAAGCAATAAGAGGATAACTAATACTAAAGTAAGAACTACAAGAAACATGACATAAAAAGTAGCAATTTATCAATATTTTTTTTAGTGAGACAAAACCATAGATGAAGAAAAAAGGGAATATGAAAATATGTAAAATCTATTAAAAAATATTGAATCTCTATAGTTTTGTAAAATTCCACAGAAAAAAGATAATAATGATAAAAGAAAATATAAATGAGAATTGACTAGGAAAGCTATTGATAAAAAAAAGTGTCACAAATACAAAATAATATTTTGGTATTGAAAGAAAATGTATTTCTGTAATAAGAAGAAAATATATAATTGGTATTAAAAAGAAAAACCATCATAAAATATGTGAAAGCATTTTATAATAAATTATATAGTAATAAAAAGCAAGAAAATAAAATACTTCATACAATTAATTGTGTTTTTAAATTACCCAGAATTTTAAATGAAAAAATTAGTCATGAAATTAAATTTATGGAAAAATGAAAAGTTTCAGAAAATTTAAAATTTATGTGCAATATATTAAAAGAATCTGGTGATAAAGTAGAAAAATTGTTATCAAACTATATATGTACAAGATAATTTAAAAATGCAATAATAACCTAAATATTTAAGAAAACCAATAAAAGGATATTAGAAATTACAGACTGAACAGCCTTTTATCATTTCTATATAAAACATTATCAAGATAAATATAAACTATCTGCAATGAATTTGGATTTTAAGTAATCAAAACAACAAGCTTCATTTACAAGTGGCTTAGTACAATGGACCAATGAATATGAGTTGCCATAAGATATTTGATTCTATATGCATTTTTTAGTGATTGCACCATTGGAGTATCAAGATATAGACCCAAGATAATATTATGTTCTGAAGAATATTTATTAAAATTCAATAGCAATGACTAGATTACATAGTGATATTAATAATATTACCATTTAGATGGATATGCAATAGAGTGATTCTGTAAATTCAAAACTTTTACAGCATCTTTATAAGAATTATTTTGTGAATTAGAATTAAAATTGAAAAGAATAAAAGTAAATGAACATTATTTGAGACATGTACTTGAGATGATGTGATTGTTTTGATAAATAATGCTTCAGATCTTTAAGAAATGGTGCAAGAGTTATAACATGAAAATAAAAAATTAAGTCTAAAGACAAATATTAAAAAAGATTAAATAATGTCCAATAGATGCTTTTTTTAAAAAATGATGATTGATAAATCATGATATAAAATAAGTTAATAGTTACAAATACCTTGTTCATATTATTCATAGAGACAGAAACATAATGGATAAAATTGATCATAGAAATAAATGTAGAATGAATGTTTTTTTGTGAAAATATATGTTTAAAAAATTGGCTTTGTATTTGAAATGGAAGATATTTAATAGATGTATTTTTCTGCTTCCTATATATGCATCTGAAAGTTGGACATGTAATAGAAAATTAATTCAAAGATTTCAGACCATTCGATAAAGTATGGGGAGATCTGCTTGAATGTAACAAGAAGAGATCAAAAATGAAATGCATGAATGACAAAAAAGCTATCAATAATAGGTGGACTGGACATATTTCTAAAAAGAATATGAAGAATTCAAATCTTAAACTGAATATTTTGGCTTACAAAAAACTGTATGTAAGACGAATGGATAAAATAATTTCTGACATGTTTTGAAAAAAGGAGGCTAATGATCAGAAAATCTGTGTTAAGGTTTGAAAGTCCTTCATTCTACAATGAATCAATACTACATGAAAATAATGATGAAAATGGATTTTATCTATCTATTTATATATATATTTCTAATAAGCATTTCAACGTGGTAATTTGAATTTAACCCAACGAATTGCATGTTTTTATGCAATATTAATAAATTGGAAAGTGGAGTATAAAACAATGACCATTTTATAATTAAGTGATGAGATTATATGTGTACTTTATTAAACAACATAAATATGTATATATCTAGAATATTGTTTATCAATAGACTATTTTTTGTAATTTTGTACTTTTTTGAATAAATACTTTAATTAATTTATGATTTTAATAATACAATTTCTAGTTACAAAACAAGATCTAATTAAAAATCTTTATACTGATAATAACAAACTATATATAACGAGATATAAAGATAAGGAATTAACTCTAAATTAAAAAATGAGAATGTTATAATTATGTATATACAATTTTCAAAATCAAACTTATAAGTACAATTTTTGATTAAAGCAAATATAAAGGAAAATGCAATTTTAAAAATAAATTAGTCATTCTGATTAATTTTATTTTACTAATACATTATTTTTAGAAACAACTTACAAATAAAAAAATAAATGATTTACAAGAAGAACAATGGAAAGCAACAGAAAATGTGAATATATACATATATATGGGAGAAAATTCAGATTCTCATTACAATAAAAATTAAAATATACAATATTATATAAAATAGGGTTAAAGTAAAATTATTTAATTAATAAATTTCAACCAATAATGTTTTCTGACCGTAAACTAGTAATATAATCTAATAGTTTTAATTTTAATAAAACTGAAATTTCTGCATAACATAAAATAAAAAAATTCCAAAAGCAATACAATATTTGCAGAATATGTTACATTTATTTTCAAATAAATAAAAAAAAAAAACATCTATTATGAGTAACAATGGTTACTGGTAATGTAATATTTTTTTGTGTAATTGGTCTAAAGAGCTGTCTTTGCATAAATGAAATAGATTTTAAATATTATTTTATACTTTATTTTACTCTTAAATATTTATACTACTCTTTCTATAATCTATATAAATACCGTACATTATAAGTTTTTAAAACAATATTTTTTTTTTTGTTTTTAGATAAAAATTGTATACAATTTAAATATATCTAAACGTAAATCTTTAAAATAAATTTAAATGATATTCCTTATAAGTGTATATAAATTAGTATTTATGATTAATATTAGTAAAAATGAAAATTTTACTTACCTAAATTTACACGAAACGGGGACATAAAAAAGAAGAAAAATATAAATTAATAAATTAAATAAAATTAATAAAATTAAAAACATTCATAATTTTAATTCTTGCTTTATAAAAAAAATAATATATATTGTTAAATTCATTTATAGAGTATCATATTAAAAAATGTTCAACATATAATTCATTGGATTAAAATAAATCTGCACCTTGATAAAACTTTTTCTATAAACAGAATTTATCAATATTATGTTACATTCAATTTATAATTAGATTGAATTATAGAATTTATAAATATTACACGTAAAATATTTTATGAATAGTTGATCGGCAAAGATTACATTAATAATGACTAGATTAAAAAGAAGTGTAGCATTCTCCTGCTTCACTGAATATAAAATGAATGCAGCATTACACCGAAAAGATATGAATATTTAGGCAATATTTAATGACCGGCAAGAAGACTTAAAGAATTGATTGTATTGAAGAAATAATTATTTTTATGTCACTTTATATTTATTTTTATGTCAAGAAAATTACTTATTAATTATAAAAGTAAAATGATTTTGATATAACAATGGTTCTCATTTATATAGTACTTCTAATATTTTGAGCAGATTGAAATGATATTTTGACGTCAACTTAAAATAAATATAAAATTTAAATGTCTGCATTTAACAAAGGAACCAATATATTTACTCAATTACATTTAGACATAAATATTTATCCTGATAAGATTACAATTTTTATCTGTATTTTTAAAAGCAAAAACTTTTTAAAAAACCTTATGGTATCCCTATAGAAAGTTAAAATGTGTTGTAATAGTTAATTTTAAAACTATTTAATTTCCATATGAATATGAAGGATTATGAATTTGAGCCACCTATTTTATATATATTGCTTTAATTTACAAAAGCAAAAATGATAATAATAGAAACTGTAGTAATTTTTGTGAAATATTTTATCTATTGCATCTCCAGAGATTCTGATCTATTTTAGAAAACTAAAAAGTACTAAAGATAATTTTTTGTTGCTAAGTAATAAAAAATTGTCAAAGATAAAAATATTATTTGCATTTGCTTTTTATGTAATAGTGAATGTTTCACTTGAATCAGTTAATTGGACAGGTTTGTGGCAATATTTCATAATACCTGGTTGTCTATATATTAGTTACATGCTATGAGATGATATAAAAGAAGACATTATTAGTAATAATGAACAACTGAAAGCACTTGAAATGAAAATTGCTATAAAAATAAATATTAGTTTTTAACACTGTTTGCATTTTAACATCTACGATATTTGAGACAATTTATAAATTAATTCAAAATGTGATACAAGTTTTATCGCAGAGGCTTTTATTTAAATATATTAAAAGCAAAATATTTTTATTAATTTTTTTGTATTGGCAGTGTACTGCATATCATGTATATGCTATAGATTGTGCATCTGATAATAGAAAGCAGTTCTGGAGAATGTTCTTAATAGTTGATATTCAACTTGTATAAAATCTGATAAAGCTTAGGTTATTCATAATCCAGTGATGGAAAAAAATATTGTCAGTAATTTTACCTCTTGAGATTTATCTTAATAATATGAATAAATTTAATTATCATATACTTTTTTTAGATGCAAAGATGACTTTTGAGATTGAAGTGCATTATAAGTATTAATTTGCTATTGCTAAATTTAAAAAAAGTAATTATAAGGTATATTTGTATAATAATATAACTGACTCTATTAAATTATTTAATGCAGAAAATTATTTAACAAATCTGGTGCACAGAAACAACACATGGATTCTGTAACAATATAAAATAATGGAAAAAAATATATTTGTTCAATAATTCTATATGATAATATAAAAATGCTTATAATGTTATAATATCAATAGACTTCTTTAACATAATGAGAAAATAACACCATTAAATAGACCATTCTACAAATTCATGCTTAATAGATTGAACATGTAAACTGAATGAGAAATGATAGAGTTTATAAAAAAGAATTTCATAGTGAACATAATTTTGGATTTTGAGAAAAAAACTAACTCTATAGAATAAAATATGCTTTCATCACACTGAAAAAGATTCAACAATGATTGCTTTCACTAACAAAATATGATGAACATTGAATACAACAAAGAGTTGCAATTAACCAAGTATATATATATATATATATATATATATATAAAATACATATTTTGCGGGTTCATCCGTGTTAAAAACTTTTAATATCAATTTACTGACGTTTCGACTTGGTCACACAAGCCATCCACAGAGTTACCTTTTTATAACTCTGTGGATGGCTTGTGTGACCAAGTCGAAACGTCAGTAAATTGATATTAAAAGTTTTTAACACGGATGAACCCGCAAAATATGTATTTTATATATTTAACCCGTGCAAATCTTCGTTTTAACATATATATATATATATATATATATATATAACAACTTCTATATATATATATATATATATATATATATATATGCAGAAGTTGTTAAAAGAAAGTATTGTAAAATATCAAATAACATATTAAAATACCAGGATACAATACATGTAGAAACATTTATGGGTTATATATTAATTTCTATAGTCAGAAAATCTCATTTATGCACAACTATTAAAGAATTACAAAAGTTGATAATTATGATAACAAAAGTTGCTAATTATTAAACAATATTATCATAAAATGTTTTTAGACATTGGGAATTGGACTAATAATATATATATATATATATATATATATATATATGTGTGTGTGTGTGTGCGTGTGTGTGTAATGAATTATACACATGATCAAAAATAGCTCTAGTTTTTGAAGATTGTACTCTCATTGAAAAGCAGGTGGGTAATATATATATATATCATTGTCAACCATTATCAATCCATTGTGCGGTGAAGATTTTTCCAAGTGCAATACATCTCCAATCTCTAACCTCTCTTCAACATATAACCCATGCACTTTTCTTATTTCATCCATCTCACATGTTGTCTTTTTCTGGATCTTTTACAATCTTTTGGAATCAAGTTTAAGATTTCAATTGTTTATCTATTATCATCTCTTTTAGCAATATGTCCAGTCCAACTAGACATTAGTCTCTTAATTCATTCAACAAGGTCAGTAACACCTATTTGTTTATATATATATATATATATATATATATGGGGATGGGGACAATCCAAGATAAAAATGATTTGAATGCCTTCTCTTGTAGTAGCATTTATCATAAAGTTAAAAAAAAAGTTGTTTAGATGTATTAGAATGCTCTTAATTTCACATATTTGTAAGTGCAAGCTATATATAAGTCATGTGACATCTGACTTTTTATTATTACTATTATTATTTTGCTGTTGGGGCTTTGGCTAAATTAAATGGCTAAGCCTACTAATATATGGAGTATCTGAATTAAGTTCAGGCCCATATGATTTTTTCAGTTGGAGAGCTGACTTTCAAGACATGTAGATGTCTAAAAGTTTCTAATCTTCTTGACAATTAACTTTTAAATAAATTCTTAACTTGAGTTGGTTTTTTGAAACTAATGTCCCAACTCCTCACTGAAGAGACCCATAGGTCGAAACCAGTCTGGGGATGGGGAAAATCTGGAGATGGGGACAATCCAAGATAAAAATGATTTGAATGCCTTCTCTTGTAGTAGCATTTATCATAAAATAAAAAAACAGCTTGTTTAGAACTATTAGAATGCTCTTAATTATATATATATATATATATATAACGAAACTTAAATACGATAAACAATTTATAATACAATATAAACAAAAACTCAATAAAAACTCATAAAGAAATATTTTTGATTATATTCATAATCATTTTCAACTCAACTTTCAAAATGGAATCATCTATTACCAACCGAAACACATGTCGATTTAAATATCCTACAATTCATTAATCCTAACATTTGCTGACTGTCTGTTTATTATCGTATTTTTATACCTACTAATAAAAACTGCCTCTTTAATTTTTCTTTTTTCATTATCTCTCTCTTGGCCTAAAATTTTTATTTTATTTATATCAAAATTAAACTTAAAATTACAATTTCTATCATGATCATAAAAAACAGATTCAGTATATAACTTGACTTCATTACTATTATCATTACATAATCTGTTTTTTTTATGATCATGATAGAAATTGTAATTTTAAGTTTAATTTTGATATAAATAAAATAAAAATTTTAGGCCAAGAGAGAGATAATGAAAAAAGAAAAATTAAAGAGGCAGTTTTTATTAGTAGGTATAAAAATACGATAATAAACAGACAGTCAGCAAATGTTAGGATTAATGCATTGTGGGATATTTAAATCGACATGTGTTTCCGGTTGGTAATAGATGATTCCATTTTGAAAGTTGAGTTGAAAATGATTATGAATATAATCGAAAATATTTCTTTATGAGTTTTTATTGAGTTTTTATTTATATTGTATTATAAATTGTTTACCGTTGTTTGGAATATATTTAAGTTTCGTTATTGTATTATTGATATAAGCGGACATTTATTTTGTTTTATTATATATATATATATGTATGTTTTTAATAAAGAAAAAATCACAGATAATAATAATATCTCAACAATAAAAACAAAAATAATATAAAATAAATGAAATCAATAATAATACTGTATATATTAAAGATTATACATAATATGAATAGATAAATGTTTTCTCATTTTGAAAACAATATGGATAGATTTGATGAATAGAGTTATTAAAAGAATTGGTATAATAATAAATAAAAAAAGATAATTACCATTTTATGCATTAGTGTAAATAGATTAAATATAATAAAAAATATAGAATCATTAAAAGTGTGTGGGGGGGGAGCAAAAAGTAGAGAATATAAATGAGCGATAAATCATCCAAAATAAAAATTAAGATAAAAAAATTTATTTGCATAAAATAAAGTTAAGTTGGATAATTATATAGAAAGAATAAGATTGAAGAATAAGCCATTGAAGGATATTAATAAAGCTGTAAAGAAAAAATAAATAAAACAAACAATTTAATAACAAGAAATTGTACTTTTGATTTAAAAAAAAAAGAAAAAAGTAATTAGCAATGGAAAAAAAGTATAGATGATTTTAACAATATGTAATAAATATTTTTAAAAAAACATTTAGATATAAATATTCATTATGAAGCCATATAATAAAAAAAAATATTAAGTTTTCAGAGAATTGATAGATAAACCAATTAAAAATTGAAAAAATGAAAAAGTAAAGATGTTGAATATAAGTGACCATGATGAATTTAAGCTACAACTAAAACAGTTCTGTATAAAATGGTTTATAAAGAATATAGACAAATATTACAGACAGAAAAATGCAAAGGAGAATGTTAAAAATAAAGACCATAATACATTTGAATTATTGTAGATCAGTGAGTGATAATTTTTCATTGCCCAAAATATTTAATTTAATAATGATTAAAAAATAATTTAAATAGACGAAAATGAATAATATGATAAAGATGCCAAAAGAGTGATTTAGACTCAGATAATGCTTATGTGATATCTTATTTATAAGCCCACAATTAGAATAAATGTTAAAATAGTTTATTTGTACAACTTTTATATATGCAGAAAATTTTATAGCAGATTGAATACACAGAGGCAGCAAAAGATTTGGAAAAATAATTATGAATTAGTAATTAGTAAATGTACTTAACAACTTTATGAAAATATTGATTATAAGAAATATGGAATCAATTAGAATAAAACATAATATAGAACTGAAACAGGCTGTCCTTCATCTTTTTGGCTGCAAGGAATTAGTGATTGTTGTTGAAGTACTATTAGTTAAATAACATAGGATTTTTATGTTTTATTAGATCTTTAATTTTTAATAATATAATTTTATGTGCAACAGATTGAAATGAAATGGAGTTAATTTTGAAATATTTGTAAAAAAAAAAAAAAGTAAAATAACAAAAATTAGAGTTAGCAAAAAATAAAAATAATAAATATCAAAAAAAGGAAGAGAAAACTTAGAAAAGTAAATATGAATAAAATAAATATAAAATGAATATTATTATTTGAGAATCTGTTTTAGTAGACTAAAGGAATCTATGGGATTCCCTGTGACCTGTACCAATATATATATATATATATATATATATATATATATTGGTATATATATTGGTTCTCTATATATATATTTATATATATATATATATATATATATATATATAAAGGAACAAACATTATATAAGTGCTAGAAGAAATGGACATACTAATGCTGTAAAAAAAATCTCCACTTCTTCAGTACATTCTGTTCATGTTTTAGTGACTAGCCATTATAAATATTTTTCAAATAATGAAATCATATCCACATGGTGACAATTATCATTAAAGACTGAACTGCATTAAAAGTCACAACAGAACAATAAATCTACTATCTGTATGGAACCACATGATACAATCATTGTATCTGCAATAACACTGTGTAACCACAAGATTACTATTTTATCCAATTCAATAAACCATTATTTTGCTAATTATTAATTCTTATTTACATTAAATATTTATTTAAATTCTCTAAAACAAATAGTTCTTTAAAGACATCACATAATTATAATGGTAAGTAAATGAGGTAAATGATATATTTTTAGTTATTCTATTAGTAAAAATTTTATGAGACTTTTTACCATATATTTTTAAAGCCTCACTCGAGAGTATTTTTGGTCAAAATGTAATAATTACACAACCCGTTTTTTAATATTTTAATAATTTTCTAGACTCAATCGATTTAGGTATTTAGGACATCATAAAATATCATCAAGATACCATTTGAACACAGATAAAAATAATGTATTGATTATTGGTCAATAAAGATAAAAACTATTATTATCTAAAAGTTCAAGTAACCAGATTATTCTAGATTTTATAAATTTGTTATCATGCTAACTATTTTGAAATTTGTTATGAACCACCCTAACTTAGTTGTGTTACTAAATTTTAAAGAAATATGATTGTAATATTGGATCTTTTATTTATTGGTTTAGTATATTTTTAGATTATATTTAAACAGCAATATTCATAACACATATTTGAGGTGATATCAATGCTACAATCATAATGAGAGTTATCACTTTGCTACAAAAAAGGAGCAGAATGACCCAAATTGCTACATCAAAAGCAGAACAGTTCTCAGTCATATATAATTATTCTGACTAAATATTAAGTCCTTGAATACTATGTGAGATATCTTCAACTGAAAGTCTTTCTTTCAATTTCCATATGAGTGTTTATAATATGTATTACATGGGAATTAATTTCTTTATTTATAACTATGAATATATGACCTCAATTTTATATCAGAGATTCTCAACAAAAGTATGATTGGTTCCAAATTTCTCTTCCATTTACAAAAAACAAAAGCAAGACAAAAAATAAAGACCTACAGAGGTCCCTAGTGACGATTTTTTCAGACGCTCATTGCTAAGGTTTACAGCCTTGTTAAAACTATTAACGTACTTCTTGCAAAAGTGTGTGTGTGTGTGTGATTTTGCTATTTCATTTTTTGTTTCACAATATTCAATGCTCTGCTCTTTTGAATATTATTTTATTGCCAAAATAATATAAATAAGCACAGTTTGTTGCTAAGGAGATCATACAATGTTCAAAAGCTGAGAGTAATGAAGCTGAACTATGATCTTGGATCTTTTGTTTTCAAATTATCCGCGGTTTCATTGCATTAAAACAGTATTTTTACATACCGTAATCTGTCTA
Organism: Epiperipatus broadwayi; assembly: GCA_028023455.1. Lineage (NCBI taxonomy): Eukaryota > Metazoa > Onychophora > Udeonychophora > Euonychophora > Peripatidae > Epiperipatus > Epiperipatus broadwayi. The sequence goes on from JAQFVV010012423.1 coordinate 4,209,076, forward strand.
GTTGAATATTTATCGATTTTTTTTTTTTGGAGGGGGGGGGTAAGATTATGAGAAAAAAAAGTTGAGTTTTTTTTATATATTTTAAGCTCAATAAATCAGATTCAATATCGTAAGAAGAATTAATTAAAAGAACTGGTGAAAAAATGTCCATTACGTTTTATAGACTTGAAAAATGATATGATTTTTATTATTTTTTTTATTTATATTAAGCCAAAACAAATCAAGCTTTTGCATAAAAATCTTAATTACTATAATGATCTTAGATAGGTCCTTTTAATTTATTTGACTTAGTTAATGGTAAAGATTTTATCAAGTTATATATTAATTTGTCAAAATTTTTAATAAGTTTTGCAATGTTGATATTATTCTTAACAGTTGTATTTATTCTATAGAGGATTGGAGTTAATTTTGGTAAGTAACGTTTGATCCTTATTTTCTTTATTTGATATTTAAAGATTTATTTTTATTTAAAAACTAATTCGCTATGCGCTGTTTGGAGTAGTTCGAACTCAGTCAAACTTGGGAATTACGGCGCTTGAACATTTTATGATATTCCAAAAAACTAAAACCATTACTCTTTTTTTAAAATAAATAATTCCATTAACAATTTTATAAACTCATTGCCTTGAAAAATAAAGAGTTAATACACCCCCCCCCCCCCGAAAGATTATGTTATGTTCAGTAAAAATGTTTTTGCGTAACAATTATGTACATTTATCGTTACATTACGGTATTTTAATAGTAAGCGTATTTACAATTCAAAATAATTTTACTGTTTAAAATTAATTTCTTGAAAAAAAAAAAAAACAATAACATATTTCTAATATTTTTTTTTAAAATGTCTACGTTTTTATACATTTATTTTTATCATAATAAAATGTATTCTATATGAGTGCTTGCACAGTTTCCAAAGTGGGCGATATGACTGTGAATAATAAAATTAAGTAAAATAAGCAAATTTGAATAGATCGAGAATCAAATTGGGTCACTATCCCAAGGCTAAGAACTACTTTCTTAAGGATTTCAAAGAAAATATAATATTCTTGTCTAAATATATAGGTCAAAACTAAATCAACAGAAGACAGCATTTGAATTTTTTTTTAAAAAAGTGTTATCAAATGTAAATATCATCTGATTTTCTAAGCTTATACTAATCTATATTAGATAGTGAAGACATGCATTATTTTTTTTATTACTTATATATGTAGTGAAAAAATAATATATACTAAGTCAATGCTAAGGTACAGCAAATTATGCTGCAGCAGCAATTGGCAAATGACTGTTGCCATTTCAATTCCAAAGAGTAAAAAGTAGATAGAAAGGCTAAATTACTTTTTCTATAACTACTATTACTAATAGTAGTAATATTAATAGCAGTAGTAGTAATGGTAACCATACTTGTAGTAGCAATAGTAGTGGAAGTAATGCTAAACTAAAAATAAAGTTTGCAATGATCAAATAGATTCATAAACCATAATATAGAATATGCTGATCCTCTACTCTTTTCATATGATAATTTGTGGTATTGTCTTTTGAAATCCTTTAATACCTTATCTAAATAAAGCTATCCATTGTATTCTATATTTATTCAAATCTTTCCAATGAAAACAACAAACAATGCATTTCTTTAGAAAACTTTGAGATAATTTTTGAAACACACATGGAAGCTGTATTTGTTTATTGGATTATTTCCATCATCTAATATTAAATATTAAATGCCTACATTTAATTGTTAGTGGTAGCACATAGATTAATATATGCATAACATATTATCCCCCTCTCTTTACCAGATGCTACTGACCTGATTAGTGACAATCTTAGCATAGGAATTGAATCTGGATTCTTAAATTAATGAATTTTAAATTTTAAGGTAACTCTCCAACCAACAGAGTCATCCTACCAAAAGCAACAGTCAGTAGAAATTATATATATTTATCTATGAGGTTCCTTCTGATTTCTACACTTTTTTCCTATAAGCAAAGTTGATTGGTGGTTTCCATACATTATGTAAAATCACATTATGTTGGTTTATGGGATTATTTGCCATTGACATGTGAGCAGCTTATTTGAATTTTATTTTTTGTACCTTTTCCTTTCTATTCAATATATTTGGATTTTCCCAATTCAACATAGGCTCATTGGTATATACATGGTTTAGTACTATAGACACAATTGTTTATTTCTTCTAATCATCATTATGTCCTTTTATAATTGCTTTTATTGTGGTGGCTGGTCTCATTAATGTACATTTTTTTTCACATTCACATGATATTTCATAGATGCAATTTTTACTTTTCAGCAGTTCAAGTTTAGATTTTATAGATGTTAGAATTCCTCATAGGGTGGTATGACTCTGGAAAATTGTTCTGATGTTATACTGATTGCAGATTATTTTTAATTTCTTTTTATTTTTGTATATATGGGTACACTACAGTATCATTATTATGCTTTTTACCTTTTGATGGGTATTTTTGTTGTCTATTTAAGGTCTTCCTAATAACAGCTAATGGATAATCATTTTTCATAAGAGTTTATTCTATACAGATATTTTCCAAATCACTGGTTTCTGAACAAACTTTATTTGCCTTATTCCATAATGATAGTATAATTCCATGCTGTATATTTCTAGTGTGATTAGATGTATATATTAAGTATTGTTGTGCATGTGTGAATTTTCTATAAATTGTAATTTTGATTTTGGTATGAGGAAATCTTATGATAAGAATATTTAAGAATGCCAATTTTTGTTCTTGTTCTGATTCTATTGTGAATTTAATTAGAAGAGGATGTTGTTGATGTATTTACAAAAAGTTTGTAGTTGTGCTCTGCCATGTTCCATACAATAAATGTATCATCAGCATAATAAAGCCAAATTTTATGTGGATATGGAGTAGTCTTTATGGCTGTGGTTTCAAGTTCTTCCATGTAAATATTGCTAATCATGGTAGCAATGAAAACCTCATAGCTATTTTATGATTTTGTTGAAAGAATTCTGTGTTGTATTGAAAGTAGATTGTTGTTTTGCAGGATGTTAATAGTTTCATTATACTATCAATAAAAAGAGTAGTTCTGGTTTGTAAGCTGTTATCACCATTTTATCCTTTTTTTTACATTAGACAATGCTTTTTCACATGGTTCATTTATCAATACATTTTCCACATCAAAGGTTACTAGTATATCAGTTCTTTTGATTTTAATGTTCTTGATTAATTCTACAAATTTCTAGAATCTCTGACAAATAAATAGTTATTGTATGCCAAAAGACTAAGAACTTTAAGAAAAAATCTGGCAAAATCAAAGCAACAATTTACAGAAAATCCACACATACAGAAAAATACTTAGAATATATCTTTAATCACATCAAAAACACAAAACATTAAATTATACTAACACTATAGAACAGAGAAAAAGATTTTTGTTCAGAGACCAATGATTTGGAGGAAAAAAAGATGTATATAGAACAAACTCTTATGAATAATGTTTACCCATTAACTGTTATTAAAAAACCATCTTAAATAGACAACAAAAATAATCATTAAAAAACAATTATTGGTAATGTAATGCATCCATATATACCAAAACCGCAGACAAATCAAGTAAAATCTGCATTCAGTATAACACCAGAACAGTTTTCTTGAGCCATATCACAGTTTGAGGAAATTTAACATTTACAAAACCTAAACTCAAAATGCTGAAACATTAAAACAGCATCTATGAAATACCATGTAAAATGGGAAGAATATGGATTGGTAATACAAGTTACCCTATTCAAAAGCAATTGCAAGAGCACAAACTGATGATTAGAAGAGAGAAAATAGATGTGCATAAGGTAACAGACCATGTATGTATCAATGTTCTATTGGAAAAAATACAAAAATATTGGATAGAGAGGAAAATACAAAAAAAGAAATTCAAAGAAGCTGCTCATGTAACAATGGTGAATGATCCTATAAGTCAACCTAGTGTGACTATACATAATGTATATTAACCACTAATCAACTTTGCTCTTAGGGAAAAATGGAGAAATCAGAAGAAATCTTACAGATAAGTATACAAAGTTTCAACAGATTGTAGTCTTTGGCAGGATGGCTTTTAGTTATGGCATTATCTTAAAATTCAATATTCAAGAATATAAGTATCCCGATTTGATTTCTATACTAGTACTGTCACTAGTCAGGCCAGCAACACCTGAAGAAGGAAGAATAATGCCTTTTGAATTAACCATTGAATATAATTAAAATAATTAAATAAAGTTTTTTTTTTTTTCTAAAAGACATTCAATACTCATATTAAATGGTGGAAATAATCCAATATATAAATACAAATAAAATACCATTATCACAAACCTTCAAGAAAACAATAATAAGGAACTTCCTCTCCAATGAAAACCATGTTCTTATTCACTAAAATGAAATTTAGTATTGTTCATATATTTCACAGGTTCAATCTAATAATGATGAATTGTTACAACAGTTTACTCTATGTTATTATGTAAAACATGTTGAGAATTATACTCAGTATCTTATTTTCTTGGTATTATATTTTTGGAATTTTAAAAAACTTCCTTACATTTGTGTGATGCCTTTATGTTACATGAATGGAGAATACCAATCTCATTTCCATATAACAAATCAGGTACAATAGCAGTTCTATTTACAGTTTCTATAGCTGTTAATACCACCACTACATAAATAAGTTCTAAAATTTAAAATACATATTAATGTGAATATTAACATATCATAAGATGCAAAATATGCAGCCATTTAAATGGCTATGACTTCTCCAATAATAATGAGTTTTATAATAACCTTACAAAGCAATCCTTAAAATACAAGTACATCCACATATAGAATATACTGGTCCATTATTTTTTTTATTTAACATTTTTCAATACTATCTTTTAATTTCTTCAGAAAAAACAATTACTGAAGTGATTCAAGAAATGACTAATTGTATGGCTCCAATATATTATATTCTCTATCACAGTGTTTCCCAACCTGTGGTACGCGTACCACTGGTAGTACGCGAGTTGCTGGTTGGTGGTACAAAATAATCAATAATGGCGGACATAAAAAAAAATTAAATCATATGAATATAGAAATGTTTTTTCCTATAATTCATAAAAATTATTTTAATTAATAATATACAGTAAAATTGTTAATATGTACAGTCGATAACGATCTTTAATGATAATGATAAAATTGAAAGTATGATTAAGAAATTAGATTTTTGGAAACAGTAATATATATAAGTATCGAAAACAATCAACTGGAAGTATTCGAAACTCTACATATTTTTGTTTGAAAATAAGATTAGTCTGTCTCAAGATAAAAAAATATAATAGCCTATTTAACAGGATTAAAATTGTCTTTCATGGAATATTTTCCAAAACCCGAAAACACAAATGATAATTGGATTTCAAACCCCTTCTATGCAGAAAATTTAGAAAAAGCTATATCATTATCAATAAAAGATAAAGAAAATTTAATAGAATTATCATGTGACAGAACTTTACAAGTAGAATTCAAACGACCCAATCTAATTAATTTTTGGTTAAGCATTAAAGAATATGAACAACTTTCTGAGAAAGCTCTTAAATTATTATTACCGTTTACTAGTACAGAATTAGTAGGAAGAGCATTTTCTTCATATATTTTTTTAAAAATAAGTATCAAAACAGATTGAATGCAGCTGTAGACTTAAGGGTATACCTCGCATCTTTTGAACCAAATTTCAAAAAATTATGTTGTTCGAAACAAGCACAAAGACCTCATTAAATTTATTTTATAAAAATATTTGATTATGATAAGAAAATTTACTAATTGTTTTTTTATAATTTTGTGTTTTTATTAAAACCATTTATTAGTAAACGAAATATGACAAAATAGTAGATAAATAATGAGTCGGATCAAGGCAAATCAATCTAAATTATTTAATTTGAAAGAATGTATCAGAAAAAGATCATCCAGAAATTAGACTTTCATTAATTCTTGATCATCTTTTGTGGATTACTAGATGTAAGCTAGTATTTAATCATCAAAATTTTAATCCTATTAACTTCATGCTGAACAATATAAAGAAAACAAGAACAAGAGATAGCTTGATAACCCCTGAGGTTATTTTTACCATGACTTGGGACATGCTGGATTTATCCTCTCCATGGCCCAACCAATAGCAAAATGCTCCAAAAAAAAGAAAACAGACTCAAATTCGGGAAAACTAAATGAAAAAATGAGAAAACATTTTAAACAAAATATGTACCAAATAACCTTTAATGTAATAATGTAATCTTTAATAAATTATTTTGGAAAAAATATGAAACTTTGAACAAACACATACATATAAATATGTTACAGTGAGTTTATAATTTCAGTAAGTTTATAATCTGGCATGACGTTTAGGCATGTTTCAATGTAATTTGTCTCATTATGAGATGTGAATACATACATGGTCATCCTATAATATTTATAATGCAAATAAAATAACACACTCACAATAACAAATTTCACAAAATACAATCATTTTTATGAAGTGGTACAATTTAGCTTGATGTACTACCAAGTGGTACGCATGCCAAAAAAGGTTGGGAAACGCTGCTCTATCATATCTTCCTAATGGAAGCCATCAACATTTCATTTTTTTTTAGAAATCAATGAGATAATTCTTATAAACATAAATGGGTTCCAACTCTTCCACAAAACCATGAACAAGTTCATCATAAATACCCTTTTAGGAAACTCTGCATTATTTACTCATTTTACATGTTTAATGAAGATGAGATTTTATTATTGTGGACTAACTATTGTCATAGCCAGAAAGTTGAAGAACATATTAATGCTTTGGGATATTTTTAAAATTTTGAGGAGTATTTTTTAATAAAACATTTTCAATTCATTTATATTGCATCACAGAATATCCAAGATTCACTTCCATATAATAAATTAGATAAAATAATTGTGTCATAAACAGATTTCCTATGATGAAATACCTTGTTTTGACTTGTTGAAATCATCAATATATCAAAGTCTGCCCTGCATCTCAACCTTTAAGTCAATCTTTTTACTTACAAATCTAGCAAAGTATTTAAATTGATACACATAAGTTGATATACATCCAAGCTAAAAGTTAGGACCTTTTGCTACTGTTTGATTAAGTTTTTGATTTTTTTTCCAACATTATTAAATGAAAGCCTTTCTATGCTGCATTTAAAACATTAAGTACATTTTGTAAATCATTTTATGAATTGGCAAAAATAGAACAATTCTTAATATACTGTTAATCCAAATTTAAAAATGTCACTCAATTCTGAAATACTTTTTGATTTCTTTTTCATTAAGCCACATATAAATATTTCCAACTCACTGTCATAAAATTTGAAAACTATATTGGAGCAAGTATGATGTTTATTTAATACCACTTTTTTTTTTCAAATAACTCAAAGATTTCATCTTTGATAATATATCTTACTCTCATTCCTTCATTTAAAAGCTGTACAATGTAAATAAATTTTGGTGAAAAAACAGTTAATTTTAGACAATGTCACAAACATGGTTGATTAACTGTGTCAAATTCCTTTACCAAACCAATAATTGCAATATAAAAATAATTTCTTTTTGTTCCAAACACTTTTTTGCACTTGTCTGTAAACAACTACCATGTTAAAAGTTTTTTTTTTTTTTTTGATTTGTTAAAACTATAGTTATTCATTTGCAGCTGATCATCTATAACTGAAATCAAGATATTCAACAATATTCTTGAAAGTGCCTTTGCTATAATGGCCCATAATTATATTCCATAATATTTTCTGCTGTGCTCTCTATTTCCTTAATTTTCAAAGACTGTAACAATAAAAGAACTGTTAGCAGTACAACTAATATTGAAACTAACATATCAACATATAATACTTCTCCATTTATTCATAAGAATCTACAGCCTTTCCAATTTTAATATTTTGAAGACTGTTTTCACTTTGGATATTTTGTAAATAATTAAAAGTTAACATTTTAATTTTTGTGTCATTATCCAAAAGATAACCAAAACATTAATTTCTATCTGTTTAACTTTTTTTTTCATATAATAGAATGCCATTGCCAAATTTAGTAAGAATGTGTTACCATTTCTCAGGTAATAAATATTACCTTTAATGCATCAAACAATATATGTATAAAATAGGATCAGTAAATGTCGCAATTTTTTTGCAGCTTTGATCCATCAATCATTTTTAAGCAGTTTTGTCAGGCTCTGACCTTCTGCCTGTTTGTCTTTATATTTATTATAAAGCTTGTCATTTAATTTATTATTTTGTTAAACAGAAAATGCCACATCTTTCTTTCTTAATTAAATCATAATAAAAAATCATTGTCAGCAAAACCAGTCATTGTTTGCTCAGTGAACCCAAAAATATATTTATTGTATTTATAACATACTTTTCAAGACAATCTCATGCTTCAGTAGTATGAATATTTCCGAGGTCTAAATAAAGAATTTTAATGTTTCATTGCTGATGAATTTTAGTACACATATTAGATACTTCGAAAATTTTAACATTAATTTTGTTAGGGTATGATTGGAATAAGATCTGTTTTGTAATGCAACTATTATTGCAATCTTGTAACATACTAATTCTACAAACTGCACTTGTAAGTGTTCAAGTGAACATTTTTTTGTAAATTGGATCATAATTATAATGTAATTTAAATGCCATTATGTAAACATTGACTTATACTTGGTTTTTTAGTTATATCTGAAAGTGTTTATTATAGTTAATCCATCCATCCATTGCAAAAAAAAAATCAATAACAACAGATCATTTTACTGCACCAATACCATTAATTCAGAAACGTTTGGTCAAAGACCATTATTTATACCAACATGGGTATTAAAGTAACCAAAAAAGGGAAAAAAATGGACATTTTAAAGGTATTGCTGCAATATTGCTATCCAGTAAGAAAAAAAAGTTTTTTTTCTGAATTCTATAAATCTAAAGATGGAACATAGGCACTAACAAAGTAAGCACTAACTCCATTTTTAATTGATACAATGAGGAATTACATCAATAAAAAATTTTAAATGATATTTTTCAGAAAACGCACTGCTATACATTCCTCTTTCACTAATTGATCTACCTGTCCACAAAAACTTGTAGACAATCACTTGTTCTATTAATCTTCCTTACTCTGGAAGTCAAGTTTCAAAAAACAGTGATACCAATCTTGGCAGCTTTTTATATTTCAATGCACTTCTCTATTCCAGACTTGAAAAATTTTTATCATGTAAAGTTCACAAATTTTATGCATACATTGCAGAATTTTTATGAAAACACAAATTCAATAAAAGAATTTTAAAAACATCTTTAAAAAATGTTTTGCATGTCAGCCTGAAAGACTGTAATGTCTTTTGATGACTGTTCAAATAAATAATGTCTTAATAATAAATACTTTTAATTATTATAATGTCTAAATAAAACTTCCTGTAACTTTAATAGATAAAATTGACAAAAATAATACAAATGTTTGATTAAAAAATTAGCATAATATTTCATTTTACTGCAATGTAGATGTCTTCTAATGAAATAAGGTGTTTTGCATGAATTAATACAGTTGAGTGATGGAATCTTGAGTTAAAGATTCATGAATCACAGCTCAACTATATTTTCCTGTTTTAAAATATCATATGATCTCCTATTAACAAACTATACATTACTTTTTTATTTATTGAATGATTCTTATGATTATCCAAATTAAATTTTTCAATATAATATATTTTTATTTATGGCAAAAATATATTAATATCCAATACCTTTATTCTTTCAATGTGATGTAAATCCAAAAACATAACTATTTTAATTCTATGATAAGTGTTTATTCACTTTGAAATAAAACATTAATTTATTTAAACTTAAAATAATATATAGCTGGGCAATTTTTTCAATCTAGAAAGGCATAATCGTAGCACTGAAACTTAGTGGCTGACACTATTTCTCTCAATAATAGTGTCAGCTTTTGAGTTTAAGGACTATGAATATGAATATTGATTAATAAAATTTATACACCAAAACATCCAATTATCAACACACTCATAAAAGGTTTTGTTTTTGGGGGTTTTTAAATTTAAAAGGGCACTTTTATCTCTTTCTGTTTATGGTTTGTCAGTTTTTTTATTTTTAAGTTTTTTTCTTATAAAAAATAATTTTTTTTAAAAAAATAAAAAAAATAAAAAAAGAGATTTGAAGCCCCCCAAAAAAAATTCTAAACATTTGAAAAACCTGTTATTGACTAAGCTATTTAAAGTGTAAATAAATTACTCTTTTCTTCAGAAGTCAATGAACACTTGCCATAGAATTACATAGTAAAAGAAAAAAAGAAAAATAATGTTTTAGAATTGTAAGTATTTTAAATTAAAAAACTCAGTTATTCTGAAATCCAGTTTAATCCCCCCCCCTCCATAAGACATAGAAGTCTTAATTATATATTTATAATAAATTATGAACTATCATTTATTATAATATGTGGTAGCAACTCTATAAATGTTTCTTTAGCATGTCTAAAATATTCAGTAAACAAAAATGATATTCAGATTGTTATATAGGAAGTAGATTACTAAATTATTAAATATATTTATGTTATGTTTATCTATTACCTTGTTACTTGAATATTAATAATTATATCCTATCTAAATGTGAGGTTTTAGACTTCAAATAAATTATATAATCTATCAGCAAGTACCAATTGTATCTTTCTTCAAAATTTTCAATATATTATGATGGAAAATATAGTAGGTTATTTCGTTTGGTATAAATAAGTGATATTATAGCCTCAATACTATTTCAAATTTTATAAAATAAGAACAATATTTTATCTTTAAAAAATAACATGTTTTTCTGAATGTAAAGTGATTTTTTTATAATTAAAATATAACATTTAAAAATAGATATTTAAAAATACATCTTTCTAACCAACTAAAAATTATTACCATCATATATAAGAAAGTAGTTGTTGTTTATCATAAATGTTTTTATTGTTAATGTCATTTATGCTTTAAGTGCAAAAAAAAAAAAAAAGAATAAAAGAGAGAGAAAAGCAAAATAATAATAAATAGAACATTATTTTAAAAATATATGTGAGAGTTGAACATTGCTCTATTTTCATTTTTAATACCAAAATTGCATTGTAATTAAAAAAAAATTACATCTAAGTTATGCAAAATACTGATTTTCTGTATTAGGATCCTGATTGGTATTGATAAAAAACATTATTACTGCGCTAAACCACACAGCAAATTATTAGCAATGAAAATTAAATATTTAATTTTTTTATTTTAATTATAGATACATTTGTAATATATACGCAGATGTGTTTTCAAATAAAAAAAACATTATTAATTGTTTTTTATCTCACTAATAATGTAAAATATATGGACACCCCCCCCTCTTTTCTGCCGAAAATAGTAAAAATTACTTGGAGTAGAATTTAAACTAACTCTTAATTAATAATAAACTTTTAAAACTTTTAAAATAAATTAAGAACCATTTTGATCTGAAATTCCAGTAACTTTTTTTTCACATGCATAATATAATTCTAACACCATGAGAATAAAAGGTCAAATAAATGCTGTTTCTAAGTTTTTTGAATATCTTCTCTAATCTTATTTTTATTCTTTCTTTTTTATTCTGCAAAATCATCCACATTTAAAAATCTGTCAGTGAATAGTTCAAATAAGTGTCAAATCAAGAAGGCTTTGTGAAGAAGCGAAGTCACATTTGTAACAGTGGTCAGAAAAAATTAGGTTTTAAAAGATACATAAAAATGGCTGAGATATAAGATTTTTCAGTTACTATAAATTATGTTTAAAGTGATCAACGATTATCGTCTAAAAAGTATTTTATTCTAAAAAATGTTTTATATCATAATTAATTAAAATAAAATGAATTGTAATTATTTTTCCCATTATTGATTCAATTGAATAAAAGTAAAAAAAAATGAGTGTAAGATAGTTTTAAGTTGCACGCTTGAATTATTTATTCCACAATTAGAATTTTCTTCAATAAATTTTTAATACTAAAATTGGAGAGTAAGATATTTTTACTTTAGAAATGAGATCTATATATATATTACTATATTTTGATCTGGAAACTATTAAAAATTAAAGGTGCTATTATATTCGCCAACATCAATTTACTGCTCGGATTTTATAATGAATATAAAGATTTCCCATTACTGAAGTTGAAAAAAAACTTGATTGCTTTAAAAATTATGCGTTTTTTTTTTTTTTAAATGACATCACAAAAGCATTAAAATTAGATTTGGTGATGAGTTGTTATTTTATACTGAATTTTAATAAATGTGTACTACAATTAATTATATTTTCTTCATTTGCATAACTATAATATTTATAAAACGCGATGTAGTGGTAAAAATAAAATTAGCATATTACTTTTACTATTTTATTTTTATTATTTTTAAAAACTGTCAAAAGAAAAAGAAATATGCATTCTACACTGCGCTGATTTTATGCGTTCTACTTTGATCTCTCTCCTTTTTCTTTGTCTCCATCATGATCGATGTATATGTATTGTTATGCTATGCAATAAATAATTAATCGAATGGTTTTGACTGCAGGGTTTATAAAAAATTAAGTGTAAGAAGTAACAGAATTAGTCGTGATTCATGGATATTAACTTAGTTCTAGTTTGCCACTTACAAACTATACATTACTGCTATATAATAATGATTATAAAATAACTTATTTCTAATAAACTTTTAGCACCAATATTGTTAAGTCAGCTTTTTCAACTTACACGCGGTGCTGAGATCTTAAAACAAATATTAATTCCCAAAAGAGTAAAAAATAACTTTTAAATATAATGAGACATAATTAAACTTCTACAATATTGTATAATAAGTTAATGATAACGAATTTTCAAATTAATTTGCCAGCTATTTGATAATTTGGCAGGTATTTGATAACTTGACAGCATATTTGTGTAAGGATATGCCTTTGTGTTTTCAGATATGCTAGCAGAGCATTAATTTGTCATTTCTGATATATATAAAAAAAAGGTTAAATCAACATAAGTTGCCACACTCGTATCAATCAAAAATTACAATACTTTTGTTTACTTTTTATTGAAATTTATTGCATTTCAGGCAACAAATTGTAATTTGTTTGTTTTATGTTTTCATATTTATTATTCTAAAATACTATATATTGAGATTCGTCATTAATTTTTCACATTCACTCTGTGATAGTGCAAGTAAGTAGTCTTGCTTTAAAATAAGACAATTTATTTTTTATTATATAATTAAGAGTAAGAAATTTCAATGTATTGCATTTTTTATTTATTTTTTTAGAAAAAGTACTGGCAAACTTATAAAAGTCTAAAAAGTAATATTCGGAAATAAGGGTTAGAGGGAGGGGTCAAGCACTGAAAAACAGCCGACATCCAATGTGTTTTATTTGTGAAAAAAATATTTTTAAATAAGTGCAAATAAGCACATTTAGAGAAGATTAATTCAGATAAAATGAATAACAGCCTATCTTATTTTTGAATCTTCATGACAAATTTGAGTACTGGCCATCATTATTATGTATTCTTTTTATGTTGATTACAAAAGAAAATGATGGTTTGCAGACATCATGCAATAAACTACTTTTAATTACATACAAAAAAAAACATACACACAATTGGAAGAAAATTAAATTTAATTGCAATTTTAAAAATAATAACTACTGTTGTACTTAAATCATCACATATTAAAAACCAATTCCACTTAGTAATGATATGATAAAATAGAATATGTAATATCCGAATATATAGAACATAAATTTATGAATACTGAAACCCATATTTCTGATATGCCATTCAACCTTGTCAAATGTTGTTTCTGCTTTTTGTCTCAGTTTTAGAAGTGGCTGGTTATTGCTTTTTCCCAGGAAACCTTTATTCTGGATTAACATGTATGCTATTTACCACACAAATTTTAAGTATTAGAATGTATGATGAGTTACAATATAAAATAACAATGTCTTTTGCACCCCACTAACATTAAATTTCATTTTAAATTGACCAAAAATACTATTTAAAGTTTTGACTCATCATTAAGTGATAGTGAATCCATGAGTCATAAGGAATATTTTCAAGAAAGTTATAAGATTATGCAATGGTGGAAAGAGCACTGAAGATGATTTAAAGTGTGCCCAATGTATTGTCATGTTTGATGTCATTATTCATCTTATGGCACCCTAGTGCTTTAAATTTTTTGTAGTAAATATCTAAACTATATAACTAAATAATACATCTATTTGTTCAGAGATGGCATTGCAAAAAAATTTGAGAGAGAACCAATCCTCTCTTCATTGAGACACCTTTTTACAATTCATAAAAGACAAAAAGTTTACTGAAGAATTAACATTTTCAAAATATTTGGATAAGGACACAAAAGATAAATCTTTATTTAGAATGACAATACTATATTTTAAAACAAATAAATTTCACATATAAATATAATAGACCTTACACATGATATTACTCTAAATCATGGAAAATATTACTGTCCATTGTATCATTCACTATCAGAATTTAATTGTGAAAAATCTTAGTAATCAATTGCACATTTTTACAAAGTGTAATGACTGCTATAAAGAAAATTAAATCACACGTCTTTAAGGATGATCTATTGTGAAAAAATTGTACTGAAAATGGTGAATATTTGGAGCAATTATTACTTAACATGGAAGTTTGTTGGCTATCAAAAAGAATATGCTAAAAATATTTTTTAAACTATGTTATACATCATTGTGGATGGATTTTTATATAGGCAAGATGATCTTAGTAATAATCTTTTTAAAAAATAAATTTATATTAGTAGCTATCAGATTGCTGTATTAAATTCTGTAAAAATTGTGTATGGTTTTTGTCTTTATCAATAAGACTTAGTCTATGTTGAAAGTAATGCAATTTTGTACATTACCACCCAATATTCCAACTAAAAACCTAAGGATTAATACTTTATGAAACTCAACATAGAATTACTTTTCTAAATTTGTCAGAAAAAAAGTGAAAAGCTGATGATACACTACTAATTTTTGTGAATCACTTACAAAAGTTGCTTGATGATATGGTATAAAAGTTTAAAGGCATTCTTAATTTGGAGATTCAAGATTAGATAATAAATCTGTACATAAATTTTAAAATATTAATGAATTTTTATTCAGAAGAAACTTATTGAGATATAAAATGATATTAAGTTAAAACATAATGTTAATAATTCTTATCAAGAGTTTTAGTTACAAAGAAAATTTTCAGAACACATATTTAGTCGAAATACACAAAATCATAATCAAATAGTTGAATCTGAAGATTTATAAATATGACACTAGCAAGTTCATAAATCTCCATACTTAAGCTTTACATTAAATCTTATTATGAAAGAATTATAAAAGATATTTATATTAATGAAATAAAACCTATAATGAAAAGGTTGTTAATTGAAAAAAAATAATAGGCCTATTTAATTAAATAATATATATATATATATATATATATATATATATATATATATATATTTATTTATATATATATATATATATATATATATATATAACAAAATAAATGTGTGTTATAGATACAATATGTAAAACTTTAATATGTGTTAGTATTAAATATGCCCACATTATATAATTCGAATATGATATATTGAACAATTTTCTTGTAGGGGATTAGTTTAAGAAATATATTTAAAAAATGAATGTAATGGAAATTTAAGATTGTTTGTTGAAATGTTTTAAGGTAAGAGTTATAAGTATTTGTTATATGCATTGCATTATTGTGGAATATTTGTATTTATATTTATGGGTTTTTTATATATTTTTAGTTGTTCCTTGATGAAGACTATAAAAGAATATAATCAAAACATGGGAGTATTTTTATTACTTTATAATAATTCATATAATAAATCAAGATTTATAAAGAAGACGTTTGCATGTAGTTTGTTTTGTATATATATTGAAATTAATGGGCTATTTTTTAAAATAGAAGACTGTATTTATTATTGATTTCATTTATTTAAATATCATAAAATAACAATTTTCTATTGATTATAAATTACTACGATATTATCATCCATTTTATTTTAGATTTATCTGTTTATAATTGTTATTGTTAATTATTCATGGAGTGATTTTTATGTTAAAAATGTGAAAAGCAACAGAAAAGATGAATATAAAGTTTTTTCAATATGCTTTGTTTTTAATTTTAAATTACATTAAAATAAACTTTTGTTATCGATTTAAAATGCAATATTTTCTTTCTAAATCCAATTATAAATCATTTTAGTCTTCAAAAATGTAATAATTTTTAGTAAGAAAAAAAAACAAATAACGGAAGTATTGAGAATGAGTTGAATTATAAAAGAGGAGGAAGGTGTAAGAGTTGATGAGAATTTATGATTTAAATAAAGAATCTTCAAATTCAATATTATATTGAAAAGCAATAAAAATATAATATTAAAATAAATTGGTGTATTGTGTGATTTCATGGCATAATGGATAGTGCATTTGAAAAAAATCTATGATTTAAAATTCGAATCCATGTTGAGTGAACTGGAAATATTTTCTTACTAGAAATATGATGTTTTATTCCCAGATAATTCATAGCTATCCAATTATTTATCAGAAAGTGGGTGCCCAGATATTTTTAAATAGAAGCTAAATAAATAATATGAAAATGATAACCCCATCACCATACAAAAGTTATTAATTTTTCTTCACTATAATTCTAAATTTTGGGAAAAGGGAAGAGCAAACTGTTTAAGATTTGTCTTGCAGTGGTCTATTTGAAAAACTATTTTATCTTACAATTTCTTGATATTTATTTAGTGGTTTAAAGATTTAATGAAATGTATTTATATATTTCTGTCTTTGTGAATTTTAATCTGTATTTAAATGAGCTTCAGAAACAAGTTGGTCTAACTTATGTTCTTAATATATAAAGAAAATTACTGTCTTAACATAGGAAATTCAATATAATGCAAACCAGTTGATAAAAGAAATTGTTTGAGAACATATAAGTATTACAGACAGGTTGTTTGCCTTTTGCATTATGGAGTGATCAAAAAATAATTTAATCAATTCTGTGATTAGTGTTGCATCGATTCAATTAATTTCATTATTGATTAAGTCTTCAGCCATAATTCAACTTTTTAATGAAAGAAATAGATGTCCTGAAATGTAGTTAGTTGATTTTGTATGTTATGCAATGATTTAATAAAGATTTAACTGGTTATTGATTTGACATTTACATTTATTTAAATAAAAATATTATTTAAAAGTGACTCAGTCAGTTTAAATACATATCCCAGCATATTAACACCATATATATATATATATATATATATATATATATATATATATATATATATATATATATATATATATATATATATATATATATATATATATATATATATATATATATATATATTATTTTGTAAACAATCTTCACTAGTCAAATAAATATGTGTGTTTATTTATTCATTTTTTCAGAAAAGAGACAAATATAGGAAGCATTTCTGATATTTAATATATACATATAATTATATGGAATTTTAACACAAACTTTCAAGCTCCCGTCAACTATCCACTCTCTCATAAAACTGATACATATGACCACAATCATGTGAAAATTTAAAAGATCTCCAATATATGTATTTTTTGCTGAATTAGCACTCTTAAATTGGTCCAGAACATCATCATCCACATATTTGTAAGTACAAGCTGTATATATATATATATATATATATATATATATATATATATATATATATGTCATGTGACATCTGACTATAAATATTAATATATATATATATATACTTTCCATATTACTATATATATATATATATATAATCAGTATTCAGTTTATATTAAGATAGCAAATCTTTAAACTTTAATAGACAGGCTTTAATATAATCCATCATTCAACTGCGATAAGTGCTGGACAGCATGAAATGCACATATATTAGAGATCATTTATCTTTTATACATGTGTGTGGTCATGCGTATTAGTTGTATGAGATAGAATGTATAGGTGAAGGGAACTTAAAGGTCTGTGTTCAAATCCCATATAATTACATCTAAACTCCAAGTATATAAATTATTTGTATTCAAATATTATATTTATATATATTTACACACTGTTTGATTACCATGCTACTTGCAAAAAAATAATAATCCTGAATAACTCTATCTTGTTGCTAGCACCCTTTTCTAACATATAATTATTATGATATATAATAAGAAATATATTTTTTAAAATAACGTTTAAAATGTCTTATTTTGGAATACTTATTAGTGAGTATTCATAATCAATTATTTATAAAAAAATACATAGTGTTTGCTTTATGCTAATAAAATACACAACTTTGTTTCTGATTATATATAAGAAGTGATGTTGTCAAGAAAATAGATCTTTACACGCACTGTTTGAATTTTTTTGTAAACGAAATGGCTACTAAATGAAAAAGTCTTCGATTCATCTTTTTAAAAAATGCAAATGTTGAATCATTTGTCTATTTTACACTTATGAAATGTAATAAGTTTATTAAATATTATTTATAACAAAATTTTATATATTGTTTAAATGGCTCTAAAAAGTTTTTCATTACATATATTATTTGTGCATTCATTATCAATAATTACAATATGATTTATTAAAATAAATAACAGAACATAATAAAAAATTTTTTTATTTAACAGCAATAATTGTATATATATATATATAATAAAAATAATACTACAGAAAAGCTTTTTTGACAAATATTTATTTTTGTGTTTTTTAATGTGATGGAATTATTTTAAAGTTTCATGTGATGCGCTATGGCTTCTCTTTTACCAGAGTCAGGAATCTGTCAGCCACTATGCCCAGAGAAACCTGTTAGCCACCTTACAATCCCTTTCCATTCCCCACCCTAAGTTTTTTTCATATTCTTCACTATCTCACTCCATCCATTTCCTCAACATTGTCTTTGTCCATTCTATGTCCTTTATATCAAGATACCTATTATCTTTTTCCAAATTAAAAGAGGCAAAAACTCACTATACATATTGCCACACAGCAAGCTACAGTAGTCAATGGATGCCAGAAAGCTTGTGCATAAAATCCCCCAAATTGTGCCTACTTATCCAATATCTCCAGACTAGTTTCTGTTTTGTGGCCATTGTCAGTGAGGAGACTCCAGCAACCACTTTTTATCTCTACTTAACTATAAAACTATGAGTCTTAAATTGAAAACACCTTAATATTTTAATAAGAGTTATAAACAAGTATTAGAAATGGTGCTCATGTGATGTTTATTATCTTTTACCAAACTCAGTATAAAAACCAAGAACCCATTTTCTGTATAATCTATTTGTTTATATTTATTCTACCACAATTTCATTATTTATATTCTTTGCATTCAGTCAACAGATTTCTAACATTTTTATGCCTTCCTTACATAACTTTCAGACTAAATCATCCCTTTTTCTCCATTTATGTGTATATTTCCTTGTTGATAATGATCTTGTTCAAGCTTTAAACAGTAAACTACTTTTCCTTGTTATTGTTGTAAATTAATTCTCACCCAAAATTCTATTTACTTCTATATATATATACATGTAAACTTTTAACGGCCATATTAGTTCTTCATCTCTCCAACTCAATTTTTTATTAAGATGTGTCTGAATTGAAGGAATTTTAGACAAGATTCAGAAACCTTTCTCTTTTATTGTAAAAAATAAAGCAGTAGCTTTCTAGCAAATATCTGATTCATTTTCTAGAGACTTGAGTTCTTCTATCCCATTTTTTTCCACTATAATAATCAACAATTCTCTTAACACAATCATCCCAACTTTTGTACAAGTATACTGACATAAAGTCTTTATCCAAATCTTCTGCATACTAAACTACTTTTCTCACCCATCTTGTTGCCTCTGCTTTACTGGTAACACAATTAAATACTATTCTGGCTATTCTCTTACCATCCATAAATTGCAATTTACTGAACATTTTAATTTTGCTTTTTGCATCTCTCATATAAAAACATAATCATCTTGTTTCTCCTTGGATTGCCTTCTTTGCTATCCACACATCTGTATCTAATGTATGTCTTCATATTTTTCTTTGTACTTTTTCTAAATAATCTAAAACCACTTTGCTAACACATAATACATTGTTACCATGAATTAATTCTGCTACTGTCACTCTCTTTCATACAATTCTTGCTATATCATATTTATTACATGAAAACACTGTTAATTTTATTATCACTGTCTTTATTTTCTTTGCTTTATTTAACAATTTTTTCTTCCATTCATCCAAGCAATTTCTCTGACTACTTAAGATGATTCCCAAATAGTTATACCTGTTCACCAAATTTAACTTTATATCCCCCAATAATCAGCATAACCTTTCCATATTCAGTCCTGATAAATATAATGAATCTAACAGCTTTATTTGCTCTGGATTTCATAAGAAGTTTGAGCATTGGATGATAAAATTTAGCTGAAATTCATGAATCTTGAGATCTAAAAGACAACACATTATTATCTTTTTAAATTATACTTGGCAGAGATAACAAATAATTCTATGGGAATAAGATATCAACTACCATTACTCATCAAATAATTACCAAGTTCATATTTAATATAAACTTAACAGAAATAATAAACCTATCAGTATGTATAATTAAGATTTTATATTGGAAAACTATCTGTTAGTTTGTTATTTTTTTAAAAAATGGACTGCTGGTTACAAAGAGTAAAATTATTGATCAGCATTCTTAATTTCAATAAAGAAAACTTCACTTTAATCATGTAATTCATGTTGAACTATAGTTTTTAAATATTTAATAAGTTTTTGGGGTTTTTTAAATAATATTTTTTTTTTTTTACTTTCCTTCTCTTTCACTTTTTTTTAATAAATATAATGCTCATTTTTTATATTTGATATATTTAAAAAAAACTTTAAAATTACTATTTTTTTAATTAATTAACATTTTAAAAATTCACATGAAGTTTCAATAATGTATCTTTATTAATTTTTTTATTGTTTTTAAAATGGAAATAATAATAATAAATTACGAAATTTATTTTTAAATTTCCCTGTATTTTAAACTGATAATTTAATGTACCAATTTAATCAACGATATTAATAAAATATTAAATGAAACAAAATAATATAAAAGCCATGAGTATAGTATATTTTATTCCAGTTAATAACTCAAACAAAACTCCTTTAGGATTTTTGATTGATTGAACAGATTTAATACTTTATGTCGTATATTCGCTAACTAAACAGAATGTAAAATTTTTAAAACAACAAATTCCTACAAATCTCTGAAATTTCTATTTAATCAATTTTATACTTTATAATTTTGAACTTTTTTTTACAAATTTAAATAATTATATTTTCATATAATAGGAATAAGTGGGGGTTTGAACTCAGACTATTAAGCTCTTTTCAATCATACACTTTATATTATATATGGAATACATATGACCCACATATAAGTAAAAAAAGATAAATGATATTCAATATAGATATGTTATGCTGAACTAGCACTCATCACTTGATCTGGATCATAACCTTCTACACATATATACAATCAATGCTTAGTTTATATTAAGTCAGAAAATATTCAAATTTTAATGGACAGGCATAAATCTTCTTCCCTTTCCAAATCTTCAGTCACACATATCATTAAAAAGTTTATGATTTATGATGGTTTGTACAAAGCCTGCCCATTAAAGTTTGAAGATTTGCTATTTTAATATAAACTGAGAACTGATTATATATGTATATGAAAAATGATGATCTACACCAACTGATGAGTTCTGTCTCAGCATAAATATGGGTATTGGACATCATTTAACTTTGTCACATGTATTTGATCATGGGTATTGGTTATATAATATAAAATGGAAGACTGAAGTAAGCTTGAAAGTCTAGGTTCAAACCCCACTAATTACATCTAGCTTAAATATATTATAATATTGTTGTATTTAAATATTATAATATTAATAGTAATCACAATAAAATTAAAAATTAGTTGTTAATTAAAAGAAATCTTATTTAAAAATAATTTACAAAAGTACTTTCTGAATGCTCATATGGGATTAACTGTTACATGCTTTTAAAAAATCCACCTTTATGTAAATTTTGAGAATACATATTAGTATATGTATATGATATATTTAAAGGATATGCATATATTTGGTATTATATTAATGTGAGGTTTGTATATGAATGTTGCAAAATATATGATTTTAGTGTATATGAATTGTGTGTAGTTTATTTGATATATATATATAGTAACAGGCACATACACCATCAATTATAACGGTCCAGATAGAATAGACTCTTACTGTATCTACACTAAAGGGCGCCACTAGCCCATTTGAACTTAGAAAATTTATATAGTAGGCAGATACGTAAATTAAAAAAAAATATTTTATATATTTTGATTCCGACCGTTAGCCCAATGTCACCAGCTCAGTGGAACAGCAGAGATAATAAAATAATTCTTATCTAAAAAAATTTTCAAAATAAAGAAAACCACTGCCAGAAATAACACACAAACATTTATTTAAACATATATAAGATTTAAAATTATTTTAGTAACAGTTTACATTTTAAAATTTAACTTACATTTTTAACTTTGATTTTAGATTTTAATTTACATTTTAATTTTTTATAAGTTTGCATAGATGGATTTATAAAAGTTTGTTTTATAATGTTGAGTATAGATTGGTTACATAGATTACATGGTTAAAAACATTTCAAAATAAACATAAATGATCAAAATATAAAGTCATTCATGGAATTGCAGAGGGAAATTTATAAGAAACCCAAAGGCATTCATCATAAGATGCCACATTGACACCAATAACTTAAAAGACATCTGAATAAATACATTTTAGATACTCACCGTAAGGTATCATTATTTACCGAATGTCTATATATTTTGATCAAATATGAAAACCAAAAACATAATTAACTGGTAACGAATCCATGCAAGCATCTATACCCAACTTAAATTTAATGCATTTAGAGTGTCGAGTATAAATAGACTACATAGATTGCATTTGAAAGAAAATATTTTATCCCTTGATTTAACCTTCGGCCAAAAGTTTGCAGTAAAACCAATGTCAATCTATCTGATATATCGATGTATTCAATGTAATACGAATACAGCAACACAAAAATAGGTTAAGAGAAGAAATTGACTCTCATCCAGATAGGAATACTACATCTATCTGATGAAAAGAACAATAAAAAAACTCCATAGGAAGGAACTGCATTCTCTATCTTATAATCCTATCCATAGGCAAAATGGGAGTGTGCGGCATATACTGCGATTCTGGATGTAGCAAATCTCATATTATATCTACTAATTACACCAATATATCCAATCCATTGACCCAATTTAATGACAAAACAAATAACCCAAGGTTACGTTACTCCAATAAAACTAATATAACTTTACAAATCTATATAACCATTCACAGCTGACTTAAGTTTAACATTTATATAATTTAGTTTAATGAAAAACAAAAATCATAAATAAAACTTAAAAGAACAAAAAAAATGGAAATGATTTTAAAAAAGAAATACATCAAATAAAAAAAATTAATAAATAATTTAGTTTGGTCAGATAGTAAATACTATTGCAGTAATTTCTGAAAGTTTTAGAATTTAGAGTTTGTTTTGAAAATGTTCATAAAGTTCTTACGATTTTTAAAACATTCATCTTTATCTATTGCTTCAATTTTGAACATGAATTCCCATGCTGTCCTGAAGAGATTTCTATCCAGTTAGCCATTTTATTTATTCATCTGGAGGTCTTACTTTACCTGGTCCTCAATGTAGAAAACAATGTCATTTCTCTTTTTTTTTTTTTTTTAGCAGAACTGAAGGGATTGAAGAGTGCGTCTTTTCAATCCCTTCTCCTTCAACTCGACACTAACACATATCACCACTGCTATCATACCTCTCCCCCAGCTCTTTCTTCACTCACTTTTTATAGTAGACTTTCAGATCCAGTGGACATTACGTCACAACGATGGTGATGGTTTTTTCGCTGAGGTCTGATTCCATGAGTGATTTCTTTTATTGGCCATTCTGTTCCCATTGTTTTTCTCTCCTATCTGACCTTTGCTTATACATTTAAATGCCCAAGGGTTAGTTCACTTGGACTAATTAAAATAATCATTTCCATTTTTCAATAACATTAATTAATTTGTTTTCCAAACTTAAAGATATATTTTTATCTCTAAATCTTTTTAAGTTTTTGCTTTTAAAATACTTTTTCTATTTTTTTAATAATTTTTTTCATCTGTGCAATTATATATATATGAGTTTAGATGATATTTAATTTCAATTTTTAATTCTTAAAAAAAAGAAGTTTTTATTTGCGAACTTTTCTTTTTTCGTGTTTAATAAAAAAAATAATGTAACGGCGTATGTTCCCATTACAATATATATATATACATGAATTGTAATAGAAACTATTCTAAAATATAAAAACAATGCTAATAAAGAAACGTTGTCTCATAAATAGCAATATTTTCCTGTCAAACAAGCTAAAAATGTACTAAACACTTAATAAAATAATGAATGAAAAGCTTCCTGACCTACAAATACCCACATACTTGAGCAAGAAAATTGGCTCTAAGATAGTTTAAAATTACATTTACAATGGACTTATGAATTTGTAAGGTACTAATGGGTCCATAAGATTTTTGCTTTACAAAGAAGTAGTAAGTTCAATAAATAATATTTTACTTGATAATGAGATTTCATATGGAATATACACTTAAATATCTTAATTATAAATGAATTGTGTAACAAAATAGGTTTATAATAGTTATGAAATAAAAAATCAGGTACCTAAGTTAATAATAATAATAATAATAATAATAATAATAATAATAATAATAATAATAATAATAATAATAATAATAATAATAATAATAATAATAATAATAATAATAATAATAATAATAATAATAATAATAATAATAATAATAATAATAATAATAATAATAATAATAATAATAATAATAATAATAATAATAATATTTATTAAAATAAACATTAACTTATTGGAAGTGGTTAAGACTAAGAAAATAGTTCTAATTTTGCCAACTATAATCAAATATCATATAAGATATATTTATAATTTATGCCTACTAGATTGCAACTGATAGAAATGATCTATGATTAAAATTATTAATGCATACAATTAGATGTAATATGTTGGACTATTTCCATCATCTATTAGTGAATGTTGAATGTATAAAAAATGTTAAACTTTATTTAAACTTTCTAAATAAAAACAAGTGTTGGTAATCACATTCAAATAGACAACACACGTCAAACTACCAACCAATGATATTCTACTATTATCACATCGTCATTATAACTTATTATTTAATTACTCTACTTGTCTTTAAATATGAACATATATTTCATGATAAATATGTAACTTTATATCCCTATTTTACCCATTTTTTTTCAATTATGCTTAATTATTATAACTGATGACTGCATTTGTGTTCTCATCTAATGCCTGTTGAAATTTGCATGATATATTTATAATATTTAATTTATTTATAGTTAATATTATGCACATATAAATATAGTACACATTACAAATTAGGAAATAAATATTAGGCATGCACTCACAGATATTTATTTATAAGTGATGTTCACAGTTATGAATTTGTTAACATAAACATAAGTTATTTGTTTGATATTTGATTATATCAAAAATATAATTTATTATTTAAAAACTATAAAAAATAATATATTACATTTATGCACTTTTAAAGTTTTTACTTCATAATTACGAATAAGCGAAATAATAATTTCCACAATTTATTTTCACACTTTATTGACTGATTGAAATTATTATATTATTTATTAATAATTAATATGCAAATTAGTTTAAAACTTTTATTACAGAACTTAATTACAATTTTTAAAAAATGAAAAATATTATTTAATACTTTTTATTTTCAAATTAAACTTAAAAATGTTTACTGTTCAATTTTATTTAATCTAATATTCTCTACAAATATACTTTTACAGAGTAAATGCTTTTTATGTTTATTTTAATAATTAACATAATAATTGCTTATTTAAACTTTTTTATTTCCTAAGTTATTGTTAATAAAAAAACTGAATTCATATAGATAATAAGATTTTCAGTATGTTTTGTGTCGTTTGATCTTGAACATGATGTAATTGGTTAATGCCTGCAACAAATTCGGATATTAAATATTTAATTAACTAATCCCACACCTTTCAACATTGTTGTTTGTGTTTATTACTAATTTTAAATATTATATTTTAACAAAAAATATTTAATTAATACTTTCTCCAAATGATTAACATTACTTTAAATTATGAATAAAAGTTTTAATATTAACCATGACTTTAGAGTTTGACATGGGGTTTCACCAGGAGGCATAATTCACTTTGTCATTAGCCCAGATTTTCTTAAGAATATTTGCTTTCCCATTAAATTAATTCAATCATAGAGTTTTGTTTTATAAATTTTTATATTTTAGTTCTAAGTATACTTAATAAATTAAACTTAAAACTATTCACAACTATTCTTTTGTATAATTAATTTAGATGTAATTTTTATTTTTGGTACTGCTATTTATTTTAGGCTTTGTCAGAGTTAATTTATATGGCTTTGTTTTATTATAAATTGATTACAGCACTTTTTTAACTAAATATCTATATTTAATTTTAGATTTACCCAATAGACTGAACCTTTCAATACAAGGATATTTTATATATGTGAAGCCTAGATGTAATAAAGGAGATTTAAACACAGACTTTCAAGATCCCTTCAGCCATCCACTCTATCTCATACAACCTATAACCACATACACATTAAAAAGATAAATGATCTCCAATATAATATTTCTTGCTGAGCCAGCACTCATCAGTTAGTCAAGATCATATCTCTCACTCTTTTTATTTTTTTTTTTTTATATATATATATATATATATATATATATATATATATATATATATATATATATATATATATATATATATAATCAGTGCTAAGTTTATACCAAGACAGCAAATCCTCGCATTTTAAAAGACATGCACTAATACATTCCACCCACCAACTCTTCATCCATCCATTCGTATGATAAAATTAGATAATAATTATTCATTTAGCATTAGCCACATACAAATAAACAGTATTTTTAACATCAAAATATTTTAGCATCAAAATATAACATAATATATTTTAATAAATAAATAAATTTTCAAAATACTTTTATTTATATTTTTATATTATAATTTGCAAAGTTGTTTGTAACCAATAGCATGTATTTTTGTTTATAATTCATGAAAAATAATGTTGTATTAACTTCTTTAAATTATTTGAAGTAGAATAAAAATGCATATTTTTAAACAAATATAGAAAAATGTAAAAATACTAATAACTTTCTGCAGAGATATACATATTAAACAATATATGTACATATTAAATCAGATGTATATATGGATTGTTATTGTAATAATGAATAGAAATGAGATAATATACTTTCAATAGAGATAAGCATCAAAAGTTAAAGTTTAATGAATATTATCTTCTCATTTTTATTCATTATTCATTATATATATATATATATATAAACTTGAACTTGATCCTCTGAATAATTAAATGGTAATTCCGTATAATTTATTTTATACATACAAATAATCACTAGATTTAATTCATTCATTTAAAATTACATAAATAAACTAAGCATAAATTCCAACAAATGCTGACAGACATTTGTTTTCACTCTGTATTGTAATAGTTTATTTGCATTACATAACTCTTTGAAAAGTAGAGTTATGTCTAAATTAGTTATATATATATATATATATATATATATATATATATATATGTACCATTACAATATATATATATATATATATATATATATATATATTGTAATGGTACATATGAGCACAAGAGATACACACTTTAGGTTTAGGTGCCAATTTTTTGTAAGGTGGATGTATATGTTGAGACTTGCTTAATATTTTCTTTGATCTTTATTGAATGAAACTGTTAATTATAAAATCTGTAAAATAATTTGTGAATATTAATTAAAAATGTATATTTAAAGTCAAAGGGTAATTTTATTAACTTCAAATATATTTAAAATAATAAAAGATTAATGATATCAGGGCTGCTTAACAATAATAATAATAATAATAATAATAATAATAATAATAATAATAATAAAAAAAATAATAATAATAATAATAATAATAATAATAATAATAATAATAATAATAATAATAATAATAATAATAATAATAATAATAATAATAATAATAATAATAATAATAATAATAATAATAATAATAATAATAATAATAATAATAATAATAATAATAATAATAATAATAATAATAATAATAATAATAATAATAATAATAATAATAATAATAATAATAATAATAATAATAATAATAATAATGTGACTGTGAATTGGTTTGAGTGAATAAATAAAACATTTAATATGAACTGATTAAGTGAAAAAACATTCAATTTTATTTGTATTACTAATAAATAATATTAACAAGCAAATGACATTAATATCTTAAATGGTTTCAGTCTACTTATAATCTTAAATCATTAAGCTGTTACAAATCGCTATATATAAATGTTATATTAAAGCTTTTATGAAATTCAAATAAATCTTTGGATAGATATAACAGGCGAAAAAATATTATAATCCCAAAGATTTAATTTATATGTAATGATAAGATCTTTTGCTTTATTCTCATCAGTTAAAACATAAACAGTATAATGTGTGCTAACTATCTAAACATTCATACATTCATGAATGGTGCAGTATATGCACCTAAAATATAAAAATAAAATATTATTAAAAATATTTTACCTGACCACTAAATTATTATACCTGAAAGTTCTAAAACAAAGAAACATATGCATGCATAATAAAAATATATGTGTAATTTTATTATTTCTAAGAATGTTTTTTTTTGAAAGTTCTTGTTTAAGCGTTCTGTTATTCTAGATGCTGTAATCAGTGGAGCTAAATAAGCTTAATGGACAAATATGCCCCAGATGGTGATTTTTTGATGATTTCTTCATACTAAATTAATAGTGTCCTGTAACTTGTTGGAAGATGCAATTTTCCAAGAAAGTTCCATTTGGCTCTTCTAAGTCATAAACAACTTTTCTCAAGGAATTCTGTTATAGTTGTGATCAAATGGCTTATTTGTAATGGAATAATTTTTTTCATAATTTCTTAGAGTTTCATGAAATATATTCCATTGTTAAAATTTTGATATAAAGTTGATAGATAGAATTCATTTACAATCCATGTCCAAACTTCTAACTGCATGTAAAACCATAATCATAAGATTTATAGACAGGAGATGGAAGGATCAAAATGGCAGTTGATCTGTTTTCTATTTAAATTCTAGCAAGGCATTTACTTATTTAAGCACAATCTATATTTCTATATGAAATACATCCAAGATTATCATCTGCAGATTTAGATTGCAAATAAGTAAATTTTATTAGATATCATGCTTTTCTGCTGTTCTTTCTTGTGACATAATTTTACCTAACATTGTTATAGGAATTCTATAATAGGTTAATTAATGATGTTTTTATATAATGTTGGTATATTCATACTTAGATTTAAAATTAGTGTTTTAGAATTTTTGAAGATTAATAAAATATAAATCATTTTATCTTTATAAAATAAATATAATAAGCTTTAGATATTTAGGGTTCTTTTTTATTTAATCTTACCTAAATTATCATTCAACTTTTATTAATTAAAGTCTAAATTATAACAAAGTTTTCTTTTCCAAACATTTATTTATAGTTTGAAATATTTTTTTTACAAATAAACATTCTGAAAACAAAAACACAAAGTTTTTACTTTTTGTAAAGCTAAACAGATAACAAATGTAAACATTTTATTATTTCTTCAGGCTTAAGTATAGGCATATCATTATATACCCCATCACTTACGAAAATCAATGTTTACTATTCATTTATTATAGCTTTAACCTTTCTATTTAATTTTTCTAGTGGGTTTTTTAGCCCTAATTACTTTTTAAGTTTATATTTTTTTTTATTCCAAGTAAGACTCTTTTTATAGTTTATATTTTTTGCATAATTTTATTGCATAGAGAATGGATTTGTTTACATTTCATTAATACTTTCTTTAATAATATTTCTTAATTGCATAATTTTACAAATAAATTGTCTTAATTTATGACAATACTTTGGCTTTCTGACTAAACTTAAATAAATCTAAAATACATAAATTATATTAGATTTTAATGTTATCTTAAATATAGGATTTACTGAATTATATAATTATTTTCTTATGATCGATGTTTTAGGTATGAAATTATGAGCCCTTAAATTAAAAAGAGTCATTAATAAAAATATTATAATTTTGAATTTAATACTTGTGGAATATTTATAATACACATTCCATTGATAATACTCATTAAATGAATCAATATTGAAATAGCTATCTTTTAATTTGTTGAAAAATTGAATCTATGTACCAAATAAAATCATTATGAATGAGCAATGATTCTATTCCTTCATCTTCTTGGTTTGATACTAATTTCTTTTTTAATTTCATCTGGTTAGAATACTTATAAAATAAGTCAGCAATATTTTCAGAATAAGATTTTCCCATGAAATTCATACAAGAGTTTTCTAGGCACTTTGTGTTAGGTTGGCTGTCATTATCCAAAGATAAATATGGACAAAATTTTCCTATGATTTGCTAATCAAATAATTTTTTATGGTTGTATCTTATTTTATTATTTTTCTATAACTAATTTAAATCAGCATTTATTTTTTATAGCGTCTGTATACAATTGTAATCACATTCATATCGGCTTTTTTCAAACCAAATTGTGCAAACGCTTTTTGCGAGTGTTAAATAATAAATGAATAACCTCTGACCCATACAAGATATAGAATTTATGCAGCAATTTATTAAAGTAACTTTCATCAGTAAGCTTTCTATAGAGTTCTATAACATTCTGCCATGGTACATTACTATCTGACCATTAGTCCCTTCGATCATTAAAAATTTTATCTTTAACCCACATGTTTCAGAAAAATAAAACCTATGTTTTAACATTTTTATTTTGTGTAGTGAATTTCAAAATCTAGCATTATTGGCCAAACTAACCATAAGATTTTTATCTCTAAGGGATTTAATTTTTGACTATCTTGAGTTTCATTACTGAAAAAGTTATTGTTGTTAACACTGTTAATTCTAGTAATTGACAGTTTATAATTATCCACACTACATTTAGCATTATCAGTCTCCATATATTTTATCTTATTTTCATTTATATCATTTATAATGGCGTATGACCCTTGTTTTCTGGATATGTTTACATATAAGGATATGGAAGAAAATTTAATTTCCTTCACTTCAGTTATTTTATTAATAGGCATTTTTATAACTCTTGTGGTTTTAGCTTCCAACTCTCTATTGCTTTTACATAAATCATACTAAGGATTGTTTACCCAAATCTTTAATTTACTATATAAGATTCCTTTATATCTATTCTTATTCTGTCTACTCCATTATTCAGATGTGAGCCCAATTTTGTCTGGTTAGCTGCTAGTTTGGTACTTACAGATTCAATTCCTGACCTTGTTTATCCTAGGTCAGCCTCTGTGCATCATTGACTGCTTTCACAACCCTGATTAACTTATTTCAACTCATGTTTATTATATCTACAATTCTTTACTTTGTTAATTCAGGTGTCAAGTTTACATATACCATAACAAGACATCTATCTCTAGTTTCTATTACTGTCTTTAACCCTTCTATCCTGTCAATGATCACTGATATCTCAAGTTGTTTGAATTGCATGGTGATTATAAGTGTTTATTTCATTGTTCTTTATCTCTTATATGTTCTGCCTCAACTCTGCCTCTATCAGTTTTACTCTGTGGCCACATTATTTTTCCATTATTTGTTTTAACTAATAATTGGTAATTTTATGTGCACTTCATTAATTTTAGTATTCAGTTTGTCCAATTGGTATTCTATTTCATGAAATTGATCTACAATCATATGGGACACCATTTGAATTTTTTCATGTATTTCTTTTAATTATTTTTATTTCATCTCACTGGTAATTTGTAAGCAATATTCCTGTGTGGATTTGATTATTTCATTCTTTTGGATTGTAAAAACATTTTCTAACCTTATTTCCCATTTTTGATGTAAGGTTTGGAATGAACATTCTATTTCCATCCTTAAGTTTTTAAATTCATTATTTAAACTACTATTGTCTTCAAAATCTGTTTTCGAAACCCTTGACAATCTTCTTGAGATTTCTGTACATTTTATTCATTTTTTGAATCTCTATTTTCATTTCTTCCTTTGACACTTCATTTGTTCCTTTTATAGCCAGAAATTCAGTCTTAGCCTTTTTTCTGAAGGTCATATTTTCAGTTTGTAATTCTTCTAACTTTGCTTCCAGTTTCTGAAAGCCATTTTCTAACATTGCTTTTAATTTATGGCAGTAATTTTCTAACTCCGCTTTTAAATTTTGAGAGTTATTTTCTAACTATGTTTTTATTAAATTAAACATTTATTTGAAACAGAGATTTGTCCCACTCAATAAATCTGGATTACTTTTATCCACAGTTAACTTGTTAGTAAATCACAATATTATCTAAGAATTTAAGTAAATAATTAACCATGATATAATAGCTCAGGGTCTTCCTTCTTTCTTTCACTGGATATAAATTAAAATTAGTTACATGAAAAAATAATAGAATATTATCTACTTCTATTTCCTTCAAAATAAAATATAACTGTTTGTTTTGTCTATTTTTTATGATAAAGTTTTATATATTGCATGAATCATTCACCCATCAGTCACATGTCAATAAATAAATTTGTTTAGTCTATATATTTTCTTCAGCTGTGAATTGAATGCACCCAATATTGTAACAATTACAATATGATCAACACAAGTTTAAAAGTTAATTCAGCCACCATTAAGTGCTAAAATTTTAATGGTAAATATGGGCACAAGAAATGTCCTTTAGGTTTATGCATCAATTTTCTATAATATGTATTTTTATGTTAAAACTCTCTTAATATCCTATTTGAACTTTATTGAATGAAACTACTAACTATAAATTCTGTAAAATTATTTGTGAATATTAATCAAATACAAGGCTCTACAATAACATATATTTAAAGTCAATAGGTAATTTTATTATCTTCAAATACATTTAAAATAATAAAATAATGATAATAATATGGTTGTGAATTGATGTGAGTTAATAAGTAAAATAATTAATATGAACTGATTAAATAAAAAATCATCCAATTTTATTTACATCATTAATAAGTAATATTACCAAGCAAATGTCATTAATATTTTTAATGGATTCAGTCAACTTATAAAATTCAATCATGAAGCCATTATCAAATAGTTATAAATAAATGTTGTTACATTAAAGCTTTTATGAAATTCAAATAAGTATTTGGATAAGTATAACAGGCAAAAGGATATTATAATCCAAAACATTTAATTTATATACAATGATGAGACTTTTTACTTTATTCTCATCAGTTAAAACATAAACATTATAATGTGTGCTCACTATCTAAACATTCATACATTTACACACGATACCATATGTGCACATAAATATAGAAATAAAATATTATTAAAATTGTTTTACTTAGACAGTAAACATATCTCCAAAAGCTTTAAAACAAAGAAAAAAATGCATGCATAATAAAAATATATAAGGGCAATTTCATTATTTCTGAAAATGTTTTTTAAAAGTTCTTGTTTAAGAGTTCTTTATTCTAGATCCTGTAATCAGTGAAGTTTAATAGCCTTACCAAACGAATATTCTCCTAGTGGTGATTTCTTCACATTAAATCAATTGTCCCCCCGTAACTTGTAGAATGATGCAATTTTCCAAGAAAGTTCAATTTACCTGCTCTAACTTATAAACAACTTCTCTCAAGGAATTCTGGTATAGTTGTGATCAAATGTCTTATTTATAATGGAATAAATTTCTTAATAATTTCATAGAGTCGCATGAAATATACTTCATTGTCAAAATTTTTAAATAAAGTTGATAGATAAAATTATTTTGCAGTATATTTCTAAACTACTAACTGCATATAAAACCATAATCATCAAATTTATAGACAAGAAATGGAAGGATCAAAAAGCAATTTGACCTGTTTTCTACTTAAATGCTAGCAAGGCATTCTGTTGTTTGACCATCAACTGTATTTTTCTATAGGAATACGTGCAATGTTATCAGCTACAGATTTATATTGCAAGTGAGTAAATTTTATTCTATATTATTCTTTTCTGCTGTCCATTTCTTACCTCATAATTTCACATAACATTGTTATAGGGATTCTAGAATATGTTAATTAATGATGATTTTATGTAATTTTTGGAATATTCAAAATGCACATTTAAAATTAGTGTTTTAGAATTTTTGGAGATTAATAAATATAAATCATTTAATATTTATAAAATAAATATAACAAGCTTTAGGTACTTAGGTTTATTGTAATAATCATACCTAAATTCATGGACATGGCTATTATCTTTCAACTTTTATTAATTAAAGTCTAAATTACAACAAGCT
The DNA here is from genome assembly GCA_028023455.1 of Epiperipatus broadwayi. Taxonomy (NCBI): domain Eukaryota; kingdom Metazoa; phylum Onychophora; class Udeonychophora; order Euonychophora; family Peripatidae; genus Epiperipatus; species Epiperipatus broadwayi. The sequence continues at coordinate 4,243,809 of JAQFVV010012423.1, forward strand.
TTTTTTTTTGCAAACATTTACTTATAGTTTGGAATGCTTTTTTAGAAATAAACATTGCAAAAAAAAATAATTTATAAATCATTTTATTAACACATATTTGAAAAATAATTAATTAACAAATAAGTTTTTATTTCTCATAAAGCAAAACAGATATCAAAAGTAAATATTTTTATTATTATTTTAGTCTTAAGAATAGATATATCATTATATATATATATATATATGTTATAACGATCGGAGATAAGAGACTTAACGTATCTGCACTACGAGGTCACCACTAGGCTACTTAGAACATAAAAAATTTATAAAGTAGGCAGATACGCACTGTTAAGATCCCACTTTATTTCAGACCATTAGTCCAAGTCACTACCTCAGTAGAGTAGCAGAGATTTAAAACATTTTTTTTACAAGTTTTAATAAAGATTTATATTCTCAAAATATATTAGTATCTAAAAAAAGAATAAAATAAGCCACTGCCAATAATTAACACACAAACAATATTTATTTACACACATATATAATCATTTTAAATTTGAGGTATAACATTTATTATTTAGATTTTAATATTAATTTTTAATTTAAATTATTATTTTAAGATTTTAAATCATCCACACAGATGAATTTTAGATTTTATTTAAGATTGTTGCATATGAATAAACTATATAGATTTGCATTTGAAAAGAAAATATTCTATCCCTTATTTAACCTTAGGCCAAAAGTTTGCAGTCAAACAGGCATCAATCCATCTGATACATTGATGTATTCAATGTAGCATGAAAATACAACAGCACTATATACTATACTGTCAGGAATGGACATCTGAACAGTATAGTTAGAGAAGACATTGACTCTTGTCCAATACAGGAATGTTACATCTGTATGGCAAAAAGAACAATAAAACAAAAACTCCATAGGAAGGGACTGCGGTCCTTTTTGCTGACTTACAATTCCATCCATAGGCAAAAGGATTTGTGCAGCATATACAGTGATTCTGCATGTAGTGAATCTCATACTACATCTACTAATTACACCGATATATCCAATCTATTGACCCAATTTAATTACAAAACAAATAACCTAAGATTACCCTCCCATAATTAATTAATATAACTTTACAAATCTAAATAGCCATTCATGCCTGACTTAAATTTAACATTTATATATGTTTGCACAGATGAATTATATAAAATTTGATTTATAATATGTTGAGTATAGATCTGCTGCATAGATTCTATGGTTAAAAACATTTCAAAATAAACATAACTGATCAAAATACAAAATCATTGATAACGTCAATTGCAGAAGGAATACAAGAAACCCAATGGCATTCATCATAAGATGCCACATTGACATCGATGACCTATATATTCTAATCAAAAATGAAAACTACAACATAATTAACTGATGAATCCATGCAACGTCCATACCCAACTTAAATTTCATGCATTTAAATAACTTATATAAATAAATATTAATAGAAATAAAAAAAATGGAAATGATTTTTTTTAGCAAACTCAAATATATATAATTTAAACATTAATTATCAATTTGAAAATCAAATAAGAGTTCATTTTAAAATTTAGATTAGCTGAATCTTTAAAAAAATGATGAAAGTTCTTAATTACTTTTTTTTGTTAATTTGTAAAGTTCATAGCTCATGGTAGAAGAGTCCAGGTTTCTGTTTTTAATTCCTGCGATGTCTCCATTGGAAGACCGATCTGATGTTTTGAAGGGGGCATTAGCTGGTTCCATTCCGATATTACAGTCATTTCATTTTAAATAGAGAGTGTGATATGTGCATCCTATCACAACCTCTCAAACACAAAAAAAAAAGCTGGAACTGTCTGGAACTCAATATTTTTCATTTTATAGTAATCCTTCAGATTCAAAAAACAAAATGTCACTGTTCCAATCATTTTCATTAAGGTTCGAGAGGCTTTGTGCTTTTATTGGTCAAGCTAATTTCTTTATTTTCATATCTATCTTTCATCAGACTTTTTAATTATACAAGAGCCCCAAGGGCTAGCTTGCTTTTTAATTAATTTATAAAACAATCATTTCCATTTACAAAAATATTTTATCTTTAAATCGTTTACTTTTTTTATAACAAAGTACATTCAAAAACTTTTATTTATTAAAAAAAATATTTTTAAAGTTTTGCATCTGTGCGAATATATATATACGTTTAACAACTCTTTAATTTTTTTTAGCTTTTAGATTTTTAATAAATTTATTTTTATTTGCAAACTTAGTTTTTATTTTAAATTAATGTAATGGCATATTTATATATCATTACATATCAGTAAATTTCCTCAAAAAACAAAAACATTAAAAAAAAAAAAGAATTTACTTAGTGTTAGTAGTTACATTATACAAATTGATTATTAAAATTTCAAAAGGACAAAACTTTTTTTAAAGACAACACAGTAATTACACACAAATATAATGATAAAAAAAATTGTTGACTGTTTATTTTTTACTACCAACTAAATTTCTTCCCCTGCCCTTCCATGTTTCTTTTCTTCTACTTTTAAGTATTAATTAGACATGTCAAAACAGTTAGATATTGAATGAGACTTTTTTTTAAAAAAATTATGATTTATATTAATTATTACGTTTTATTCCTCGCATTTATTTTTACATATGCGCAATTTTTCTTACTGGCAGCACTTTTTAAACAAAAATTCTAACTGTAACTCCATGTATATACAACAGATATATTTATACTCCTTTTAGAAAAAATATTACAGGCATGATTTATTTTTAAAAGTACTCATGGTTTATTAAACATCTGGCTTGAACTTTACATTTGTACAAAACATACATTTATTTCAGAAAAAATATCACTGGCCTGATTCACTTTTAAAATTCTTAGGGTACTGGTGGTTTATTAAAGATCAGCCCAAGTTGGGTGGCCAATTATAATGATTGGGGATAAAAGACTTAATGTATCTGCACTACGAGGGCACCACTAGGCTACTTAGAACATAGAAAATTTATAAAGTAGGCAGATATGCACTGTTAAGATCCCACTTTATTTCAGACCATTAGCCCAAGTCACTAGCACAGTGGAGTAGCAGAGATTAAAAACATTTTTTATAAGTTTTAATAAAGATTTATATTGTCAAAATATATTAATATCTAAAAAAGAATAAAATAAGCCTCTGCCAGTAATTAACATACAAACAATATTTATTTACACACATATATAATCACTTTAAATTTGAGGAATAACATTTATTATTTAGATTTTAATATTTATTTTTAATTTAAATTATTATTTTAAGATTTTAAATCATCCACACAAATGAATTTTAGATTTTATTTAAGATTGTCACATATGAATAAACTATATAGATTTGCATTTGAAAAGAAATGATTCTATCCCTTATTTAACCTTAGGCCAAAAGTTCGCAGTCAAACCGGCATCAATCCATCTGATACATTGATGTATTCAATGTAGCATGAAAATACAACATCACTATATATTATACTGTCAGGAATGGACATCTGAACAGTATAGTTAAAGAAGACATTGACTCTTGTCCAATACAGGAATGTTACATCTGTATGGAAAGAAGAACAATAAAATAAAAACTTTATAGGATGGGACTGTGGTCCTTTTGCCGACTTACAATCCCATCCATAGGCAAAAGGGTTTGTGTGGCATATACAGTGATTCTGCACATAGCAAACCTCATACTACATCTACTAATTACACCGATATATCCAATCCATTGATCCAATTTAACTATGAAACAAATAACCTAAGATTACCCTCCCCTAATTAATTATTATAAGTTTACACATCTATATAGCCATTCATGCCCGACTTAAATTTAACATTTATATACATTCACACAAATGAATTTTATAGAATTTGTTTTATAATGTTGAATGTAGATCGGCTGCATAGATTCCATGGTTAAAAACATTTCAAAATAAACATAACTGATCAAAATACAAAGTCATTGATAACATCAATTGCAGAGGAAATACAAGTAACCCAATGGCATTCATCATAAGATGCTGCATTGATATCAATGACCTATATATTCTAATCGAATATGAAAACCACAACATAATTAACCACTAATGAATCCATGCAATGTCCATATCCAATTAAATTTCATGCATTTAAATAATTTATACAAATAAATATTAATAGAAATAAAAAAAATGGAAATGATTTTTTTTTAGCAAACTCAAATATGTATAATTTAAACATTAATTATCAATTTGAAAATCAAATAAGAGTTCATTTTAAAATTTAGATTAGCTGAATCTTTAAAAAAATGATGAAAGTTCTTAATTACTTTTTTTTGTTAATTTGTAAAGTTCATAGCTCATGGTAGAAGAGTCCAGGTTCCTGTTTTTAATTCCCATGATGTCTCCATTGGAAGACTGATCTGATGTTCTGGAGGTGGCTATAGCTGGTTCCATTCCAGTATTACAGTCATTTCATTTTAAATAGAGAGTCTGATATGTGTGACCTATCACAACCTCTCAAACACAATAAAGCTGGAACTGTCTGGAACTCAATATTTTTCTTTTTATAGTAATCCTCTGGATTCAAAAAACAAAACGTCACTGTTCCAATCATTTTCATTAAGGTCTGAGAGGCTTGGTGCTTCTATTGGTCAAGCTAATTTCTTTATTTTCTTATCTATCTTTCATCAGACTTTTTAATTATACAAGAGCCCCAAGAGCTAGCTTGCTTTTCAATTAATTTACAAAACAATCATTTCCATTTACAAAAATATTTTATCTTTAAATCTTGTACTTTTTTATAACAAAGTACGTTCAAATACTTTTATTTATTAAAAAAAAAATATTTTAAAAGTTTTGCAGCTTTTAGATTTTTAATAAATTTATTTTTATTTGCGAACTTAGTTTTTATTTTAAATTAATGTAACAGCATATTTATATATATATATATTAGATTAATATCCCAACACTGATTTATTAAGTAAATGAAATACTTTCAATCCAAAACTTTATAAATGAAATGATGAATCTTTTTTACCTAAATTTATTTATATAGGCAAATCTAAAGCACTTTAGAAAGACAGCATGATGATTTTAAATTTGTCATAATACTTCTTTAAAATTCTATTTCAAAATGCTTTATAATATTTTAATTGACATTTGTTACATTTTTCAGTTTACAGCTTGCCAATATCAAATCAAAACATGAAATCTCTAAATATAACTTTAAAGTAATTAAATGATTAATTAAGATTTTAATACTTTCTTTCCTCCAAACTGCTTCAGATATTTTTATAGAAAGGAATATAAGTAATAGATAAGATGGTTTGCTCTTTTCTCTTAAAATTGTTTTATCTTGTTATTTGGATTGACAGTATTCCTTCGCATAATAAATCAGTGTTGTAATATATATATATATATATATATATATATATATATATATATATTACAATGACAAATTAAACAATCACTTTCTTTTTTAAAATATATATATTGTCTAACATTATAAATAACTTCACAAATTTCTTCTAACTTCTTTTCAAAAACTTTATTTCCATATAACCTTGGAAATGTATAATATGTGATTATATATATATATTCATATAGTTTATATATGGAAATAAAGTTTTTGCAAAGAATTTAGAAAAAGTTTGTGAAGTTATTTATAATACTTTTAAGAACTAAATAAATCACTCACCTTCTTATATTTACATCTGTTTAATGAAATTATGTTAAAATACATTGTTTTATATCCAAATACAAAAATTATAATTACTTAGAGTGTTGAATGGAAATAGCTTAAAAATAAACTTATTGTATTTCTAAATGTAATATATATATATATATATATACATTTAGAAATACAATAAGTATATTTTTATATATATATATCTCTTTATATATATCTATATATATATATATATATATATAGAAAGAGATACATCTATATACTTGATAATGATGGATCATGAGATACAAAAACATATATAAGTAATAAAAAGAAGTTGAAACATAAAAAATGAGTAAATAAAACTTTCAAAACAATGTAGGATTTTTTTTAATATTACATTCTGATGATTTAATTAATTAATGTACTGAGTGTATTAAAAATCTACTCAATTAAAAACAGAAAAAACGTTGAGTTGAGTTTGCAAATGGAATAAAAAGTATTGCAATTACTGCTTTTATGTTATTTGTATCATCTATATTTTATTAATATACCTGATGATATTGGAATATTAAATTATCAGCTTAAAATGCAAAATAAATATCAAAAATAAATATATTCTGAATAATTAATTGATTAGTTAAAAAAATTGAATAATAAAAAAATAAATATTTTATTAAAATATATACATTTAATTATCAGTAACAATTTTTTATAAGATATACATAACTTAAATAGTTTTATTTACATAAATATTCAATGTGTTTAAATTGCAAAAAGATTTAAATATTATAGAATTTCTGCATAGTGCCATGTATATAATAGTCTATATAAAACAATGACAATATTTAACCATGATATTTATTAAAATACTACACTTACAATAGAAAAGTATTACATCAAAATATTCAAATTTTTTAAAATTTGTAAAAAAAATATGGTCGCTTTATTATGAATTTTTGAGATGTGGAGATAAAATAATAAATAATAAAAAAAGGATAACGAAATATCATTATTAATAATTATTTATTTTTTTTATTTTTGTTAAATAAAAAAAATATTATTTATTTTTAATAATAATATAAAAAAAAAAATAAACTTTTTTTTTTATTTTAATTTTTTTTTTCTTTTTTTAATTCTACTGAAGACTCAAAATTAATTCTCATTTAAGCCTGTCAAAATCTTCATGGCATATTGATGAATTTATTGCGAGTATTTATTATATTTAATTCATTTATAGTTAGTTTTATGCATGTATAAATAAAATAACCATTGTTCATGAAAATATAGATATGTATGCATTTGTACACATTTGCTCATTTATATGTAATAATGTACATAGTTACAAACATTTATATCAAAAGTAAATTATTTCAGTATATTAAAAGCAAAACTAAATATTTTTTTAAAAGTTATGATAGAAAAGATCAATATAGTACGTTTATCTGTTTCTAGCGTTTTTATTTCATATATATGTGATTTTTTTATTATAATTTATTGCTTGATTGAAAATGTTGGATTACTTATTAATAATTAATATGAAAGTAATTAAAAACTTTTGTTATAAAACTTACTCAGAATACAAAAAAAAAAAAAAAAAAAAAACCACTATTCTATACTTTCTATTTTCAAATTCTATTTTCATATTAAATTAAAACAAAAACTGTGTACTGGTTAATTTTATTTAAGTATTCCCTACAAATACATTTTTTTAAAAATAAAAATATTGTGGTTTTTATGCTTATTATAAAATTTAATTGCTTACTCGAGTGCAGCAATTATTTACTTAAATATTTTATTTCTCTTTACTAAATTATAATTCCAGAACTGCTTTGGCATTGGCAAATAGGCAAATAAAGTTTTCAGTTTGTTTTCACAGAAATAATTTTTATAAAAGTTGTGTAATTTTTTTTAAAATATTAATTTTTATGAAACAAATTTAATAGTCAATTGTTTGACCTGATTATTAACTTCATCAAGCCAGATAAGCACTAGGATATTTAATTAACTACTAAACCTAATACAATTAAGTCCACAATTTTTAAAATAATTCTTTAGTATACTAATAAATGTAAATATTACATCTCAAAATTATTACAGACAATCTGGTTTAAAATTTAACAAAATTATAGTAAAATATGTTGTATGAGATCAGTTACTAACTTATTTTATCAGTAGTTCAATAAAATCTCTTTTAAATAGTGGCACATTTTTTTGAATAATATGTTTGGCAATATGATAATTTTCCAAAGGTAAAAACAAGAAAGATGTAATTATATATTTGATAATGGGACAAAAGTATAAAAAAATATATAAAATAAACATTTCTATAAAGAGCCAACTAGAAAAGCTATTGTGCACCAAAAATATTATAGACAACATTAAATCAATAAAGTTTCATAAACAGAAACAGATCTACAACAAAACATATTATATTAATAAAAAATGTTGCTTGTTAAAACGTATTCACACTACCATAACAACTGTTTGACCAAAATATATGAAATGAAAAGCCGTTTCTTTTTAATAGTTAATATATATATATATATATATATATATATATATATATATATATATATATATATATATATATATATATATATATATATATATATATATATATATATTAATAATGCCTTATGCTGTACTAGTAATAATAAAAAAATAAAAATTTATATAACATTACAGTTCTAGCCAAAAAACTAAACTTTACTAATATTCTTTCACAACCATGGTTTCATCTCTATTTGTTAAGAGATAAAACCATGGTTGAGGAATAATTTTAGTAAAGTTTAGTTTTTTGGCTAGTACTGTAATTTTATATGAACTTTTATTTAATATATATATTAAATTGAATCTTGACAAAAAAAAATAAAACAAAAAAAAAACTTGTGCTATACTTATTTTTTTAATATTCAATAAATATTACTGTCGATCATTATTCAAGCTTATAATCAATGCTTCCATATACTGAAAAAAGCTAGTACAGTCATCTGATATTTTTCGTTATATAAATCCTACTTATGTAAATCCAGGGGATTTATAAGTGTAATTCTTAATATATATAAAATGGTAAATAAAAATTAAAATTTGATATCAACATCGACTTCATATCTTACACGTTTTATGCTATGTGAATATCTTTTGTGATATATTATAGTGCTTATTTTTATTTGTTAAAAATTGTTTTTTATATTCTACAGCATGATTAATGATAAATTTGCACGTTTGTGAAAATCCTACTTATATAAGTCTGTCTGCAGATTATCAACTAACTACATATGTAATAATTTACAATAATGTTTTGAAAACTAATGATATTATTTTAGAAATTTAAATGATTGATAATCATTCTTAAATTCTAAAATGAATTATTTATCAGAATCCTTAAAATAGTAAATGGTTAAGAATTTTGAAATAATGTTTATAACATCTTTCTTTTATTATCTAAATATAATTTTGTTTTGTTTATTTTCAGTTTAATTATTAAAATTTGGAAAAAATTTAAGTGCTTCTTTTTTTGGTTTCCTTTGGTTATTTTGCATAAGGAAGCAAAAAGAAAATAGTGAGGAGTAACTCGAAGAGTGCTTTTAACTATAGGATGTAGATATAAATAATTATTTTATGACGGTTTTTGACAAAAATATGTGATTACAATTGTATATATGCTTTTATTATATATATATATATTTAAGAAACAACAGACGGCATTAAAATATTTACATATATAATTTTTAAGGTTAACTCTATGTAACTGTTTTATGTATAATTGTGCCCTCGACCATCAGCATATGGCCTTTAAAACGTATTTCCATGTGCTGTTGAAGGTTATATTAATTATATATAAAACAGTTGCAATGATTTAATCTCTAAATATTACACGTGAGTATTTAACATTGTTAATTTGTATTTATTACATATATGTATAATATTTAAAACATCCCATAGCTACATTATTCCAGCCTTCCTTGCCTTTTAAAATAAAAAAAAGCTTGAATTTTACCACTATTATGGAGCACTTCAAATATTTTATATAGATTTCAGCTAGAAGTATGCATCATTTATACATATATTTTGAAATAAATGTTTATATGGATTTTATTATATAGATATCAGGAGATAATATCCATTAAATAGAGTAACACTTTAATTTTTGACATTACTAAAAAACTATCATTACTACTAATTGACAATTTCTGAGGCAAAGCAAGTTTTTTTCGTAATATGATTTTTGTTGGGGCTATTATGAAAAAAACTTGCATTGCCTCAGGAATTGTCAATTAGTAGTAATTGATAGTTTCTTAGTAACATCAAAAGTTAAAGTGTGTTCTCTATTTGATGGATGTTATCTCCTTATGTATATAAAAAAAATCTCTGCCATCATTATTTATAATATAAAGCCACTATAACAGAAATTAGACTTAAATATTTATTTTAATTATCTAGAATACTATTAACATCTTAGCAATATTTTAACAAATATACCATAAATAACATTAAGCATGTTAACTGTAGACTTATTATAATGTTGACAATCATAAATATGATGTTACGTTGTAGGTATGTTTAATCTAATGCTTGAATATCCTAGAACCTTACTGAGGAGCCAGTAGCAGAAATGGATTTGGGGTTGTGGATATTCTGCAAAGCTTGTTAAGATCTTATTTGTGAGCTCTATAAATAACATTTGTAATAAAAACTTGTTAAATTAGATCATGTGGCATATGACTTGATTACTTTGTTTTTTTGCTATTAAGGCTTTGGCTATTTTATATTGTTAAAGTTATTAATATATGGGGTGTCTAAACTTGGTTCAATCCCATATGGCTATTTAAGTTAGACAGCTGGATTGGAAGACATATGAATGGCTGAAAATTTCAGATTTTCAACTTAATACTTAGATATCCATTAGATAAAGTGCTGGGCTTGTACTCATATTTTTAATCTAATGCTTGAATATCCTAGCACCTCACTGAGAAATCTAGTAGCAGAAACTGGTCTGGGTTTGGGGATATTCTGCAAAGCTTGTTAAGAGCTTATTTGTGAGCTCTATATATAATGTATATATACATATGTGTCAGACAAATAAATCCTGTTTTCTGGATGACAATTTCAGACTAGTTTTAATGATTGTTTGCAAACAGGATTTATTTGTCTGACACACATGCCTGAAAATAAAATTTTATATAGATATCAACCAATATATACTATTATATATTTTTTCAAACCTGCTTTCATTGGTAGTTTTCATTGTTATGATGGGATAGATGTACTTAACTCTAATTAACAAAATACATAATTAAAATTTCCTTAAAACTTAAACATTTATTTTATCAAATCCATTAAAAATTTTTGTATATGTTCTCCACTCTTTGGGATTCTAAGGGGAACCCCAACCCACAACTGACATATCTAAGTGATAAATGAAATCAAACAACTCATAAAGGGTTGCTATAAGCAGTATTCCAAGAATTTTGACCATTTGTTTAAAATCGCATTTTTCATCAATAATTAAAAAATTTAATGCACAAATTTTGTACAACTATGTGTGATCAAATCATGTGACAAAACATACACATATAAAAAATAAAATTGCATAAGCTCAAACTAAATTTAAAAAAATTCAAAAACAACATGACCAACGAAACGATTGTCCATAAAATGTGCATACACTAAAATAAAAATTAAGCAGTAAAATTACTCAAACTAAGCTAAAATAAAATTGTATGCAGTCAACCAAAAATGTGTGTAATCACATATTGAATAAACATAAAAACACTTAAGTGCGAAAAGACTATATTCATACTCAAAGAAAAAAATTGAAAAATAAAATGTGTCAAACTAAGCTTATAATTAATAAATACTAATGCATTTGGTTAAACAAAAAGTGTGCATAAGGTAAAATAAAAAATATAAAATAAAATTAGTTAAATAAGAAATGGGAATAACCACAAGTTTAAATAAATGTAAAAAAAAATTGCTGAAAGAGCATTTGCGTACTCAAACATAAAAATTGAAAAAACTAAGCTTATCATTAATAAATAATAATGCATATTATTAAAATATATGGCAACAACAACATGTTGAGTAAACATATAAACAACTGCTAAAATAATCTAAAATATGGCTGCTGAAAGAGAAATTGCCTAAATTAAGGAATATTAATTTTACAATTAATAAAAAATAATAAATCAGATTTTTTGCTGCCGGGAATATTGCATGCTTTCTGTATCAAATGTTGTTTAAAAAAAAATGGAGATAGAAAAAAGATAGCGGTATTAACATATGATCTCATAACATGAATATCAAATCAAAGCAGCAGAGTTCACATTTGATCACATGAACAAGAAATCCTAACATTAGACAAAAGAAAAATTGCTTAAACTAAAGAATATTAATTTTTCAATTAATAAAAAATAATAAATTGGATTTTTTTTGGCAAAACAAGTATTAAACATCACATGACCTCCATCTCTTATGCTTGTGTATAACTGTTGTTAAAACAGGCAAAAATCACTATATGTATGCCACACACAGCAAGCTAGAGTAATCAATGGATGCCAGAAGGCTTGTGCATAAAATCCCCATCTAGTGCCTACTCATCCAATATCCCTAGACTAGTTTCTGGCTTGTGGCCTTTGTCAGTGAGGAGCCTTGGATCTGAGAGCACTGCATCTAGATCTTAGGATCTAATGCAACCATCTTTTATCTCCATTTAACTACAAAACTATGAGTCTTAAACTGAAAACACTTCAATGTTTCTAATTCAAGCCCATCAGCTTATATAGTTATATGGGTCTGAACCCAGTTCAGTTTCCATACATTTTGGTGTCTTTGGTTCTTTAATAATCATAGCCACCAATATTCTATTAGGCAGGATTGGTTTTAAGCCAATAAACATCACATGACCTCCATCTCTTATGCTTGTGTATAACTGTTGTTAAAACAGGCAAAACTCACTATACATATGCCACACACAGCAAGCTAGAGTAATCAAGGGTTGCATTAGATCCTAAGATCTAGATGCAGTGCTCTCAGATCCAATGTTCCTCACTGATGAAGGCCACAAGCCAGAAACTAGTCTGGGGATATTGGATGAGTAGGCACTAGATGGAGATTTTATGCACAAGCCTTCTGGAATCCATTGATTACTCTAGCTTGCTGTGTGTGGCATACGTATAGTGCGTTTTGCCTGTTTTAAAAACAAGTATTGTGAGTGTTCATTTTTCACATGTAGGTATGAGGAAAAAGGTCAAGATGAAAAAAATAAAATTGCATAAAATAACTTAATATTATAATTAATGGAAAAAACAAATCCTTACGCACATTATTACTATTAATATATGGTGGTAACCACATGTTGAACAAATGTAAAAACAACTGCCAAAAGAAAAATTGCATATGTTTAAACAAGCAATGTACATAAAGCAAAATTATCTAAAATATAACAGATAAAAAAGGAATAAATCTAAACTAAAGTATATTAATTTTACAATTAATAATAAATAGGATTTTTTTGTCATTTCAAAGAGAGCATTGCTGTGTGCCTAATTACTAATGTGTTGATAAAAGAAAAAGATGGAGATGAGGAAAATAAAATTGCATACCTCAAACATGAAATGTGCATTAAAACCTAAAGAGGAAAACAATAAATCTTAATGTTAGTTGAAAGAAAAATTGGCTAAACAAAAAAAATAGTCACATTTTTTTTCTTATGAAAATGAGTATTGTTGTGTGCTTCATTTCCCATGTGTAGTTACAAAGAAAAAAAAATGAAGATGAGAAAAGTTAGTATTGTTCACATTTGGTCACATGATTTGAAAATGAAAATATCTATAAAAACAAAATTTTATCTATAATCTTAGAAGAAAAAGTAACTGCTTGTAAGACTAATTTCTTCTAAGTTACATTTGTTAGACAGTATTTTTTTCTGAGATCATTCTGCAAAATTCTTATAGCATTGAAAGCATTTTATTTCAATGTTTAACTATGGAGAACCAAGCTGTTAACTTTTCAATGCAGCACAATCCTCTCAAGATGAAGAGAGGAAAATACTATACACAAAGTGCAGTGAAGGCATGACAAAAAGTGGAAGAAAAACCACAAGAGTTACTGGGTTCATACTCTGTACTCTTATGGGTGCCAGACTACTCATTCTATCCATACAGGAATTTTTTATTACATGGATGCTAGCAACTGTATTGAAAGTCATTTAACCTATGTGAAATTCTCAAATTGTTTTTTTTCTTTATATTGAATAAACCCCTTAAAACAGAGGATGCATATGAACAACAAATCTTCAGCAACTGTGATGGAGTGGTTTAATTTTTTGCAAAAAAGTAAGTTTCTGCTGAGGTGAGGAGACAGTTAATTAGAAATAAAGAAGAACCTATTCAAATGTATGAAGCCAGGTTTGTCAACTGCCAAAAATATAATAGAATACTGCTCAGTGGAAATCATGTGGTTATAATAGTGATGCCACAGTTAAACCAATTAATAAAAAGAACAACAGTACCTGACTTGAATGACCTTGGGTTTTCAGATTAAAAAAGAATCTGATTGCTGCTACTTTTCAATGCTACATCAACATTGAACTACATTAATTCTTATTATTGAAAGGGGATATGTAGCTATCTCTGTCATCCAATAAGATCAGTGTCCAGTTTACACAGACCTCAATGATAGAGGTTTATTCACTTCACCATTTCTCATTAGTAAAACTATGTACATTTAGTGATCAGTGATTATACCCATTTTATAGAAAGATGTTGGCTATAGATAGAGTAATTTTTTTAAAAAAAGATGAGAGGCACATCACTGGATCTACTTCAATTCCATTTGAATTGTATTTGCTAAAAAATGGGTCAAAAAATTTGATGAAGATAAATTTATGCATTAAATTTTTCAAAGATGCTAAAGCTAGTACTGTTAGTGATAATGTTAGTGTTTATCTTTTTTAAAAACCAATATCTTTTTTACATTTCAAATTATCAGCAAATTTTTTAAATACTTATCTTAGTATTCTTTTTTATTTTGTAGCATATCTGTATTAATGTGCCAGCTAATGTATAACACTGCTTGCATCCCTCTCCATTTGTAAATATTTTTAAATAATAAAATCTGTAAATATTTTTTAAATATATTTATGTGTTCATTTGCTGATGGTAAAAGTAACTTTAATCTTAATAGATAGATAGTTATATAAATAGCTATATAGATTTGTATAAATTTTAAGAGCCCATAAGGACCTCGACAAATCAAGTGTGGACTCTACTGCTTTGATCCGATATTCATGTCATGAGGTCAAATGTTAACACCACAATCATTTATCTCCATTTTTTAGAACTACTGTGACAAGTAAAAATGCAATATTAGTCGTTTTCTGGTAAGAAATAGCCCACTTTATTATTTTTATTGTAAAATTAATATTCTTTACTTTAAGCAATTTTTTCTTTTGCTGCTATATTTTAGTTATTTTAGCAGTTGTTTTTTTTACATTTATTCAACACATGGTCATTACAATATATTATAATAAAATGCATTCGTATTTATTAATTATAATCTTAGTTTGAGCAATTCCATACTTAATTTTTTATCTTTGAGCACACGAATGCTCTTTCAATAGCTGTTTTTACAATTATTCAACACGTGGTTATGCATATTTCTTGTTTGACTGTATGCAATTTTATTTTAGCATAGTTTTAGCAATTATCCTTTTTAATTTTAAGCTTATGCTCATCTTTTTTACCATATGCATTGGTATTTATTAATTATAAGCTTAGTTTGAGCATTTTACTTTTTAATTTTATCTTAGAGTATGCAAATGCTCTTATATTTAACTTGTGATTACTGCTATTGAGCAATTATAAGCTTAATTTGAGCAATTTTATTTTTTAAGTTTATCATTGAGTATACGAATGCTTTGATGTTTTTTCAAAATGTAATTACCACCATATCTTAAATGTAATAAAATGCATTGGTATTTACTAATTATAAGCTTGCTTTTATTTTTTCGTTTTTTATTTTTGAGTATGCAAGTGCTTTTATATTTGTTCAACACATGGTTATCACCATATATTGTAATTAAATTCATTGGTATTTATTAATTATAAGCTTAGTTTGAGGAAATTCATATTCAACACATGGTTACTACCTTTGTGTCTTTGAGTATGCAAATACTTTTATGGCAGTTGTTTTTACATTTTATTCAACATGTTGCTGCACATATTTCTTGTTGACCATATGCAATTTTATTTTACTTTTTCATTTTTATTTTAGATTATGCACATTTTTGGACAGTTTTTTATTTGGTCATGTGATGTGTGTTTTTTTCTATGTTTTTTGGCTTAGTTTGAGCTTATGCAATTTATTTGTATGTTTCAATTTCTATGTTTTACTCCCATGATTTGATGAAGCATAGTTGCATAAAATTTGCACATTATTTTTATAATTATTAATGGAGGATGTGATTTTGTATCAGATAGTTAAAATAATTGGAACACTACCTATTGCAATGTCTTGGGTTTTTTCAATCTCATTTTTGCTTGGATGTGTCATTGATGGGTTTGAGACTCTCCTTACAAAATGATGAGGATTGTGCATTAAACCAGTACAATAAATGTAATGAAGAAAAAAAAAATTTCTATATTAAGTTATAATGATAATTTATATGGTGTTATAATTAGCTCTTGTAATATTATCATCCAAATAAATAAATCAACTCCAGTAGTAATAAAATGGAGTACATCTAAGTTCATCATTTGTCTGAATTTTAAATCTCTAACTTCAAAAATTTGACATTAAAAACATGTTAATGAGACTTGAAACACTTTTTGAATATAATCCAGAAACAAAGGAGATATTTTTTTTGAATCTGAACTATATAAAAAAATTATATCTTTATATTATTATATTTATTCCCTAATACTCAGTAATACAGATGATTATTTAAAATTAAACAAGTGATCTAAACAGCATTTTAATATTCTCAGTGTAAAATAACTAAATCAGTATATTTAAGTGTAGTGCCATGATCCACAAAGATGGATAAGTGATGTAGTCTTAAAGCAAAATAAAATTAAAATGAAGACAACATTTTTATAAAATAATTGATTCATCTTTAACCTATTACTATTCATGTAAATCAAAAATCCATTTGTTGTAAGAATTAAGTTAACTCTTCAACTCACAAAAAATAAAGTTCTCTTCAAAATATAATACATAATTTTTTTTATATTATACCATCCCTTTCATAAATACTTAGAAACAAATTACTCCATAAATAATCCTTTTTAGTGATAACATTTAATATAATAACGTATTGCTATAGCCATATGATGCTTCACTTCATAAAGTTTGAAATGGATTCTAAAGACATACATTATTATAATAAGTCTAATAAATATTTCTACACATATTGTCATAGTATTCTTATTCTCATAAAAAAATTACTATGCTAACAAATCCACTCTTTAAAAATGTTTCGCAATTAGTAAATTCTTTTAAGTTATGCATGACTTAAAATGTGTGTGTCATTACTAATAATAATAAAAAAAAAATTAGAACAAATTAAACATCCTTCTCTTTAATATAAATGCTGATACAGATTTTACTAAATACGTTTTTACACTATATAATAAGAATACATGTGTGTATAGTTTGTTATATTCATATATATTTTCATTGAAGTGTAAATGAGAGAAGTTATTATAAGAAATATATATGAATATATGAAGAAAAGTAAAGGAAGAGAATAAGAGTATATAGTTTGTTGTATGATATTATTACAAAAAAAAAGAATGAATTTAGTTTTTTAAAAGATATTAAGAAAATAAAGAATATAGCAAAATTTTATAAATGTGTGTATATTTTAGATGAAACGTAAGCATGATCAATAGACCTTCTCTTACATCCAACAAAAATGTTTTGTATGTTTGTGGTTTTTTTTTTTTGTTGTTGTTTATTAATAGCAAAAATAATTGTTTCGAATGTTCTATGTTAAGAAACTGAATGACGATTTTATTTTAAGATGGCTAACAAAGTCTCCAGTTATGGAACCCATAGATTGAGAACAACTTCTGTTACTTTTTTTTTATTATTGCTTCTGCAAATAATGTGCTGAATTAGTAAGAGTAGTCAAAATTTCAAAAAAGAAAATATTTTTCAAGCCAAAACATTGATCCCATTTTCTGAGTTGAGAATAGATATAATTATTTAATATGATCTTTCTTTTACATGACCATGCTTATGCCAATGATATTCTACTGATGCAGAATAAAAAATGACAGCAAGGAGAGCAAAAAGTCTCTGATAGGAGGTTTATTTACACATGGATCTTAGCAGTCATATCAATTACAAATATAAATTTTTCTCTTCAACTGGTGAAAGTAAAGTTAATAAAGCTGAAAATTTAGTCTCTTTTAATGCATGGATAGTGCAACAATCCTGTTTTCTTTTTCTTTTGATATATATTGAATTTATCACAAGTCAAGCATTCTCTGAAAAATTTTATTGTCACTACTAAATCCATTTTAATGATGGATTGTTGATATTAATAACAACAATGATTTCAACATAAATATGTAAAACTGATTATATAAAATATAGCATATATGTTTTTAGTTATTATTGTTAATATTATAGCATATTTTAATATAATTCATTCTTTTATTTTATTTATTATCACTGTTGCCTTTTCAATAATTCTACAGAAAACACTAACTTTAACAGCATAAAAACATAATGATTATAATAATAAAAATACTATCAACAGAAATTGAAACATTTTATATAGATGTCTGTCAAATATTTAAATATTAATATAGGTATGTGCGTAAATAATCAAAAAGTGTTTATATTCTGATAATCAAATAACATTAAAAAATTTTGAAATACTTTAAAAACATATTACTTTCTTTCATGTTTTTTTTATAACTGAAGATAAGGATTGAGCTGTCCAATTGTTACAGTGTGTGTATATATATATATATATATATAGATAAAGAGCATGCTAATAGTTTTAAACAAGTTTTTTTTATTAGCAAACTCATTATATTACATTTGTAAACACAATCTAAATAAGTCACATGATGTATGACTTGATTTCATTAATATATATATATATATGTATGTGTGTGTGTGTAATATACAAATCAATATATATATATATATATATATCAAAATACAGTACAATTTATATAAATTATATTCTTTTAGAAGTACTTTCGACTATACACTTTGTAGTCTTTATAATCAACGTTATATAGTTGATAAAGACTACAAAGTGTATAGTCGAACGTTATATAGTTGATAAAGACTATAAAGTGTATAGTCGAAAGTACTTCTAAAAGAATATAATTTATATAAATTGTACTGTATTTTGATATATATATTGATTTGTATATTACATATATTGTGAAACGAATACAGATATCAAACTTTATTTATTATATATATATAATATTTAAATATGATTGAGTACCGTATATATTTTTTTTAACATTTATATAATTAGCAATCATTTGAACCCAGACTTTCAAGAACCATTTAGTCATCTTCTTCATCTTATACAAGTAATAGATATAAACACATACATGAAAAAAAATGTAAACGATTTCCAATATATGTATTTCATGTTAAATGATAAAAAAAAAAAATTGCAAATAAGAGCTTTGAACTTGCCATCATCAGATTATCAATAATATAGATTACTGAAGCGTTAGAGAGTAAAGAAGACTGAAGCCTGTCCATGGAAGTTGAAAGATTTGCTATCTTAATGGATATGTGTTGAAGATGATAATGCAGATCAACTGATTAATGGTGATTCATCATAAAATATGTATATTGGAGATCATTTGTATGTTTCACATGTATGTGGTCATGTTTATAAGTTGTGTAAGATGGAGTGGATGACTAAATGGAGCTTAAAATATTCTATACTTGATACACTTCATCCTGTATTCTGCACCATTCATCTTCTGTGTATTTAAATCAGCTTAAGGTCCTACATCTGAGGGGTCAGAATGACTTACCAACAACATGGGTATAACAACAAAATTGACAAATAAGAGCTTTAAACTTGCCATCATTATATTTTTAATGATAAGAATAGCTGAAGAGTTGGAGAATGGAGAAGATCGAAGCCTGTCCATTGAAGTTTCAAAATTTGCTATATTAATGTGCACTGATATATATATATATATATATATATATAGATAGATAGATAGATAGATAGATAGATAGATAGATAGATAGATAGATAGATAGATAGATAGATAGATAGATAGATAGATAGATAGATAGATAGATAGATTGGAAATCATTTATTTTTTCAATGCATGTGTTCATGTGTATCAGTTATATATAATGGAGTGAATGACTAAATAGAGTTTGAAAGTCTGGGTTCAAATACCCTCTAATTACATAAAATAGTATAAAATACTTGTCTTTAAATATTAAAAATTCATTTTGTATTCTGCCCACTCCTCTTCTATGTATTTAAATGAGCTTATGGTCAGACATGAGGGGGTCACAATAATTTACCCTCATCATGGCTATGACAACAAAATTGGCAAATAAGACTTTGAATTTACCATCATCAGATTTTCAGTGATATGGGTCACTAAAGAGTAGATGAGTGGAAAAAATTGAAGTTTGTCCATTGAAGTCTGAAGAATTCCTATCTTAATGTGGAGTGAGCATTTTATATATATATATGTGTGTGTGGAAGATAATGATCCAGACCAACTGATGAGTGCAGGTTCAGTGTGAATTATATAAAGTGTTGATCTTTTATCTTTTCACATATATGCAGTCATGTGTATTAGTTGTATAGGATGGAGTGGATGACTAAATGAGCTTGAAAGTCTGGGTTCAAATCCCTCTATTTATATAAAGCTTAAAGTATATATATATATATATATATATATATATATATATATATTTTTTTTTTTTTTTTATATATATATATATATATTACAAATTCCACCTGTATTCTGTCCATTCATCTTAAGATCCTACATATGTGGGAGCAGAATGACTTATGGTCAAGATGAATATGATTACAATATTGGCTAGTAAGGGCTTTGAAATTGTTTTCATCAGATTTTCAATGATATGTAATGCTGAAGAGTTAGAGAATGGACAGAATTGAAGCCTGTCTTTTGAAGTTTTATAGATTTGCTGTCTTAATGTGGACTGGACACTTACATATATATATATATATATATATATATATATATATATATATATATATATATATATATATATATATATATATAGAGAGAGAGAGAGAGAGAGAGAGAGAGAGAGAGAGAGAGAGAGAGAGAGAGAAAATAATCCCAGTGCATAACACTATACTGAAATAATATATTTTATATATTAGTTCACAGAGGGCAGTACTGGATTTCTTAACTATGTGGTGTGATTTAATGCTTAATATGTGTATATACATATATATATATATATGTGTGTGTGTGTGTGTGTGTGTAGAAGATGATAATCCAGACCAACTATTGCATGCTGGTTCAGCACAAAATATATATATGGCAAATCATTTATTTTTTTCGCATATATGTGGACATGTGTATCGAGTGTATAAGTTGGACTGGATGACTAAATGGAGCTTTAAATGCAGGGTTCAAATCTTATTAAAATACATATATATATTAAACACACACATTTTATTATACAAGTTTACATTTTTTTCATTTCAAATGGTGCTATGATAATACAAACTGGCCTTGTAAAAGATTAATAAAGATTACATTTTAAATGTACAAACATCTTGTAATATAAGTGATATTATATCTTGTTCCATTCAAGTTTGTATCTAAATAAATAAACTTAGTGATATTTTTATGCCTGAAAAATAGATAAGATTTTTTTCTTAGATAATAGACTAAAGCCAATTCAGCTAGCTACTCAGTATGGTTAGGAAACAACAATTTGGTCAAACTTCAGTTAGTGAATCTTAAGTTATGATTTTTTAAAGCATTATTTTAGTGAAATAATTTTTTGTATAAACCCTACATTATAAATTAGTTGTTTTTAATATAGGAAAGAAAATTATTTATAAGGTTAGTGAAACACATTTGACATCGGTATATCTTCTAAGAATATGATCCCATCCTTTACTAGTGACAAAGGGTCATGTTATATTACAGCCATATTTTTTTTGTTTTGTTGTCAGGACAATAATCCTCAATTGATTTTTATGACATTAATTCTAGTTATGCTTACATTTTTTCATCACATTAACGTTTTGGTAAACTAGAACATTCAATCTTTTTAGTTTATATATTACTATCAAATATTTTTAAAAGTTAAATCAATAATATATTATAATATGAATTAATGACATATATTTATAAAAAATAAAAAAAATCTTTTACAGAGTTTTGAAGTATAATGTGTAAAAACATTTTATTCCTATTACAATAAAAAAAAACTCATTGTTCAATGCCTTAATATCAAAAAATAGTTTTATGGATATTCAGAAATGTCTTATTCTTTTATAAATTTTTTATCACATCTTTAAATGTACTAACAAAAGATTAATACATGCCTATAAGCTTAATTAATTTTTCTTCTAAAGTAATAAAATATTTTATAAAGATAAACGTTAATTAAGTGAACTTTCTTTTTCTATCTTGAATTTTTTAGCAAATTATTTGATGATAAAATATTTTTAAAATTTTATTAATAACATAAATATCAAATATTTTAATGGGCATTCTTTAATAAAATATTAATCATAGTTCATATGTAGATAAAAATTTCAAAATCAATATATATATAAATATATAAAAAAATCTCTAACCATTAATTATTTAAGTTGTATTATTTCCTAGTAATAAGTCGATTTTGTGTACACATGATTTTTTTTACCAATCCAAATATGCTTAAATATCTAAAAAAGATATATTTTATGTTTTATTTTAGTATTGTTAAATTCTTTCAATGCCTTTAGAATAGTATTTGATATAAGGTGGTTGTTATTTTATCAGAATTAATTGATGGATTACCTCCAAAATAAATACATTTTTTAAGAAATAGGTTAGAAGCAATAAACACAGAGCTCTGTTATAAATGTTCTCTGACTGCAATAATAGTGTAAACATTGTAAAAATAGTTTTAAAAATTTAATTTTAAAACAGCAATAGTAAAATTACTAATCTTCATGATTAATTTTTTTTAAAATTAAAAAGCCATTTCAATTTACTATATTTTGAAATAAATGCAACAATTCAGGCTTATAAAATTGTACAGTTCTGTATATTAGCAGCTTGATATATTTATTTAATATAGTTTAACTTCTTTGTGTACATGTATTCTATAATGATGTTATGATTTTAAAATTTGTTAATATTAGTAGTCAATTAAATTATTATTTAGCTAGATGCACCAATTGCAGTAACTTGGTTTTGTGAAACAACCATAGATGAAATGAAAAAAGGTATTACATCTGCATTTACTCAAGTATATAAATAGATTGCTTGATTATAATTCTAAAAAATTGGATTTTTTAAAAAATCCAACTCAATTAATAGATTCAGAAATTCATATATTCAGAATATTCACAAATTAAAGTTTTTCTTTTAAGCAGACTAAAAGCAAAAATCTGCATATTTCTATAGGATGCAGTAAAAATATTTTCACTATATGCTTATAATTTGGGTCTGAATATAGATTAAGTAAACTCATAATCAACTCAGCTGTCCAATATATATCTAGATATTTTTATTCATAGTGTAAAAAAAGGATGGAAAATTGTCCAAATCCTAATCTCCTAAAATTTGATAAGCTTTATAAAATGTTTTCTTATTCACTATTTTTCTATGGAAGATTTTCAAGAAAAACTTTACCCTATAGTGGAGTATTCAAGGTTTGTTACCTCTTTTTTTTGTTTTGGCAATGTTATTCAATTATTTATATTTATTCTGGAAATTTTTTGCTACAATAAACTTTTTTGTTACAATATTGTATAGAAAAAATATAAAGCTGTGTGCAATGATTTAGATTTATTAATATTTAATGAAAAAACTAACAAAAAAGTTTTTGACAGATTGATTTTGATATTTTCAGAAATAATCAAAAAACATCACTTTATAAAATATATCACTTATTTCACTAAAATTAGATTCATACTACTCATGTGTACTGAGCTAAATGTCTCAAAACACATTTAAAAACAATCCTATGGTTATCATTGAATTTAAAAAATAATATTCATCCAAAGAGATTATGTTATTAAAAGTGGCTCTAATAAACTCAGTTTATTAGAAAATAGTTTTAAATTGTAATTATATATTGGATTATTTACATCATCTAAAATTAATGGTTGTGTTTATAGAGAAATTCAAATTTTATTTAAACTACTCAAATGCATTCAATTGTTAATAATAACAAACAGGTTAGTATATATGCAATATTTTGAATGCTAATATTCTCCTCACTCTATCAAGTGTTGCTGCCCTGACCAGTAACAATACTAGCATGGAAATCAAAACAGGGATCTTGAGATTTATGAGTATTGAATTTAAAATAATACTCTAACCAAAATACCCTTAGCACATCACCTTAAATTCAATATTTATAAAGCAGATCTCTGAATCAAACATCATCCTATTACTTTCATGATTATCCAGCAATATTTGAAGAAAATAAAATAACAATATTTCAAACACTGTGTTATATGCTAACCCATGAGCTAATACTAAGTTGACTGTGTTTAAAATTTTAAATAAAACTTGAATATTTTTCAAGTATTTAATGTTTAATATTAATTGATAAAAAATCCAATAGATAATTATAATTAAAATACAATCATCACAAACTTTCACAAACAATAGCTTAAACATTTGTGAGGAATTATGCCCTTAATAGTATGACAAAATTCAAGTTTCCATGTGCCTAGAACTTTATTAATTAGTGTTTCTGAAACTTTTTATACTATTGTAAACGCATCAATTTCTTTTCACCTTTTATCTATTTTTTCAAGCTATTTCTAGCTAAAAAAAACAATGTTGTTATTACATCTTGATTTTTGAGTATATAACATTTCTACTGTACTAAAAAATATTATTTTTAATAAATCAATATAAAACGTAAGTTTTTAATAGCTGTATTTCTTTAATATTCCCTCCGTTTTTATTTTAGGTTTAACTTAAGTTTTATTTAAAATGCAGAATTAAAATTTAATCTGTTATTAAATGTACTTCCTACGAATATTCCATTATAAACACAATAATTTTAAAATTATTCCATTATAAAAACAGGTTTAAAATATTTCAAAGCAAGCAAGAAAATCAAAAAATAATAATTCTAGTATTCTATTTTTAAAAGTTTTTAATCATTATAAAATTTTAAATTATAAAATAAAAAATGAGAAGATGTAATAAAGTTTTATAAACAAAAGATAGGCTCTTTTCTATAATATTGTTGATATTGTTTTTACTTTTAAAAATCCAAATTTATTAATATATATAATTAAAAATATATTTATGATAACTATTTCCAAAAAATATATAAGACATATATTACCATAAAGTTATAATAAATTTTATCTGCAAAGATGAACATTAATTTATATAGTAGATACTACATTTATTTTGTCATTATTTTATCTTCAAGTTCTATGAACAGATAGTTTAAACTAAAGTTTATAATTTTATATCTGTATATCTATCTATCTACTATCTATCTATCTAATTATATATTTGCAGGGATGGCTGTTGATTACTTAAATAATATTTTGTTGATTTATTTATATGTTTTATATTAATTAAGATCATAATAGAATGTTGATTGACTATAGATCCAAAGCCAACAAGCCAAATCTCATATCTATGGGTGGTCTTAACTTTATTTTATATTTTGTAAGAGAGCTAGTAAATAGTTACTAATACATTTCATTCACATATTATTATAATAATTCCATAAAATGGAAAGCTCAATTACTTTAGTGGAATCATAAAGTTTATATGCTGAATTGATGACTACATGTGACCATGATAAGATTATCCTGCATTGTTAGTGCAGTAGTAGGGTAATCATCTTTTGAATTTCAAAGTCAATGAAGAGATTTGGGTTCCAGCACTTCAGGAACTCAAAAATTTTATGAACTATCTAGCAATAAAGTAATTCAATTATTGACAGTGTAGTCCATAGCTGGAGCTATCACTGAAAAATCATCCTCCTCACAGCTTGCACAGAATGTCTCTGAAATGTTGGTTTTGCAGCAGTGAAAGATACCTTTTATATTTATTTGGCCCTTTAAAGGCCTTATTTTGCTACTAATGTACTCTTTCATTCACTAAATCTCAATTTTAGTGCATTTTAACATAATGTCCCTATGTCTACCTTGTGCTTATCAGCATTTAACTACCTCAGTTCGCCCACCTGTTTGGTGGGTGGTTCAACTGTTTCATGGATCAAAAAGCGTTTATTTCTCTCTTAGACTCCTAAATATTTATCCTCCAATTTCCCTATCACTCAGAACTTGTTTTTAAAGTTTTTTGTGTGTTGTTCCAATTATTTAGGCATCTTTAACAATCTTTTTTTTTCAGACTCCCCCTCCTCTGGGGAAACTAATCACCTAAAATTTCACTCAATTTTCTTATTACTCAACTAAAATTATCAATAACAAGCTTTCCAGTGTTTTTTTTTTTGCTATTTCAAAATTGTTTTCTTCATATTACTTTCATTCTTTCAAACAATTTAAAAATGGCCACTGCCTCTAATGAAAAAATGTGCAGAAACCTAAACTACATGAACTGAAACCTCCAAAACTACCCAAATTTTACCCAAATTGAATTTCAAACAAAACTTAACTTAAAGCATCATCACCAAAGAACTTACTTCAATGATTCCATCTCCTTGCCCTCTGAATTTTCCTTCCTATCAGGCTATGGTTTTCTTTATCAAAGGTAAAAAGCAAGCCAAAAAGAACAACATAACCAATCATAATGTCACTTCAAGTACAATGGGGAAAATTAAAAATTACTCATCTACAAAAGACAAAAATCAACATGTTGCATCTAGGCATTACTCAGAAATCTCCAAAGTTAATGTCACATATGGATCCACCAGGGCAACCAAGCCTATCAACATTGCTCCTTACCAAAGACTCTTCTTTGCCTGGACTACACACCCTTTCCATACCTCTTCCTGTTTCATATGTATTCCCTCCCACTTTACCATTTTGTACTTGAATTTCATTTTGCCATGTAATCATCTCTTTGTAAACCTTTTTTAACTATTGTGTATTTTGTCTTTTTGATGAATAAAAGCTTTCATCTCTGAGAAAAAAAGATTATTGTAGATGCCCCATAACAGAATTTAATTTTTGTAGTTATCAGGCCACACACATAATAGTAATTAATTTATAAATGCAATGCAAATATATCTTATATCTGCTGTGTTATATTTTTCTCAGACTTAGCAACTAATACTGGCATCCTGACATATTATAAAAAATGTTGCTTGCATGAAAAAGACTTTAAATCCACTTTCTTTAATCTTTTACATTTTAACAATAAAAAAAATTTAAATGCAGGTAAGCATTTATGCAAATACTAATTTTCACTGTGACCATTGATTATATTAAAAAAAGTATATTGTAATATATATAATCTCCATAGCAAGTCAATTTATAATTCCAAATTTTGTTCTTAAGTTAGACTAGATAAGATTAAATTTTAATACGGTGGATTATCATCTTTTTTATTATTTTATCAATTTAATTTCTTCAACTTTTGTAATAGATATGCATAATGGAATGCCAGAACAACTGACAGAAGCTCTTATAAATAGAAAGAGGAAATATACTTGGTTAAAATATGCCAAACTAAATATTGATGTAAAATAATACTCATACAGAATTTAAATATAAAATTTTAACAATATTTATTGCACCAAGTACACTTTTGACATTTTCATGTCATATTCGTGGCCAATCTTTTTACTGATTAATGTTTTCAACAGACTGACCATGAATATAGTGTGAAAGTGTTGAAAATATACTTGGCAAAATAAATATCATTAAAATTTTATATTTAAACTATGTACGAGTGTTATTTTGCATTAATATTTAGAACAACAAGCAGAGTTATGGAAGTATTATTAGAAACTAAATATATATTTAAAGAAAAATAAAATGAATAATTATTTATTTTGCTGTAATTAGAACATTGTCGGTAGAAGCTAATTCTGATAATCCTACCAAGGAATAGTATTAATACACTAATCCATAGGTCACATTATTTTGGTATAATGGGTTAATGTATACTGCAAGAAAGGCTGGTGGAAGTAAAAAAAAAGATATTTTTATTTTTTTGTAAGAGTAGTTGAATGATTTAATTTTCAAAGATTTTGTGATTTACAAATCAAATATTATTTAAATATTCACTTCCATGAAATCACTAAATCATTTTACATAATTGTTCTTAACATAACAAAGCTAGCATAATTCATGTGCATTTTTCACATGGCAAAATATATGAGGAATAGATATGGTTTTTTGAATGAGAATGGAACTTAAGCAGGAAAAAAAAATGCATATATTTTGATTTGTATGTACTTTGTGGATATTGGATGAAGATTATGTATTTTAGGATACATTTCATCTTTGATTTTGTAATATGATATTTGTTAAAATGTGTCTTATTAAAATATTGTTTATATATATTATTATTACATTGTAGAGATGTCTGCCGATCCTTGCATATGTATTTAATGGATTATATTCTGTACATGTGGGGTTCAGATTGACCTTAGGTCAACATGGGTGTGACAAGAATCTCGGACTCAGGGTGGCCTTTGAGCATTCCATCATCAGATTTTCAATTGGATGGATGGTTGAAGAGTTGGAGTGTGGAATAGATTGAAGCCTGTCCATTAAAGTATGAGGATTGTCTATCTTAATATATATATATATATATATATATGAGCACTTATAGTATATATGTGTAGAGATGATAATCTGGACCAACTGATGATTGCTGGTTTAGCATGAAATACGTATATTGGTGATTATTTATCTTTTCAACATATATGTGTTGAGGTGAATCAGTGTTATTAGATAGAGTGGAGAGTAGTGGATCATGTGAAAGTCTGTGCTCATATACCCTATATTACAATTTAATTAAGGTGATCAAGTAGAATGTATTTTAAATATTTGTTAGATCAAAAGACACAGTTTTAAAAAAAAATTTAGTGAATGATTTTAATCAAATTGGACACTTACATAATTCATTAATTATATTATTTTCAGTAGACAGAAAGTTAGGCCATCTTGAAAAAGTAATTATAGTGATCATGGTGAAGACCTAAATATTGTAAATTGTATGTTTTAGTTAGTTACCAACAAGGATCTGACTCTGTTTGCAAAACATATAGTCCATAACAATAAGAAAATTTTACTTTTGCTTGTTAAGTAGATCTCCTACTTCCATTTTGTATAAGATTGTGCAATGAAATCTTCTTGTGCAATGTTTCAACATGAATCATATTGTTTTCTGAACATATTATATTTTATAATTAGGGATAGATAATGAAGTATTAAATTTTTTTTTCACTGTACTGTTTGTTGACTTAGTGGAATACATTGAGGTAATCATTTCTGAACACAATGTGGTTAATATCAGGAAATAATAAAATCCCAGTTTGAATAGGATAAAGGTTCAACTCAGATTTAAAATAAAAATTAATAATGAATATCTTCACTGATCATTGTATGAAATATAAAGATCATAATTTTTCCTTTACACTAGTGATGAGTTTTCAAGTAGTAATAATCAGCATGAAACTCCTATTATAATTATGTCATATATGAAAAAACAAGTATAGATATTGCTTGAAAAGGTGTCCATTAGTGTTAAAAAAATAATATAAAATGTACAAAAGAATTCAAAACAGGTTGATTATAATAATAAGTTAAAAGATAAATACTAAATGATTAGTTGTAATTTATATGTTAGTTTATTCATGGAACAAAGAAGTCTGAATAAAAGTTGACTACCAAAAATTCATTTAAAAGAACCTGTAATAGCATTTACTGTTTGTTATATCAATGGCAATTTGTATTACCATTGATATTACAAAAGGTGGATATTATTTACAAGTTCTTTTAAATGATTCTTGAGGATCTAACTTGTGAATTATCTTTAGTAACATATTCAAACTTTTTTGTTTTATAGCTTTACATTGTCAGCATTATATATTTGATAAGCCATAAAGTTATTATGTGCTCTTTAAAAATCATTAAAATTTCAAGCATTTTAACATATATTCTTTAAAGTCATTTTGGAATAATTCCAACTGATAGATAAAATGACCCAAACTAATGCAATCTGAAATATCAACAGATTGTTGTATTTATATGGTTTTAATATTAATCTATCTTTGTGATGAGTATGTGAAGCATTCAATTTTTTTTCATTCAAAATAGAACATGATATAAGAATGGATATCTCAAATAAATGCTCTTTTATTTAGATAAGATGTAATATTTCAGAAAAGTACTAAAATAGTTTCAAGATGCTTAGATGATAAATTCTTGTAAAAAACTCTATTTTTTTTTTTTTAACTTGGATAAAGAATTTAATCTCAAAGCATTAACTAATAGCACAAGTAAATTTTATTTTTAACAAAGTTTATTTTTTCCATAAGCTATGTTTTCTCTTTTATCAGCTTCAGTAATATTTATCACTTGTTAAATTTATTCATATAACTATTTAAGATTTTGATTTCTTTATATTTTCAGTCTTGAACTATGAAGAGCAAATAGGACTTTGTTTCTCAAAATTTTTTAACAATAATGGATCAATATTCTGAACAGTGAATAAAATCATTGTTTACTAATGTTTAAAAAAATATTAATATTTATTCAAAAAAATCTCTGATTATCATAATAAAATTTTCATTTAGTTTTCTTATGTCACATTGGGTATATTTTTAATGTTTTTATTAATACATTAAATTTTTTGATTTGCTCTAAAACTATATTTATGGTTTAACTATGCAAATTTATAATTTAGCTTTTTTGTCTTACAAGCACATAAAATAAATTGATTTTTTTATGAATCAGGCAAAAATTGTATCAAACGGAACCATATTAAATTTTTATCAAAAGGCAATTCAAAGTCATGTGACTAGCCAGGTTGCTTAAGTGTGATGAACATGGGAATCAAACAAGTATTATGTGACTATTTCAGATAAAGTAAAATAATTTGTAATGATAATTCTTTTTACACTTGATCATGAGATGATTTGGTTCTAACATTATTCGAATGTCTTCATGGACAGTTCAAAACTTTGAGCATATTAAATTTTATGAATATGTGTATGAATCTCCAAGTTAATTAAAATCATTTTTAAAACAGGCAAAACTCTCCATACAGTAGGGCCACTCAGGGAAATCCAGAGTAATCAATGGATGCCAGAAGCCTTGGGCATAAAATCCCTATCTAGTGCCTTGCCTTGTTTGTGGTTTTCATCAGTAAGGAGCCTTGGATCTGAGAGCACAATTCTTCTGGTATCCATTTATTACTCTGGTTTTCACTGAGTACCACTACTGTATGGAGAGTTTTGTCTGTTTTAATAACAGTTATGAGCAAGCATAAGAAATGGTGATCATGTGATGTTTAGTGGTAGAATCATTTTTCACAGTAAATTTTATTATCATTCAGAACATGAATCTTGCTTTGTTTTCAACTAGTCTTGTACTCTCATATATTTAACTAAAATTGTTCTTTGAATGACAATATGATATGAAATCAAAATTAATATTATGTATAATGAATATATAATCTACTGCATGTAAATAATCATTGTATGCTGGTATTGTAAACGTCATTTGTATAAATTATCAAAAAAATATAAATATTATAACATGAAAATATTAAACATATTATACCAGTAATTATTTAATTTGTAAAATTGAATAATGAATTATTTAGGAAGAAGAATATTGTTTAATTGTTGTTTGGATTTCAGTTGGCTTTTCTTCCTTAATTTGGATAACTTACTTCAATCCAATCAGTTTTTTTTTATTATCTTACTTTACAATATTTGCGTTTGTATTGAACCCAGCTTCAATTATGTAGGAGAATAAAATTAAATATCTATGATTGAAGTGTCTCTATGAATTTTCTTGCAATTTACTTCAAATTCATTGTTACTAGCTAGAAGACTTATACTAACATTGATAATGAAAGCCAGCATTTTATTGTAAACATTTTTATTGTTTAAAGATAATTTTGTAATTTAGCTGCCTTTTTCCCTTATAAAATTATAAATTTAGAGCTCTGTTAGAGGAATCCAATTTTTTTTAGAAATCTTAGATTTTTTGTGAATGGTTTTAAAATAGTTACCAGCATTTTAACAATGTTATTTTTTTACCGTTTTTTAAGTCGTTTTTTTTTTTTGTTTTGTTTTATTTGAAAAACTTTAAGTGTTGACTGTTTGATAAAAGACAAAATTAAGTAAATAAATAAAAATACTGATATGGGAAAATGCTTCACAATCTTTAAAAATAGATTGGTAGTGATTATCACAGTCATTAACAGATATTATTAAATAAATATCATCATTCTAATTCCAGAAAAGAGTAAAACAATTAAAAATAAAAAGAATAAATTTTGTGAACAAATCATATATGAACTGCAAATATTTCAACTTGTATCACACAAGATATTTTTTTCTTTTATTTATTTGAAATCTTACTTTTTATAAACTTGAGAAAACTTTATTTATTTTTTAATAATCCACTATCTTTCTTCTCTCCATTATATTTTATTTTCAGCTAATATTTGCAATAATGGTATTTGATATTGAAACTTTTTCTATGTTTTGAGAGCGTATTATAAATGGAATATTCCCATCACATAAAAATCATGCTATTTTTTTAAAGAAAGATTTTTACAGTTCATTCATTTCACCTGTTCCATCTAGTAAAAAATAAGACTTCACAATGAATAGTTTATTTTATAATACTTTATCTAGGAAACAGAAGAACATATTAATTTGCCTTATACTTTTTCTATCATATAGTTCAAATCTTACAAAATATCCTTAAATATTTTTTTCTCTAATTCATTATATTACAGCAATAAGGAATCAACATCTTGCATCTATAAAATAAATTTGGAAAAATAATAATCTCTATACACAAATAAATTGATTGCAGCATTAATATTGTCATAATGATATTTTTAATTTAACAGAAAATTCCAAGTATCTTAACATCCAATTTACATTTTGTGTTTAAAAAATTACCAAAATTTACATTCTTAAATTGATAATCATAGATTTAAATGTTGCTGATTTTTTTTGTTCATCACTTATTTTTGAGCATTAATTACTAAATTGAGATTTTATGAGTTGCATTTAAAATATTAAGAATTTTATTAACCTCATCTTTTGAATGGAAAAAATAAAATAATCATAATATTTTTTTCTACTTTGAATTTAAATTAAACATTCTGCCATTATTCTTATCATACCTTAATATGTTTTATGAAGCTGGTTAAAACTCTTTCTAAAATTATTAACATGAAAATAGAAAGGAATATTGGAACAAGTACACATTCGCAATTAACATTAGTTTTGATTTGAAATATTTCAATGTTTTACTAGCAATATTTATTTTTCCACTCATTCCATAGTGGCCAACCAACTGAATTAAAACATTGCACAAATCTGTTTGTTGCTTGAGTTAGATCTCTTAATATCTCTCTTGTATTTCTTTAGCCCAAGAATAATGTCTACAGTGCTTTATGATTCTCTGAAATCACATTATATTTCTGGTTATTATTTATCTATGAATAGAAAAAAAAAATAGTTAAAAAGTATTTTAAGGTAACTTCTACAGTGATAACAATAACATTCCACAGTAATTCATGACTTTTTTCATCACTTAAATTTAAAACTATAATAGAAATATCTTATGATTGGATGGCCCAACTTCATAGCAATATATATTTTAACAATTCTAATGGCATAGAAGTTAAATAGTTTTTTCAATACCTTATCATGATTTACTGCAATTTTTTTTAATTTTTAATATTATAAAAAGTTGTTTTAATTTAATAAACTGAATACTTTTAACCAGGTTTAAATACATAAATAAGATAAATATTTAATTCAGCATCAGTATTCAAAATGTGATTTTTTTCCCACCAACTCTGTTAATCAAAATTTTCACAAAGAATACAACTCTATATGAATATTGTTTTGAAGTTCATATAGTAATTTCAATACATCTAATTACTGTATATCCTCACAATTTTAATCCACCAATGTTTTGTTTTTTTTTCCTGTTACTTTTTGTACATCTACTTTTAATCTTCTAATCTGTACATGTAAATTAATTATTCCTCCAAACATCCAGTGGTGCATCTTTTTAATAAAATCATTAATAATATAATTGTTATTAGAAAATCAGTCAGAAATTATATTTTTAGTGAACATCCATGCCTCTGTTAAATGCCAATCTTAATAACATAAAGTATTAATTTTAGTGTATAAATCTATTTATATATATATATATATATATATATATATAACTATATATATATATATATATATATAGTTCAGACTTTTGCTTTATCTCCTAACTAAAAGTAGCTAAATACCCATTTACCAACTAGTCATTACATGATTATCTAGATTAGATTTGCTAAGGAAAAATAACTAAAGAAAAAAAGCTTGTTTAAAGCCTAATAAAAATACCACTTTATCTAGTCTAGATTTTTTTTCAATATCATGAAAATTGTAAAAAGATATGATAATTATTAAATCATAAATATATTACAAATATGTAAGGTGAAAAGTAATTTTCATTAGTTAAAACAAAAGTATACAATTTTAGGTCTTACAAACATCAAGCTGGAGAAATTCTTAAAATTCAACTTAATTTGTTTTTGTTGCTAGAGTTGTCATTTTCAAAACAGATGGATGGACCATTCAAAAGACATACATTTCTCACATTTTATAGTTTCTAACTAATGCACTTTCTGCAGTTCCATTGTACATATTTTTATTATAGCAAGATTTCGTTTTATATTGCAACAAAAACAAAATACAGAAATAAATTGGATGCTAATTCTGTATCAAAGTTAAATGGTCCACAATTGAACCAAATTTTGAATGAGTATTGAAAAGAAAATAAGAATTTTAATTTTTGACCTTAATTACCTGAGTTTTTTTTTTTTTTTTGCAGTAGTTTATTTATTTATATATATATTATTTTCAATAAATTGTTTGATTCATTGTTTTATTAATAATCCAGATAGAAATTGACAGTACTCACAAAAATTTTATCGAGATGAAATAAAGACTATTAACTTTATATTAGTATTCAAACAATTATATTTAAAACATATTTATTTCAAAATAAATAAAATGTAAATCCGTTCATTTAAATATTTTTATCGATTACGAAATGTGTTTTTTTTCTTTTATTCAGTAAGTTTTTTTTTTCTATTGTATATAATTTATATATATATAGAAGGCAAAGAAAAACATATCTTTATTTATTTTCCACAATTTATAAAAGTTATTAAATTATTTATTCTATTTAAAATTATAAATAGTCGTATTACTTCGCATTATAATTCTACGATTTCTTTTATAGTGTTGCATTTTTTATGAATTTGCAATAATCATTTGATACACATGAAAACAAATTTAAAAACGACAGGTAAAATTGTATAATTTTTAGGTAGTAAATTATTCTTAAATTATTTGTTTTTTACCGTTTCAAATATTTGCCAGTTGTCGTTATTATTTTTAGCTTTTATATCGGAATGCAATTTGACTGTTTGAAAAAATTTAGCTGCAATTTAAATTATTTTATGATTATTATTATGTAAAAAAGAAAAAAGAAATCGAACATGATTTGATTGTTAAATTCACTCTAAAAATAATCTATTTTAAAAGCTGAAACAAGTAAAAAAAAATAATAAAATTATTTAAGGTAATAGAAAATACAATTTAAAAATAATAATAGTGATGAAACTTTAAATTGATTATACATAATGTGAATTTTATTTTATTTACTAGAAAAAAATAAAAACATTTTATGAAAATATCAAATATACTAAATTAGCTTTATATATATTTGACAAATATAGTTTTATATACTTTGGCAGTCAATAAGAATTATTCTCTAATATCAAAATATTAATTTTTATAATTTAAATTGTTAATATTAAAATATTAACACATGTATTACAAATGCTAAAAAATATTAATTTCATTATATCTTCTCGTAATATAAGAATAAAGATGTTTGCCTTTCGCAGATCTTTTTATTCATATTTCAAAAATGTGGGGGTGGAGTCGAAGTTTTAAATATATTTAAAAAATATTTATGAAAATAAAAATAATGAAGTTGTATTAATATTATGTGATTAATTATTAAAAAAACAAATATATTAATCTTTAAATAAATTTAAACTTAGATCTGAGCTAAGAATATAATAATTTCTAAATTAATAAATAATTATAATAATGATTCATGTTTTGTTTTGTTTTTAATCTAAAGTGAATGATGTGAAGTATGTGATTCCAAAAAGTTTGAGATTTAAGAGTGTAACATTGCAACAATAGCATGCAGAGTAGAGAAAAATTAAGTAGAAAGATGTTCTGTTAAATTTGAAACTTTTTTGCCAATTAAATTCCTCTCATAAAATATAGAGAGGGAGATAGTGGCAAAATTTTGCTATCTTGTATAAGATTAGACAAGACCAGTGATTCTCAACTGCTGTGCTGCAGCACTTTAATGTACCATGAGATTCTTAAAATGTGGCACCATACATAAGCAACATCAGAAAAGTGTATAATGCACATGAGTATTACAGCTTTAGCTACTGGCTTCTAATATTATACATTGTTTGGTCTACTAGTTTACAGATTGAAGTGTGCATACAGCAACATATAATTGCATTCGCATGTGTAATATAATATTGTGTTGTCAAATGTAATTAAAATAGATTCAGAGGTAATATGCAATTTGCAGTTTTGAATAAATTTATCTTATTCTTATGTTAGGGTGCCGCCAATTTTTTTTGGTTATTAAAAGTATGCTATGACAAGAAAAAGGTTGAGAATCACTGGACTAGATTATGTATTGAAGGATTAAAAACAATAAAAATTATATTTGACTGGAAATAGATAAATTCACAAATAAAAATCAAACAACTTTTAATTTAAATGTTTATAAACACATTTTTGTTAATCCATTTATAGAGATTCGGGTGTTTCAAGCTTCCAGCTCATTTCAGGAGAAGGCAATTACAAAATATGTGGATAGTTGTAATATAAAGAAATTTACAAAAAAAAATGTATTTACAAATGGGGAAAAAAAACTGTTTTAATAATTAAAATAATTTGCTTCAAAGAAATAATGCTATTCCATAAAGTGTTTAAAGAAATATAGGGATCTTTCCATCTTATGAGAGAACAATAAAAGTGGTGGTCAAATAATTTTGTTTTTTTATCAAGTTTTCTCCATTTTATATAACAGTAATATGAAGAATGATGATGGGTTTATGATTTTGCTCTCTACAGTATTATTCCTATAGTGAATTAACATTTAAATAGAAAGATAGCCAGATAGTTAGATAGGTATGTAGTTAGGTTGATAGGTAATTAGATAGATAGATAGATAGATAGATAGATAGATAGATAGATAGATAGATAGATAGATAGATAGATAGATAGATAGATGATAGATAGATAGATAGATAGATAGATAGATAGATAGATAGATAGATAGATAGATAGATAGATAGATAGATAGATAGAT
The DNA here is from genome assembly GCA_028023455.1 of Epiperipatus broadwayi. Taxonomy (NCBI): domain Eukaryota; kingdom Metazoa; phylum Onychophora; class Udeonychophora; order Euonychophora; family Peripatidae; genus Epiperipatus; species Epiperipatus broadwayi. The sequence goes on from JAQFVV010012423.1 coordinate 4,281,275, forward strand.
AGATAGATAGATAGATAGATAGATAGATAGATAGATAGATAGATAGATAGATAGATAGATAGATAGATAGATAGATAGATAGATAGATAGATAGATAGATAGATAGATAGATAGATAGATAGATAGATAGATAGATAGATAGATAGATAGATAGATAGATAGATAGATAGATAGATAGATAGATAGATAGATAGATAGATAGATAGATAGATAGATAGATAGATAGATAGATAGATAGATAGATAGATAGATAGATAGATAGATAGATAGATAGATAGATAGATAGATAGATAGATAGATAGATAGATAGATAGATAGATAGATAGATAGATAGATAGATAGATAGATAGATAGATAGATAGATAGATAGATAGATAGATAGATAGATAGATAGATAGATAGATAGATAGATAGATAGATAGATAGATAGATAGATGGATAGATAGATAGATAGATAGATAGATAGATAGATAGATAGATAGATAGATAGATAGATAGATAGATAGATAGATAGATAGATAGATAGATAGATAGATAGATAGATAGATAGATAGATAGATAGATAGATAGATAGATAGATAGATAGATAGATAGATAGATAGATAGATAGATAGATAGATAGATAGATAGATAGATAGATAGATGATTGAATAAATTTTCAGATACATGAATATATATATATATATATATATTATGTTATTGGATGTTTAATAAATTTAAAATTTTTATCAAAATATATAAAATGCGCTAACACGCACAAGCACACAAAGCTTTTTATTCATAATTGGCCACAAAGTATAAACTGTTTGCTTATTTTAACATTTTTATGAAATTGATGTCAAAGCAGCTGGTTCATAAAAGTTTCAAAAATAGAAAACTAAAATATATACTACAATCAATATATATTTTATTTTACTATTTTTGGCACTTTTATAAACTACCTGCTCTTAAATAATGCTTCAGTTATCTAATTCATTATGCCATCCTGATCATTATATGATGATAATGCTATTTAAAAAAAATGTCTGCCCAATGATATTTATGGGGTTTTTTTAAATTCAAAACTTTAATTTAAATGTTAGAGTAAGTAATTTTTATTTTATAATAATATCATATCAATACCTATAAAAATTATTGACTAATTTAACATACTGTTAGTAATCACTATGAACTAAACTCATATATATATTGAAACAATAGTATTAATTTTGTTAACATAATTTTTTTCACTCATTACATATACTGACTATACAAATATTTGTTAGATAAAAAATTAGTGTAAAAAATGTACATACCAACATTCAAAAATAAGACATGGTATGGATTATGTTATCATCACATATTTTTAATTCAGATAATAAACTAATGATTTCTTAAACTTAAATGGTAGTATGTTCAATCTCTAAAAAATAGAAAAAAATAATGGCCTTTTTTTAACAGCAATATTTACTCATGATGTTAGACAAGTTATAACTGTACATAAAAATAAAATTGTCAAAATAAAATTGCAATCTTGAATTGTTATAAAAACATAAAACTATTGTTAATCATTTTCAATATGAGAAGTCTGTTATTTTGTTTAATAGAAGAAAACTTTATTGGTCTTTGTCAAATGTTTGCATTTTTAATAGTTTAAATATAAATACATATGACATGATCTACACTAACAAATAGTTTGAAGTTATATTAATTATTATATCCCTTTCTCATGAATCCAAACTACCCTATCTAATTAAAGTTATGACCATTCTCATATAAAAGAGTTTTGTCCACTAATTTAATACAATACAATATTACCTTTTAATATTCAAAAACTGCAGATATAATTATTTTTTGATTGGAATCACTTAAGATACTTTTTGATGTGTGAAAAATACTTTTGTATAGCAATAATTTTAAAATAGATGAAGTGGGAAGTATTTTGTTTACTCTGTGAAAAATGATACAATAATTTAGAAGACATGAGGCTATTGCCATATGTAGACTATAATAAAGATATCCATTTTGAAGAAAAAAGGTGTCTTCTCTAATGACTACAGCAGTATTTTATACAATCTTTGAAAAAGTTTTGAAATATGTACATATGTTAACATCAAAATATAAGAATTTATTTAGATTTATATGAACTTATGGTATTACTGCAGCTCATATTGAATACATTTTTATTTACAATTTAAAGATGATAGAAAAGAGTACATTACTTATCAATAAAATATTGTTATTGTCAACTTCTGCAAGTCCACATTCAAGGATTTTATTGCATTAATAAAGCAATCGGATGTTATCATCTGGGGAACTGATTCAGATCCATGAACCTACTCTACCACTGCACTAAATTATGCAGATCTTTAAATTATAAGTCATAGTTATTTATCATAAACTAAGTATGATTTTAAAAGCAAAAAAAATACCTGCATCTGGTTGTAATTCCAAGGAAAATACAAAAATATTGTCATGAAAAAAAACATAATTTATAAATGCTTTAATTATTTCCATCAAAACATTTGATTAAATCTATTACAGATACTGATTTAGTATGCGTTCATGGCCATTTTGAAGTCTAAGAACTGTCCAAAACCCCCACTGACACATCTAAAGTGAAAACTAGTGCTTAGAGAATATGTATTAGTATTGTCTTTTATGTTTATACTAGTGATTTTTGTAATCAATTATATATAAGTTTATCCACATATGCATCATGTATAGAATACATAATTTTATTCAAAATTAAAAATAAAATCTTTTAACTAATTAAACATAATTTATCTAAATTTAATAAATCCTTTGAAATCATGCAAATTACATAATTGGTTATTTTTTCATATATCTTAAAATTTAAGAAACAGATGTTCAATCTTCGCTCGTAAAAATTTAAAATTAGTTTTTTTTTTTTTTTTTAATGTTTAAAAATAGTATTATTTGCAAAAAAAAAAAATCTATAACAAAACTAACTTTTTTAAAACATTATTAATATTTTAAAATAGTTTCCCATTCTGAGAGCAGACTGCATTTATAGTTACTTGTTTTCAGAATCCTTTTTTCAAATGAATATTAATTAGAATTATTGCAAATTACTATTTTAAAAAAATAATACATTTTTTGATAATCACACGGTAACATTAAAAAAAAAGTGTTTTAGAGGTAGTTTTTTTTTTTATAACTTATTTTATTCCGACAAGCTTAAAAAAACGAGTAATTAGTTTAAACTTAGAGTAGGCTTTTACGTCATAAACAAAATAATTAAGAATTTTATTTAAAAATAAAATTATCTAAAATAGAATATTAATTATGCTGGCGAAAAATTTTCTCAATCCTATATTATAATTATCTATTTATAATATATATATATATATATTAATAACTATCGCTGTGAGTGAGTGATTAGGAAAAGTCAACTTTGATTAGATAATATTCATAAAATTCATTTTATTGCCAGTTAAAAGCGTACTATTTTATATATTTTTTAATTTGTTATGAATTTCTAATAGATATGTTACAAAACCATTTTTATATATTTTATTGCAAAACAAATATATTGAGAAAAAATCTTTGAAGAAAAACAGTGAAAATTTTATTGTTTTCTAGATTTGCTTTACCTCCAATTAAAAAAAATATCCGTTTATTAATAAATTTTGACAAAGTATCTAGATGGTTAAATCTTAATAATTGTCTAACATTGTAGAGTAAGATAAAAATTTAAATAATGTATAGTAAGTAGTTTTTTTTAATCAACTGGAGTTAGTTATAAACCTTTTTTAAAATATCTGAAAATATCAATAATAATAAAAATCTATATACTGTGTTTAATATATAAGCACAATTCTACAGCACATTTTTATATAAAAAGAACACATTAAAATATTAATAGGAATGATTAATCAAAAGAAATATACTTTAAAAAAATCAATAAAGTAATAAATTGAAAGATATAATTAAATGAATGCATGTCTATTGCATATTCGAGTATAAGAAACTTACTGATTGAGACAGGGTTCGTATCATTTATAAAGACAAGCACGCATAAAAATTTAGAAATTTCAAAGTTTTTTTTTTTTTATATATATAAATGCTTTTATTTAAGTTATAATCTGTGCTTGTCGTTTTGTTGGTTATTTATTTGACAAGATTTCATATATTTACATCCAACAGAATTCATTCAAATTATTTATGTGTTATAAATTACTTTCAATACAATATGATAATAAAATATATTAGATAGTTTCTGAACTTTTTTTTTATTATAGAGGGACTGGTGAATGAAATTTTAAGGATGTTGATACAATATTTCATATACATTTTTATCAGTTCAACAAGTTTAAATAATGCACACAAGAGTGATATATATATATATATATATATATATATATATATATATATATATATATATATATATATATATATATATATGAAAAACAAAAACAAGTTACTCACATAACCTGCTATCACTTGTTATTTATGTTCAAAAGATGGCGCTTTACCAAAACCACCGAACAAGTGTAAAATTTGTTTACATAAATGAAAAAAGAGTCAGAATTAACTACCTCTTTCATTTGCTCACCCCCAAATCAGCTGATTTCAAGCTGGTTTGCTCTCCTCAGTGAGGGATAGAGTATAGAAACTAGATCTAAACACTGACTCTCAAGTGTTTATGCAAAACGTTTCTATCAGATTGCAAGCGTGAATTTTTCAGACCGGTAAAGTCTTCAAACTCAGCCTAGCAAGCCAGATATTTATATGGGTCTGATCTCAGTTCAGTATCACCATATAATCAAAGTCTCTGCAATATATATCATTGCAAGAAAACTTTAAAGGTACATTTATGAAAAACAAAAACAAGTTACTCACGTAACCTGTTATCACTTGTTATTTATGTTCAAAAGATGGCACTTTACCAAAACCACCGAACAAGTGTAAAATTTGTTTACATAAATGAAAAAATTTTACACTTGTTCGGTGGTTTTGGTAAAGCGCCATCTTTTGAACATATATATATATTACAATTGCTCATACTGGGATATTCTTGGATACATGTATATATACATTATCAAAAGCTTAAACTAAAAAATATTTTATTGATCATTTAAAATTGAAATAAAAACAAATCTCTAGATTATAAACGTATCCTTTTTTTTAAAAATGTATGATTTTTTTTAATGTAAAAGTGGACTTTTTTAAAATGCTTTCTAAATAAACCAAATTATATTGTTAATGATCTTTAATATGTGTGATTTTACATTTAACTATTAATCTGACATTTGGAATAATTTCGAAAAATATATGAATGTTAAAAACTTAAAAATAATATATATATATATATATATATATATTGGGGAGTTCAAAAATTAATTAATTCAATCCCTACTTTTTATAATCATAGAATTAGTTAATTTCTGGATAACCCTATCACCACACTTTTATTGCAAATGAATATAAAATGTCAATTGTCAATGAAGAAACAATTAATTTCAAGATTTTTAGTTGATAGTAAATAAAAGTATTTATTATAAATATTTTTAATATATATTATTTAACATTTTTTTCAAAGTATGGATTAATAAAATCAATAGTCCACAGATAAAATGTTACTGTATTAAATTTGTTAAAGAATTTCTATAAAACAGATTTCAATTAGTTGCTTCAAATTTGGATTGTCATTACCAGTAGATTCTCATAGGCAGTGCAATATACAGATTCAATGGTCAAAGTCCACATAAATCCCTAAAAATAAAAGATTTGATAAAATTTTAATTATAATTGGAAAAAACATGTAATAGTTAAGATATTAGTTTTAACTGTTCTCCTAGTTTATTTCAATAATAATTTATTCATAATATATAGTGATTACATATTGATGAAAAAAAATTGTACACTAACATGATTATATTAATGTTCTGTTTGTTATTAGGTTCGAGTGTAATATATGAACAGGACTGTTATATCACTTGTGTGGTTGAGTAAATTGAAGAAAGTTTGTATAGTGTGTGAGATACTCAGAACTTGTTTTACATTGTTAGAGTGTTTTATATAAGTGTAAGTTTAAAATTGCCTAATCTAAAAGGCTGAGTTGGTTGGAGTTGAGAAACAGGAAGAAGGTAATGAGATTAATGACCAGGTGATATCAAAGGCTTTACTGGAGGCAAGGAGCTGATCATGTTTCTTGTCTTTTTTGAGCATTTGATAAAACAATGGTATGGCTTGTGGAGAACTATTCTCCTAGTTAACAGAAGATATCTATATATTAAAAAAGAAGAAATCAAGTTCTTCATAGAAAAAAATAGACTTCTGACTGTACCAATATTTCTACCAATATTTACAGAAAAATAAATGTTTTATTTGTTTTTAAGTTTCCTTTTTTTTATATAATAACATATGTATTGCTTAATAAGTATGTTTCCATTTAGCTTTTGTTTGATTATATATGTTCATTAATATAAAATCTATTTATAGAAATATATGATATTAGACAGAAATTGAGTTTTGTTTACAACTTTATTATTTATTATTATTGATTTTAATTGGAATGCTGATTTTCTTAAATATTTCTAAGATAATTTTTATTTATATGTCATAATTTTAATAATTTTTTTTGAAACAAAATGATTTGAAGAAGTTTTTTTTTTTTATTAAATAAGTTTTTTTAACTGAAAATTGAAATAAGTTTTTTTTTTTTGTATCTGCTAAATTGATATTTTACTATGATTAATTTTGTTATTCAAACTTATGCTTTTAATAACATTTAAGACAAATATAAGATATGATAATAAATATTTTTTATTTTATTAAAAATTAAAATTGGAAGAAAAATACAAGAGAAATGAATAAAAATAGCATGTTCCAAAATAAAATTCTTAATAGATTAAAGTTTAATATTTTTGTTTATAATAATAGTAGTGATATTACTTAAAATTAATTATTATTGCATTTATCATTTAAAATATAGTGAGAAATATATGTGTTGTCTGTTTGCCATCTTACAACATAAAAATAAAAATGCATATCAATATCTGAAAAGTTAATAACAAATTTATAACACAAGATTGATGTCAATTTTATTTACCAATGCATTTGTATTGATTTAAAAGCATCCAATTATTCATGCATATTTAATTGAAGCATCCAACTCTTTAAACTGTATTATATTTATTATTGGTAGTATTAATAGTAATAATTGTATTTCCTAATGAAAAAAGATTAACTCTTTTCAAATTACTTATTTTTAATTATCAGTGCTTACTAGGTCTGTAGACAATAAATACAAAACCATGCAAAATACTCTTAAGTGGCTATTATAAGGAATATAAAACAACATTAAAATCAGTTTTATAAGTAATTTGATTTGGAAATCAATGTATGGATTTAGTGATGTATATTTCAAATTATATAAAATATAAATGGGTAGCAAAATCTACCATAGAACATTATAAGAATATATAATAGAAAGTCAAAGTCAGTTTTATAAGTCAATGCATTTATGTTAATAAAAAAAACCATTGAATTACTGTTGCATATGTCATCATAATTTGAACACTATAATGTCTAAGTAATCCATTATATGCATCATAAGCAAACATTTATACTGAAACTACAATAATAATATTATTGATTGTCTATGTGAATTCCGTGATGCATATATGAATATAAAAATGGCTGACACATGTAATAAAGGGTAAATGAACTATTATCTACATTTTGTATAATCACCAAAATATCTCATATCTAGAAATGCAAACCAATTTTATTCTAACTGAAATTCATTGTGCTATAATGATTTTAGTAATCTTAATATAATATATGTTGGGCCTAATTGTTGTAACTATGAATAAAAGTATCATAGATTCAAACTATAGAAATGATTTGTGAAACCATATTTATTCCAAGTTGCAAATGTTATTATTGAAAACTAATTTGTCCCTCAATTTGATAATTCTCCAATGAGACTGATAAACATGAAGATAAGTTCTATGACTTCTATATTCCATTACCATACATTTAATATCATTAAGATAAGTGGATCATTCTTGAATATTAAATAAAATAATATTTTCTAATGATATCATTCAAAGACTGAAATTATTTTCACTAGGAATGGTCAATAAATCTTCAAACATTGAATAAATATTATAGAGTTCAAAATGATCTATCGTATAAGCAGGTCTTAAGTTTAATGGTGGTTCTGCAAGATTACATTACTCTTAATCATATTAACATTTATCAATGACAGTGGATAAAATTTACAATAATAACATTCATTAAAACATTTATCTGATAATGCAAAAAATATTCAATGCATAACTACCTAATGTAATTACATTACAAAAACTTTAATAATAATAAAAATAAAGTATATAAAGCAGTCAGAATTGTTTCAAAAGACATTTATTTGTGCCTCATCACCAATGGTCAAGAGGTTAGACAACTTACATTGTGAGTTAACAATTGCCAACTATAATGGCTTTCATTTGACTGCATGGGGAATCCCCACCATGAAAGGAAATCTGTATAGTCTCATTCCCTCCAATTGTTTAATAATATATTATTAAAAATATTTTAATCAAACTAACTTTCAATCAATTATTTTTGTCTTAAAACTTTTTAGATATACAATACAATTAAAGGATATAAAACCAACAACTACTACTGAATAGTTGTTTTACTTTACATTATAAATATAATACATATGATTCATTTTAAAAAGTTTGTGTTATTTAATTACCCAAGTATTAAGGTGAATGCAATATTTTTATCTAATTACTAAAGCTTAGAAACAATATATACAACCTTTAGCACTTAAGCTCACTACTTTATTGCTACACTATTATTCTTCACAGGACTTTAGTTTATATTATTTAAGCAGTAGTGATTGTTTTCTTCAAATTCCATGAATCATTTTGTAACCAAGATATAAAATTGGTGGTCAATAAATATCAATGTAACTAGATTTCTATAATTGCATTTTGAAAATCAGACTTTTGATGGAATTATTTTTTTACATGTTTTTTTCATCAAAGTCGGCCATTTCCAAACAATAGAATTAATGTAATGTATATTTTTCATTCAGCCTTGAAGCTATTTTATGGTACTATCCTTAATAAGTTCGGTTTTAAACAAAGATATAATGTAATCAGGATATTAGCAGTTTTTATTGTTTTTAACACAGTAATGTTATGTTATATATGACTTGCTTTTTTTATTATTATTTTAACACAATACATTGAAAATTTTTAATAATGCTGAATTGACCTGCATGATTTAAACATATGGTGTTAATAATAATTTCAGATATTAAATGTTCTTGGTTAAACTTCCAATTTTAAACAAATAAATATGTTAACAAGTATTTGAAGGAAGGGAGAGAGTCAAAACTCACTGCCTTATTTAAAGTTCATTTAATCAATATACAACTAGGCTAATTTAATAAGGTCAAAAGAAGTATGTCATATGTTCACATCAATAAATTTCTCATTGAATGTGATGCCCAGCTTAATGAATATTATTTATTGTTGCAATTTGTAATAAGTTATCATAAAAAACTTATCAGGAATAGTGGTTGTACAGATATAAGTATTTCATACAATAGAAAACTTTCTCTGCAAATCCATCAAATTTTTATAATCAAATTAAAAAAACAAACCAAATACTACAGTTGATAAACTATGTAAAAATATGCATAGTTACAACATTTTTGAAATGCAAATCATAAAAAAAATTGAAAAAGCTTCCTCCTATACCAACTGTTATCATGTGTTAGTAATTGAATGTAGTAAATTCAATTCTTATAAAAGTATTTTGCAGTGTAGGCTTAATAAAATTTGGTTACTTTATTTTTAAAATGGATAAGAATAACAGTTGTACACTATTTAAAATGTAGATATTTAGAAATAGAGAAAAACTAAAAACGTCTCTACTAATTACGTTTGACTCCTGAGTGTTCTGAATACATTTTTAATTTTATTAACCAGCAAAAATTGTATAATTATATGATGTAATAAATTGTTTTTCTCTTCACCAATAAAAATTGTAATTATACATATAAGATTTTTTTTACTTGCGTTAGTAAAGCTGTATTTATACTATAATGTTTAAGCCCTAAGCAGGCATATTAAACATTATAGTATAATTACAGCTTCACTAACGCATGCGAAAAAATAGTATATGTATAATTACAATTAATCGCATATGTATAATTATAATTATATTACTGAGCAAATCTTTGTCAAAATAATGACAGTGAAAGCTGGTTTAAAAGCACAGCCATGCTGCAACACCCTTAGAAAAAATTATTTATTAAATTTATCCTTGAAGATGTCAATAATATAACAATAATTTAATACTTTGCATAAAAATAATATAAAATAACAACTAATACAACTAATTAAACCGTTTTTCAAAAGAATTATTTTAACAGATGCTTGAGATTCTATTCAAAGATGATCCTAATTATAACCATATCAGACACGTTATATTCCAGCAAGTTCTGCTAATATTTATTTGTTTTTACTCATGTGCAGCATCAGTAGTTATTTGAGAATGATCTGTTCTTCAGAGCGAATAATTTTTTTTGTTTTCATTTAGGATGAGCAAGAAAATATTCTGGTTTTTTTTTTTTTTTTGGTTTTTTTTTTTTTTTTTGTAATTAACATTTATAAATTAACATATAAAAGTTTATTACAGAAAATTATAATAAAATAATAAAAGAAATATTTTAGATATTTAACACCATAAGTGATGGGTATTAATGATGGGAGTTAGTGTTGAATATATATATAAAACGATATTTTCCCAATTCTAACTACATTAAAAAAATTGAAATAAAAAGTAAGGATCAATATACTTCACATGTTATTATTTGTCAAACAGTAAGAAGTTAGTGAAAACAAAAAAAAAATGCTTTAGATCTTTTAACAGTGATTGATATGGATAAATAAACTTATTGTTCAATAGCGAAATTAGAAATGCTCTGGTTTGTTTTCATTGCATACTTTTTGACAAATGGTACTGTAATAAAGCATTCCTGCTTAAAATTTTCACAGACCACCACTGCAGGATAAAATAGGTCTTAAGACAATTAGAAAACAAAAGATGCAAATATAAATAAGTCTGACTTATGTAAGTAATATTATTTGTTAAATATCTTGATAAAAATGTCTGGGATCGATTCAAAGTTTTGTCAACGTCACACATCAAAATGGTTGCTTATTAAAATATTCCACTTATGCGTCATCATAGGAAATATTAAAAGTGTAATAATATTATTTTAAAACAAAATCACTACTTTTTTGACTGTTACAACATCGAAATAGTTTTTACTAACTTAATAATAAATGATAATAATAATATTATATTACTATAATTTTAAAACTTTGAAAATATTATTTCTAAAAGATAGATTATTTTTTTTCTGAGTTTGATAGATAATATTTTATTCAAGTTATCAATATGGGTGTGTTTATATTGCAGGAGTGACATTTAAAAATCAAGTAATAAATTATACTTTTTAAAAAGAAACTATTATATTAAATGTCATCAAATAAAATCTAAGTATGATTGTTATGTGCACTTAAAAATATTGTAGCGTCACTAAGTATCTTTAAAACAATTAGCTAAAATATTGGTTTATAAAGGGTTATTGGAATTAGCTAGGTGTTAAAAGTTAGAAACGGTAAAGCCTTGCAAATGTTAAAGCGAAAAAAAAAAAAAGAATCAAAATTTTTTGCAATATTATGTAACAATTTAATAAATACTATCTCCACATATTAGTTTAGAAAAAAAATATGGCAACGAATAAAAAACGTCTAGAAAAATATTATTAAAAAGTAGAAAAATTATGACAATGGTTCAATTTATTGACAAAATATTTTTGTTTCAAATATTCATTAATGATATATATATATATATTACATACGAATATATTAAAATAATAAAACAGACTTTGAATAGCTCATTTCAAGGCAAAGATCTCTGGTTTAACTAAACAGAAAAATATTAAGAGATATTAATTATGTTTTACTTAGCTGGATGATCAGAATTAGAATAATTATATATATAATGTCATAATTATATATGGAAGAACTCGGATAATTTATCGCTTATATATATGTATGTTGTAACGGTAAATAATTCTGGAAGCATATATTCCACGTTTATGGGTGGCAAAAACAGCCATACTTATAAAGATAATGGAAAAGTGAAGTTGACTTTTATTGATATTTCCTACAAACTGATAAAACCAAAAACTGTCTAAATCCCTCTTTTCTGGCAAGTTAAAATTTATAAAAGATAAATATATTTATATCTAAGACTCTTCTATTACATATGTGCGTATTTCAAATAAATTTACGTGGAAATCCTAGGAAAATTTTATTGCTCTTGAACTATATTTAAAATAAGTAAACAAATAATTTTAATGCGTCTTTTAATGAAAACATTATTCTTTTCTTTTTATATTACAATGTTATATTATCTAATAAAAATTTAGTATAGCTAGGCAAAATAATATTAGTATATGTGTATTTAATATCTCGGGTAGATATCAAAATACCATAGCAAATTTAATACGTGTGATCATAAATCAATGATAAGTGTCGACCTTATAAAAGAAAATACATGAAAACCAATTTTAATTTTAAAAAATATATAAATTTTATTGTCATTTAAGTGATTTTATATTATCATTAATAAAAACATATTTATGAAGACACTACAGCTTTTCTAAGTATTTAAGAAATATAAAAAAAAAACCCAAAGTGATACTCCGTGCAGTTTTATGTAAACAAGCATTTATTTTTATATAGCGCTATGTCTACAATTGTATTACATTCAAATATCAGCCTTTCAAGCCAATTGTGCATGCGCTTTGCGAGTGTTAATAATAAATGAATACTTTCCTTGCCAGTACTTCAGATTTGCTCATATATAAGAATTTGAGTTATAGGAATAAGTGTTTCATTTTATTCCTGCATAAATACTATATCTTGTATTGGAAAGGAAAGTATTCATTTATTATTAACACTCACAAAGCGCATGCACAATTGGCTTGAAAGGCTGATATTTGAATGTAGTGCAGTTTTATGTAAACTGAAAAAAAATCTTAATTGAGGTTATATAAAAGCTTATTATAATTATTTATTAATAAAATAATATAACTAATTTGGAATATAGTTTTATACATATTTACCAGGGAAAAGTTTTTGTTTTCTAACAACACATCAAACTTATCTACTTATACAAAATAATATATGAGAAGCTTCTGAACAAGCTAATTTAGGATCACAAGTAATGGTGTATTTAATAAAGTGGCAAAAGCAAAATAAACATATTGCTGCATATATTTATGTACATTCTCATTTAATATATATTAAGACAAATTGTATCATTTTGTTGCATAAAAATGAAATTGATACACAATGAGAAAAATTCATATCTCTTGGATAAAACAAGTTTGTAATAAAAACACTTCACAATCTCATATACAAATAAAAATTATGTCTATTACAGTGTGCAACAATGCTAAGTATATGAGAGCAATTATTCAAATTATTCATGTAACAAACTAAGTTTACTAACACCTTACTTCTAGTATTTATATCCTTAATGACACTGAATATCAACACAATTCCTTTTAGAACAATATATTTATAAGATTTAAAGTATCTAACAATAATAAATTTTAATAATCATTATATACCTTCTAATAAGCATAACTATTCACACCAAACTATGACATGAAATGTTTGCAAACATGTATTACATATAAATCAAAATTATTATTTATTATCTTTGTTGTTTAAAATAATGCATAGCAATAATTTATAATAAAATTATTATTAATGGAAATAGTCTCTATTTCTTTTTTATCTAAAGTCCTAACTTCAAACTTCATTTTGAATCTGAATTTCAGAGGATTTCCTGTGTTATACTTGTTGACAAATAAGAAGTGAAGATTACTAATGAAAGTTCATCTTGATTAAATTTTTAAAAGTTCTAGATAAAAGTCTATTATTCCAGAAACTTGTTTAGGAGATGATTACAGAAGGATGTAAAAATTTAAGAATTTTTGGAAATGTTGATAAACTATTAATTGGTCTATGCAGTAACATTCTTCTTCTGGATATCTTTAAAATGTAACTTCTTCAATGCTGATGTTTACAAATGACAATATCTCTTTTGTTAGATGAACTTTCTTTTTATTTTAGGTTTTTTTTTATTTCAACATTATGCCATGAAAGTTAATCTTAAGTAATAATATTAGATCTTCAATTATTTTAAACAACTCTCTGCTACCAACATTCCTACATTCATAGTCAGGTACCTTGGATTAATAAAACAACTGAGATTCTAAAATTTCTGTCTCTATAGAGAAGCCACTAATTTTACAAACAGGACATAAATAAGGTATATCACTGTCTGGAGAAGGTATATCACTATCCTTTTCATCTTGGGTTTTCTTAACCTTAAAACTATCATTTACTTTGTTGAAATTAGCATCCAATCTTTTTCTTAATGCAACTTTTGATTCTTCCAATGAATTTGATTTCTAATTGCTTAGAGTTAGTATCAGTTGTAACTTAAAAAATTTGAAGCCTTCTGAACTAGTCTCAAATTTGGCATGGAACTCATTGTTTAAATGTGTTGAGTTGATTGGCATCTAACTTAGTGTTTATATCTTTTAACACTGTTTCCATAAGGTTATTCATCAAGTCAAACAAACTAATGCTAGACCCTCACAAAATTTTATTAGTATCATCCATAATACTTAATACTAAAGTTATTATATTATAAATTCATATACTTAGATAAGTATAAAAATACTTTATTATTTTCAAAGTGTATTTATATAAACCATCTGAAGCCCAATATACCTTTCATTGTTGCCTTAAAAAAAAATTCAACAAAAACACACAAAAAAATTCCTTATCTTTGACAATTAATCATTTCCAAGGAATGAAATTTTCTCCAAGTAAACTTTCCCCCATTAAATGCAATATAATTTCCTCTTATATTAAAGTGGACATGCTGATTATACATAAATTAAAGTGTTATTATTGCAAAATATTATTATTATCATAAGGTCAATCGAATCACTTATCAGGTCACACAAAAAATAAGAAAGATACCTTATTTTTAGACCCTATTATTCAAGAAGAGGAGTAAAAATGACCTATAATTACATATTAACCATATTCCTGGTCAGACTGAGATTTAATAAAAAATATTAAAACAATGGTCAGTTTTCCAGCCCAAGATACACTCTCCATGATGCAAAAAGCCTGATACATCTCATTGAAATATTTATTATGAGTTTAAACCCAAAAGGCAACATTCAGCTTTAGACTGACTCCATGAGACAACCTGCTTCAAGCACTTGACTCATGGCTAGCTACTAAAACAAGAGATTTTGTAACACAGAATATCTGAATATGATTATCTATTTACTCAAAGGTAAAGTGAGAAAGAAACTTAAATTATCACAATAATTTACAATATATTTATTAAATTAAAAAAATATATAAGGAATATTTAAAACACAAAAAAAACAAAATATGAACACTTATTCAAATTTCAATAATTTAACAATCATGTGCTTATTTACATATAGTTAAAAATTAACATTTATAAATGACATTTAAATTTCTATATAGAAATACAATTTAAGAGTACTCATACTTGAAATAAAATTTTAAAGTTCTATTAATGATGTCTAGACATATTTATCTAGGTTTTTAACACAGCATTTGGGTGATTGCCCCTGTCTTCTGATTCCGTCAGATTCAGAGTTGATCTATTGGTAGTTGGATGCTTCCTCCTGGCTTGTATATTACTGCATGGTCTGGTTCCATAGATTTACTTCCTGTCAGGTAAAAATATTAGCAAAAGCAAGTCAAAGATATATATCACTGCATTGGCCTATTGGTGCTCATGAGATTGATGGTGGAAATGAACAAACACTCAGCTTTGGTCTAACAACACATTTTTCTATCAATACAGCCATATAAAGATTGGTTCAACTTGCTAGATTCAGTCATTTTAGTTGGCTTATAGACACTTTGGTAAACTATCCTGTAATACTAACTGCCTTCCTTCTTTTGCTTTTTTGTTTCTGCTGCTGCTGTTCTTTCTTTTTTGAACAATAGGCATCTGCAGTTTTTATACTTTGCAATTCCACCCATTGCTTGAAACCCTATCCATGCTATAAACTCATTTGGTCTTTATTTTTTTAATTAGTTACATTTTTTTTTTTTTTAAGTTATATTTTGATTACACAGAAATTAGTTAACTATTGTTAATTAATCAGACTGAAATTTATGTCTAGAAACTGATTACATGCTGTACAAACTTGTTTTCAATTATATGTTAAATTTTAGTTAATAAAAGAAAAGAAAGATAGTTTATAATTAGTATTTAACTTAATCCCCAAGATTTTTACTTTTTCTTTTAATTTTAAACTTTTTTTGAACAATAAAATATGAATTATAATTTTATTTTTTATTAATAATATATAACTCATATATATATAATAATTATAATAATCTATGTGCATATATATATATATATATACTTATATAGTATGTATATATCAGACCATTATAGTTGAGTGTCAAAACTGTAATGGTATGCGTGGTTACCAAGAGATGATGAAGAGAGACTTCAGGATGTCCCCTGAATTATGTCTAAAATTTAATAATAAATTATAAAGAAACCAATACTTCAAATTAAAACAGTATAAAACTGGAATGAGAGAAAGTAAATTAGTTCTCTAAATCATAAACTTCTGGGTCAACCTTACAAAAAATGGCTATTTATTTACATAATAAATAAATAGAGGACAGGAAATGTTCTCAATTATATGTCTAAATTTATCAACAGTTAGTATAATAATGGGCTAGTTCTGGCTAAGCATTTATCACAAAGCTTGTAGAGGAATTGGCAATACTCATTGTTTATAACTTGCAAGCTTAAGGGATAGGGTTATGTGATCTATGACTCTTATTTTGACTATTTATAGTCTCTGGCATAAGTCTTATGCAATTTTATATTGCTAAGACTACTAATATATGGCTGAAGATCTATCAACCCCATACAGCTATTTGAGTTGGATATCTGGGTTTGAAGACATGTAGATATCTGAAAATTTCAGATTTTCCACTCAATAGATAACTTTTAGATAAGTGCTTGGCTTTGGTTGTTATTTTTAGATATAGTGTCTGAACCTACCCTGACACCTCTCTGGGGAGTGCCAATGCATGAAACCATGGTCAGGGGTTTGGGGAGGAGTTCGTGACAGAAAAAGTTTAAGTGCTGGCTTTGGTTAAGCATTTATCACAAAGCTTGTAGAGGAATTGGCAATCCTCATTGTTTATAACTTACAAGCTTAAGAGATAGGGTCATGTGATCTATGATTCTTATTTTGACTAATAATAAATAATGTATTAAATATTATATGCAATTTTGTTTTATTTAATATAATGTAAATTTCATTATTTAATATTTTGTTTTATCCTGTTGTCTGTAATTTTAAGTAATTATTTCATTGTGTTAGTTAGTAATTTTTATTTTTGTTTGTCTAGACAAGATAAAATTGATTTATTTATAAACTTGAATATTAATTAGTTCAAAATTTACTTGACAACCTGTTCTAATTACATTAGATCAGGGATTCACACTAATAAGGAAAGGAGTTATAGGTTGCATTGTTAATGATAAGTATTTAAAGTGGTCACAAAAATATTATAAATAAGGTGAAATTGATATCTGACTACTACAACTTCTTTAGATGTTTTGCTTCACTTCAATTGTTTAATTTGTAGCAATCACATTTTAAATTTTAAAAGTATAATTGTCTTTAAATTTTATTACATCTTAGCTTAAGTATTTTAGACTAAACTTATATTTGGGTACATATGCCTGAATTTAAACTTCAAGGAACTCAAGTCTTCATACCTTCCAGATATATTGGTAATACCATATAATTATTATAATCTTTAAAATATTACCTTTCAAAATGTTCACACTGGGATTCTTGCATAGCTATTATTATTCTTATTACTTTAAAGATGCAAGGGATATTGTTGATTTCAAGGCATATTTGAACATCTGTCTGAAATTTAACTTTGTCATAATATATTTGAAATTCCTAGTGGCAATACTGAGGTTATCAAAAATATTAATAATTTCCTAATATTTTACTTAAAACACATCTTTCACATCAAATATCCAGAATTTATTTATTTCTGGTAAAGAACTTTTAATTCATATGGTAAGGATTATATTTTGTTACAATAAGTATGTTTTAATTATATATTTACAAAATAATTTAAAATCTATAATAATGTTTAATTTTATCATAACAATATTTTACTTCAGTGAACAATTTATTTATACTGTTATTCTAATAAAATACATTATATTGTTAACTGAAAACAGCATGAAAGAATTTAGTTATTATGACTCTTTGTTTCCCTTTGAACGAAAGAAATCATTTTCTCAAGGTGGGGTAATAAAAAATCAACTTGCTTTAAACTGTTTAATAAATATTATAAAAAAATTAAAAGTTACTGCATAAAATGGAAATATTAAATATTGTGATAGAAATATTTTTATTTGAATTGACTTTCTCAAATAATATACAAAATTCTGCAAGATCTTTTCTCTCCCCAAGCATTATTATAAAGACCATTATGGTCATAAATATGACATTGAAAGAATTGTTTTTATCCAGCTGAATATTTTTATAATTTTAACAAATGTAATTTAAATAAATATTCTCCAGCAAAATATTTTCCTTATTACAACAAATTAAGATAATATCTATGATGAATTAATTTGGAAACTGGCATTCAAGTATTGAATAATATTTACTGTAACTTAATTAAGATTTGAAATATAGCCATTCTTATGCCTAGAACTTAATTGTATATATAGAAAATTTGAACTCAGACTTTCAAGCAACCTTCATCCACACTAGTATCAAAAACAGGTTTATTTAACTATGTTTACAATAAAGAAAAAATTATAAAATAACATTAAATTTGGCAATACATTTATAAACCATTAAATTACTTAATGTCCAATATTAATAAGATTCCACACTATCTCATATTATTGATACACATGCCCACACACATGTAGAAAAAAATAATCACCAATATACACATTTTATGCTAAACCAGCACTCATCAGTTGGTCCAGATTATCATCTCCAGTTCTCAGTTTATATTAGGATAACAAATCTTTATTCTTTAGTGGACAGGCTTCAATCTACTCCAACCTCCAACTTTTCAGCCGTTCGTACCATTGAAAATCTGATGGTAGACTGCCTAAATCGCATGCTGATGCCAATATTGTTGTTAGACCCATGTTGACCTCAATTCACTCTAATCCCTCATGTATAGGACAATATCCATTTAAATACATAGAAGAGGGGGTGGCAAAAAGCAGGCTTAATGTGCAAGATTTGAAATACAAGCATTCTTATACCTGGAACTTAATTATAAATATAGTGGATTTGTACTCAGAATTTAAAGCAACCTTCAACTATCCACATTATTTCTTACTATTGATACACATGACTACATGTATGTAGAAATATAAATAATCACCAATATACATATTTTGTGCTAAACCAGTACTCATCAGTTGGTCCAGATTATCATCTCTGACACACATATATAATCATTATTCAGTTTATATTAAAGTAGCAAATCTTTATACTTTTAATGGAAGGCTTCAATCTACTCCAGCCTCCAACTCTTCAGCCATCCATACCATTGAAAATGATGTAGGATTTGGACATTATATCATCAGATCTTCAATAATATGGATGGCTGAAGAGTTGGAGGTTGGAATAGATTGAAGCCTGTCCATTAAAGTATAAATATTTGCTATCTTAATATAAACTGAGCACTTTTTTTATATAGATGTGTAGGAGATGATAATCTGGACCAACTGGTGAGTGCTGGTTCATCATGAATTATGTATATTGGTGACTATTTATCATTTCTACATGTGTGTGGTCATGTGTATCAGTAGTATGAGATAGGGTGGATAGTTGAAAGTTGCTTGAAAGACTGAGTTCAAATCCTCTGTATTTGTAACTTAATATATATATATATATATATATATATATATATATATATATATATATATATATATATATATATATATATATATATAAAATTTCTCCAAGAGAAGGTTCTTCATTATATCCTAAATTTTATGGTTTGCCTAAAATTCATAAACCTGAGATATCATTGCGACCTACTGTGTGTGCTATAGGCTCTCCCACACATGCTTTGGCTCGATATTTAACCCAATGCTTACAGCCATTGACAGACAAGATTTCTTCAAGAATTAAAAATTCAAACCATTTTATTTCAATAATTAAAAACTTAAAACTAACTGGAACTGATTTATTGTTTAGTTTTGATGTTTCTTCTATGTTTACTAATATTCCTGTTGAAGAAGCATTAAATATAATAGCTCAGAACAATGATTTACCTGATTTTATTATTCCTTTAGCAAAATATTGCCTTGAAAATACATTTTTTGTTTATAATTCTCAACTGTTTAAACAAATTAAAGGACTTTCTATGGGATCCCCACTGTCACCTGTCATTGCTGATCTTTTCATGGACAATTTTGAAAGTCAAGTATTATGTGCAGCTACTAAAAAACCTTCTATTTGGCTTAGATATGTGGATGATACTTTTGTCATATGGCCTCATGGAATTGATTCTTTAAATTCTTTTCTTGCTTTTATAAATAATTGGCATCCAAATATTAAATTTACTATGGAAGTGGAAAATAACAGATCACTTTCTTTTCTAGATGTTTTAATTGCAAGAAAATGTGATGAAACATTGTCAATATCAGTTTACAGAAAATACACTCATACAAACAGATATCTTAATTTTAATTCTCATCATCATCCTGCACAAATTTTTCCTGTAGCTAAAAATTTTTTTCACTAGAGCTTATAATTTATCTGATAAAGAACATCTTTCTCAAGAAATAAAACTTACAAAAAGTATTCTGCTTTCTAATAATTATAATAAAAACATCATATGTAAGGCTTTATATAACATTAATACTAAAAAGAAAAAAGAGGATAGAATTGATAATTCCTGTTTTAATAGAGTAATTTTGCCTTACATTAGGGGGGTTACTGATAAAATCAGTAGAAGACTATGTTGTTTTAATATAAAAAACACTTTTTCTACTGGCAAAAAAATTGGTGATTTTTTGTATAAACCTAAAGACAGAATACTTTTGGAACACCAAGGAGTTTATGAAATTCCATGTTTCCATTGCTCAAGAAGCTACGTGGGTCAGTCTAATAGATGAATTAATGTCAGAATTAAGGAACATAAAAATGCTTTTCAACAAAAAATTAGCACATCAGTTTTTACTTCCCATTATTTAGAAACTGGTCACAAACCTAATTTTGACAATACAAAACTACTTGCTAATTTGGAAAGATATGATTTAAGAACCATGAGAGAGTCAATTGAAATATTAAAGAGACATACTGGTTTAAATAGAACTGATGGAGCACAACGTATTCCAGCTATGTGGAAACCTCTCTTTTTATCCAATATTAACTTAAAATTAACAGGTAAAAATACTGAGGAAAATAAACATTTTGATAAGCCTCATATTGTGAATGCTGAACTGGAATTTCATTTCTCATCTCACACACAGTCATGTTATTTGTTAAGATCTAATGGTTTTTCTTTCAAAAGTTAACCTTGAAAATGGCGGTTGCTATTCCATCGAAATATCGGTGCTCAATGGAAAATAAGACACGGTATATCCCAAAAACTTATAATTTATATATATATATATGTATATATATAATAAAACACATTGATATTTAGTTTGTTAATGAATATCCATAGATAGCATAATTATTTAAAATCATACTAAGGACATGCAAGAAGCAGTTTACATAATTTATAGTTTATATTCTAGATTTTTATATTTTTATCATATTGCATTTTATGAAGGATATGTTTGGTATCCACAAGACTTTGCTCCCAAATATTACTATTCATGTTTCTGATTAATGGTGAATTATTAAGACAGAAGAAATTTTATTTATATTTATGATTTTTGCTTAGAAATCTGTTATATTTGCATATTTTAAAATAGTATGTGCTCTTTTTTGCATATGAATCATTTATTTTATAAAAGAATATTATATATGTTGAATAATTAGACAAATGTTTCTATTGTTTATTTTATGCTTATTTAATCAAGCATATTTGGCATTAAATAATATTATTTATTATCTTTCACATCCATTAGCTATAGCATTTATTTTAGAAATGTAACTTATCTCTCCCTATTTTTAAGAATGCTTATTTATGCCAGTATTTGTAGAGACAGTAGTATTAGTTTTTCTCTTTATTTATTGTACTACTACTATGAACATATGCATATATTTATGGAGATAATAGCTTTTTTTTTTATTTTAATGCAATCCCTATTTAATATTTTGTCTCTGATATACATTTTCATTACTTTCCTGATTAGTGACAAAGTCCTAGATTTTTTACTTATTAGCCCTCAAAATAGGTATATTTTCATGAGTTATCTCATCATACTTTTTACTTTGCCTTACATAATTATTTGTAGATAGATTTTGCTTTTTTAATAAAGTTATAAAGCATGTGCAATAATTTACCATATCTTTATCTGACATTTTAGCTGTTTTATCAGGCATTGAAAAATTCTGCCTTACCTCTTATAACATTTTTGGTTGACAAAAATGTAAATCATTACTGTCTAGGTGCAAGTCCTATATTTGAGTTAATTATGAGGACAAAATATGATAAATAATTATTTTCAAAATTTGTAAAATTATATTTTAGAAAATGTACATCTTCCTTATAACTTTCTTATTTCTGAATTGGTAAGCTAATATTATTATTATGTTAAATATTCATTAAAAAACACTATTTATATAAATGTTATCATTGTATGAATACATTGATAAGTGAGAACTTTTTGATAATTAAACAATAGAATTTTATATAATCTGCTGAATCATTTTTGGTTAATCCAGTTAAATTTGTTTTTTGTTTTTTCATATATAAAACATGATGTAAATTTTAATCCTTCTGTCATAAATTTTGAGGAAGTAATGTTTTAAAGGTCTTTGGCTATGTGGACTTAGAATATATTTAGTATCTGAATTTTGTATTTGTTTGCTATAAATAAATATTTCTTTTTGTTATTTAAGAAATTTCTCATAGTCATTTTTTCATATCATTTCACTTATCAACTACAAATATTTCCACATATTAACCAGAAATCTAAATCATCATATAAAATATTATTAAATTATTTTAAGAGTATTTTCTAAAAGAGTACATGAACATTGGAATTAATAAAAGTCACTTTTTTTTAAATATATGAGAATATTATAATAACACCTAAAAAAAAATATTTACTTAGTAAAAAGCTATAATTTAATTTATCACTTTGGATTACTTCAGCAATTTAATCTGATTATTTAAAAAATTACTGTGTTTATTTATTACAAAACTATTTTTCATATTAAATCATATGAGTTAAATTGTAAAACTTAATTCAAATTTAGATAATATTTAAGGAGGTTTATTCTAGGGTGTTTAGAATGCCTATAAAACCCTTATTCATTTTTGATATCTGAATGACATCCTAGATTATTAATTAACTTATTCCAAATTAAGATATTATATTTTGTTTTATTTAAATTAATAATATTAGGGTTAAATGTATGTCTTATTTTATTTACTGAAATATCATTCAATGTAGAATAAATCTGATAAGTCAAAAAGAATTTAGTTTATGATTAAATGAAATCATATTACTCTGAGATATTCTGAATTGTTTCAAGAACCATATTATTTAAATTTATCTTATTGAAGAAGAAATTATTTTCAAAAATTAATCTTATGTGGCAAAGATTTAAAAGAATATTTTCAATTTTATAAAATTAACATAATGCTTTTATCTGAACATGGCAATGAAATATTTATAACATGAATAATAAGGATTGTAGTTGAAGTATATGTTTAAAAGAGAAAGATTTTAAATATAATCTCAATAACATATATTCACAATATCAAAAGTTTATTATTTATGCTAGGGTGAGGTGAGAGTTCTTTTCCTCTTAAGTTATCAATAATAATGCTTTAAATTTTCATTATATTTTATTATAAATACTTACCT
Source organism: Epiperipatus broadwayi (assembly GCA_028023455.1). NCBI lineage: Eukaryota > Metazoa > Onychophora > Udeonychophora > Euonychophora > Peripatidae > Epiperipatus > Epiperipatus broadwayi. The sequence continues at coordinate 4,305,488 of JAQFVV010012423.1, forward strand.
CTATGTATTATTGTAGCATATGGCATTTGATGTATAAACCCACTGAACTTAACCATTACATGAAATTTTAACCCTTGTGTTGTTGGTCTTTTCATTCACTTTCTATCTGTTATGTATAGCTCTTATCTGATTTTTTTTTAGGTTACAATATATGAATATATTAACGTTTTGAAATAGATTTTATAATATTTGGGGCAATTGTTTCAATATGTTTTAAAAAATTAGTTACATGTTTAGAAAGTGAAAGCTGTTTTAATTTTTTAAGTGAATATGCTTGTGCTATTATAGATGCATTTATTTTAGAATGCACTAATGGGAATTTTAGAAAGCTATAGTTATATATAGTTTTTATATTGTTTATTGGTTGTGTTTGTACTATTGACAGTGTACATTGTTTATTTATATTAGCTTATAAATGAGAATAAAACTATTACTTCCCTATATTGTACTGATATATTATCTGTACATATATAATTTTGTCTAAACATTATTAAAATTATAAATGTTTCAATGTGATAATAAATAGTTAAAAGTTTAATAAAGGAAAGTTTAATATAAAAGTTTAGCGTTTTTAAAAATAAAGAAAGAAGAAAATACTATTAGCCCGGGGAAATTAAACCCTGCATCATTCATAAAGTTTTATGAATTAATTTAAAAGTAATTCAGGGAGACAATTTGGCTTAGAAAAGGTTAAAACTATAGTGGTTTAAATGAATCTTTTACATGAAATAAAAATATCTCTCTCTTTGTTTAAAAATATTAAAGAAAAAAAAAGGTAGTTGATTTTCAAATAATTAAAAATGTCTCTTTTTCATTTAAGTTTTAAAAAAAGGAAAGTAATCTTAAAACTAAATAGTGAGTTGACTTTAAAATAAATATGTGTGTTTATCACGAATGATTGTAAATATAATAAATATGTGCATGTTAAATATTAAAAATGATATAGAAAATTAAAATGTAAAAGACAGAATTTGTGATGGCTACTAAACTAAAAATCTACAAAACAACAAGTTTTGCAGCGGCTACTAAGTTAAACAAATATAACAACAATAAGTTCACAATGGCTGCTAATTAATATCTCCAACAACAGGATTAAAATTTTATCAGAGGAATGCAATTAAAAAACAAGGAAGGAATTTCAACAAACAACTATAGCTGGCAGATACCAAAGTGACAACAGGTCATCCTAATAAATAGTCCAGTTTTTTCATCGTACAATCAGTCCAGTTTATATTAAAATAGGTTCAGACTACAGTTCAAGCAGTTCAATGCAGTTCAGTCAATCTATTATGTATCCAGAATCAGAGACCATGCAGTGTTGAGCAGCTTTTAGGAATACACAATCTTGCTCTAGCCCTCAGTCTAATGGAAGATCAGCAAATTGCCCAGTAAAGTGATGCCTGAGTAATAATCTGAAGCCACTCAATGTCTAACTGTATCGAAGAATAATACCCCAGAAATAATAAGCATAAGAATCTCCACAAATGTCAAACCCAACCGGTTGGAAAGATTTCAATTTGAAGCAGCAAACAGCAAGAAGAAGTCCACATTAAAATCCTAGGTAACAAATAATATTTTCTTATTTTCAATTATAATTAAAGTAGCCATCACAATAATTTGAAGCCTGCCAGAGTCAATTAATAATGAACTCTATAGCATGCATAAAGGACTATTGATGTCCGTGTTTGTGAAATGTATATATTAGTGCTTTGTGATCTCATATAAATTTCATGTATTTATTTAATCAAGAAGGTGTGTGGTCTATATATGTAATTATATTTGTATAATTTAATTAAGTTCCTATATAAAATAGTAAAATTTAGAATAATAATGTTAGTTAGATAAATCATCAATAAACCTAGAGCTTGTCGGTCAATACTTTTACCACTAGTTAAAGAAATAATTTGTTATTCTCTTATAAAATGACTGAGCTAGTTATGGGCTATTTAGGCATTGAATTAGTTGGCTATTGTTCAAAGTGCATTATTTATCTTCTGGGTAAGTAACTGGTGCCTGTGTTTCTACAAAACAAAAAAGTGCTTTGATTGATAGATGTTGAATTCAACAGTCAAGAAAAAATCTGTTTTCTTCAAATATGGCCAGTTATTTATATATATATATATATATATATATATATATATATATATATATATATATATATATATATATATATATATATATATATATATATATTATATATATATATATATATATATATATATATATATGCTGCTCGGATTCAGGTGCAAGGGATTGCAAGGGATTTTATTTGTCTTTTTAATTTTTTTTTCTGGTAAACCCACCACCCAGTACAATATGTATGTATAAAACGTCAAAAATAAGACAAATAAAAAACAAATAAATTTATTTGCATGGTAGATAATTTCCTTTTTGAATTCAAATGATAAGATTTTTAATGATTTAGATAATATTCTTAACTTGATCATTCTGTCATATCTGATGACAATAGTTATTTTGAAATACATGAAAATGAGAAAAAAATTGGTATTATTTTTAGGTTGGTGTTGGCTTATGATGTTATAGGCTTTCCTGGCTTTGGATATAATACAATCAGGATGTATTATTGATTACAACATATTATTACACACATATATGCGTAAGCAATATTATTTATTAATTAGTTTATAGTGAAGTAGATCAAATAAAAATTTACAAAAATTTTTTTTATTAAAATATTATTTGCTATTTTATTTACAATGATTACATAAATGTTATATCATTCCAAAAAAATTTAGTATCAAAGGTCCAAAGAAATGTTACTTTCATATAAGTAAAATATACAAATTACCTCAGATGGTGGAGAGGTATTACATAACTCTAATTGTACTAGAGATGTATAGAAGTAAGTTTTTGATTAAATTACTTAAAAGTTTGTGCTTCATAATGCAATAGAAAATTCAGTAAGAACTTTAGAACCTGGAAAGTTTCACAGCTTCTGTTCTCTAGGTTTAAAAATCACATGATAACTGTATTGTAGCTAACATGTATTACATGAATAAGCTACAATCTTTTCATGAAATATATATGACTTTAAAAGAATTATTGCCCCTTTTTTTTTTAGCAACACATTAACTTTTGATGAATTGTCAATCTGCAATTCATTTTAAAAACTACAGATAATAAATAATTTATCATCGTGTGATGCATATGATATATTAAAATTAAAATAAATTATTAAGGAAATATATTTAAAAAATATATTCGTAATACATTTAATTAAATTTACATCCGGAATAATTAAATTTCGATAAAGAGATTTTTTATTTCTAATTATTAATTTTTACTAAAGATAATTTTAATCTTCATTTATTTTCCAATATTGTCAAACAGAATTTTAAAAAAAATGATTTTAGTAAACATTGAATTTGATATTAAGATAGTGCTTTTGGCTGAGTTCAAAAAAATAATAGTTTAAAATGTTTCTTCTACCATAACAATTAGAATTTTTCTCTCTTTTTGAATAAACATTAAAAAAAAATTAGTTCTGCTGAAAGTCAAATAATAATTTCAAAAGCAATAAAATAACATATTTTTTTATAAATATAAAATAGATTATTCTAAAAGAAAGTTTAATAAATATTTGACATCATTATTTTGTAATTATTTCATTAAATGTTTAGCATAATTATTTTACCAATGTTATTAAGCAAGTATATCCTGATTCGTGCATAACTAAAATTATATATCTATCAAGAAATTATTATGACTACTGTTTTGCTAAGAATTTATGAATTGCATCTTCAGATTTCATTACTATTAACACTAACTCAAAGAAGATCATTATTGATAATAGGATTTATCCCCCAATATTTAAAAAAAAATATTTAGCATATTTATTGGTTATATTTGACTTAATATAGATAGATAGATAGATAGATAGATAGATAGATAGATAGATAGATAGATAGATAGATAGATAGATAGATAGATAGATAGATAGATAGATAGATAGATAGATAGATAGATAGATAGATAGATAGATAGATAGATAGATAGATAGATAGATAGATAGATAGATAGATAGATAGATAGATAGATAGATAGATAGATAGATAGATAGATAGATAGATAGATAGATAGATAGATAGATAGATAGATAGATAGATAGATAGATAGATAGATAGATAGATAGATAGATAGATAGATAGATAGATAGATAGATAGATAGATAGATAGATAGATAGATAGATAGATAGATAGATAGATAGATAGATAGATAGATAGATAGATAGATAGATAGATAGATAGATAGATAGATAGATAGATAGATAGATAGATAGATAGATAGATAGATAGATAGATAGATAGATAGATAGATAGATAGATAGATAGATAGATAGATAGATAGATAGATAGATAGATAGATAGATAGATAGATAGATAGATAGATAGATAGATAGATAGATAGATAGATAGATAGATAGATAGATAGATAGATAGATAGATAGATAGATAGATAGATAGATAGATAGATAGATAGATAGATAGATAGATAGACAGACAGACAGACAGACAGACAGACAGACAGACAGACAGACAGACAGACAGACAGACAGACAGAAAAAAAAATAATAATAGATAGATAGAAGATAGACAGATAGATAGATAGATAGATAGATAGATAATAATAATAATAATAATAAAAAAAAAAATATATATATAATAATAATATATAGATAGATAGATAGATAGATAGATAGATAGATAGATAGATAGATAGATAGATAGATAGATAGCACTAGATAGATATATAGATAGATAGATATATTAAAAATCTGTTTTCCTATACAGTTTAGACAATGGTTTGGGGCTGGATTTCAGAATTAATAGACTTTGAGTTGAAACCGATTAATCACTTCTAGCACTCATATAACTCATGATTTAAAGTATCTTACCACTTAATTATTCCACACTTGTTTACATTTCCATATTAAAACTCACTCACTTCTGGTACTTAAATATCACACAAACTTATTAACAATAATATTTCATTTATTTTATTTAGTAATGAAATGGAAGAAATGATAGTCTACAAAGAGATGCCCATTTTATCTATTGTTTAATTAAGATGGAAAAAAATTTGAAAATATTATTTATTGGTCGTAAATTATTTTAGAAAAATGCCTAACATACCCATAATCTTAATACATGTACTAAAAAGTTACTGTATGAACATCAAGCAGTATTTAAAACTATTCTTCTCGTTATTTTGTGTTGAGAAATAATACGACATACAAATACTTAATTTCTTCATCAATTTTAAAAATAAAATAATAGTATCATCATTTAAATAATGTTAAAATATATACTAAAAATTAGTTATTAATGTGTAGAGCTTGATATGAGATTTTTTAATGCATTTCAACTGGCATTAGAGAAAATTAATATCAGCAGAAAGCAAGATATAATTTTCATTATAAAAACTAGGTAAATATGAGCTCAAGTATACAATCAGAAAAGAAATTAAAAGATTTTTAGATAACAAAAATGCAGCAAAGATAAAGCTCTTCTTGTTACTTGTTTTAGCTGCATTTCTGGCAAAATCATTATTAGAAGATAAGAGACTTTTCAATTAGTTGATGTAAAATTTAATATTTAGATGCTACTTTTAATAATAATCATATGATAAAAATATGATAATAAATTAGAATACAAATTGTGAGCAAGACATATTTTATTCTGTAGTTTATAATATTGACCTTTTTATTGCATAAAGTCAAAAGTAAGCATAGTCAAAATTATTATTATGCAATTTATTATAATCTTGAAATACAATGATCAAAATAGAAAAGATCAATATTTTTTGGATTCACAAAAAATATATGTAAGAAGTGTGGGAGAAAGGTGATAAAATTCATATTATGGTTCTAAAATCATAAATATTAAATTCTACATGTAGATATATGATGAAATATGAAATAATTAATACTTTAAGAAAATAAAAAAAGGGAAGGGGGATTGTGATGCTAGGATACTTTGAACTTCTTAAAAAAAATTTGTGATCTTTAGAGATAGTAAATTCAAATAAAAAATAAGCTCTTAAACAAAGTAAATGAATGCACACACCAAAAAAGTTTAATATTATTTTTTGTTTTAAATTATTGATGAAAATTAATTTCATGCTCTTGTAAAACTGTACAAAGAAGCTTAACTTGCAAATGAAATAAATTTTAACTTTTCAATACAGAATACAGATGAAAGTAAAATAGCATCTATTTTAAGATACAATCTTCTCTAACAATCTGATTCTATCTATGAAAAAGTAGTAAAAGAAAAGGTATTACTAATCTGCTTATTTTCAGGTAGTAAATATTTGGGTTTTATTTTATTTTATCATTTAGTTAAGAATAGTTAATTATCCAATTAGTGGGCTATTTATATATATATATATATATATATATCATCATCATCATCATCATTATCAACCATTATCAATCCACTGCAGGATGAAGGTCTCTCTAAGTTTAATCCATCTTCTCTGATCTTTAGCTTCTCTTCTCCACATCACCCCTGCACACTTTCTTATTTCATCCATCCATCTCACATGTGGTCTCTTTCTGGGTCTTTTACAATCTCTTGGAATCCAGTTTAAAATTTCAATTGTCCATCTATTATCATCTCTTCTAGCAATATGTCCAGCCCAACTCCACTTCAATCTTTTAATTTTTTCAATGATGTCAGTAACACCTGTTTGTTCTCTTACCCATACATTGCGTTTTCGATCTCTTCTTGTTACTCCCAACATACACCTCTCCATACTTCTTTGAGTGGTCTGAAGTCTCTGTATTGCTCTTCTATTGAGTGTCCAAGTCTCAGATCCATAAGTAAGAACTGGTAAAACACATTTGTTAAAAACCTTCCTTTTCAAACACATAGGCATATTTCCTTTTAGTATCAAGTTATTTCTACCAAAAGCACTCCAACCAATTTTAATTCTATGATTAATTTCCTCCATTATGTTTCCATCTGTATTAATAATCTGACCAAGGTATTTGTAACTGTTAACTTCTTCTAATTCATCATAATCAATCTTTATTTTCATATTTTGAGCAAACCGATTAAACATTACTTTAGTCTTTTTAACATTTATCTTTAGTCCTACTTTCCTACTTTCATCTGATAACTCCTGCAACATTTCCTGCAGCTCTGAAGCATTATTTGCAAAAACAACTACATCATCTGCGAAATCTAAATGACTTAAATAATCTCCATTTACTTTCACTCCTTTAGTTTCCCATTTTAATCCACAAAATACTTCTTGCAGCACTGCTGTAAAAAGTTTTGGAGATATGGAGTCACCTTGTCTTACACCTTTCTCAATGTTGACTTTCCCAGTATCATTATGTAATCTAATTGTTGCTGTTGCATTTTTATAAATATTCTTTAAAATATGACAATATCCTGGATCTATACCTTGATGATCCAATGCTTTAATCACTGAAGAAATGTTTATAGAATCAAATGCCTTTTCATAATCTACAAATCCAAAACATAATGACAACTCATATTCATTTGTCCTTTCTATAACTTCTCTCAATACCTGAATATGATCTACTGTACTAAAACCACTTTTAAATCCAGCTTGTTCTCTTGGTTGGTGGAAATCCAATGTTCTCTGTAGACGAGTTGTAATTATTTTGGTAAAAATTTTATATAAAACTGATAAAAGGCTGATAGGTCTGTAATTTCTAATATCTTCTTTATCACCTTTTTTAAATATTAATATTATTACTGCATTCTTCCAATCATCCGGTACATCTTTATCATTTAGACATTTGGTATATAACTTTGCTAAAATTTTTTCTGTTTCTTCACCTGCTTCTTTTAATATATCAATTATAATTCCATCATTACCTGGAGCCTTTCCTTTCTTCATACATTTAATTGCATTTCTCACTTCTTCATTTAAAATTCTGGGCAATTCGGAAGATGTAATAGATATAGGAGGTACTTGATCTTTATTACTATATAATTCTTGATAAAAATTTTCTACCAATTTCATGATGTCATCTCTCTTTTTAGTAATAATTCCATCTTTTTTCCTTATTGCAGATATAAATTTCCTACCAATACCAAAATGTTGTTTTACATTCTTAAGACTTTTATTTTCTTCTACAGCTTTTCTTGCTAGTTCACAGTTATATTTTCTTATATCGTTTTCAACTCTTTTCCGCACCATTTTACAAAATTCGAGATATTCAATTCTTTTTAGTGCATCATTTTTGTATATCTTCATATTTCTTCTTTTCTTCATAAATTCTCTAGTTTCAATAGAAATTTTGTTGGTCAATTGCTGCTTTTGTCTACCAGCTATCTTTGTTGCAGTTTTTAAAAGTGTATCAGTTATTTTCATATTAATTTCATTCAAATCTGAATCATGTTCAAAATCTACTAATACTTGAAACCGATTTGTAAGTTCTAATTTAAATTCATTAGAATGTTTCTGAAGATTAGGAATATCAACTGTAAATATTGTTTTTCTTAACAATTTTTGTCTTTCTAGTTTTACATTAACACGCATCTTGCACCTTACTAATCGATGATCACTTCCTGTGTTAAATCTATTAAGAACATTACAATCTTGAAATATGTATTTCCTGTTAGTCAAAATATAATCCAATTCTGCTGTACCTTCATTTGGATGTTTCCATGTCCATTTTCTTTTAACATTTTTCTCAAAAAAAGAATTCATAATATAAAGTTTTTCTTTTTCTGCAAACTCCACAAGTCTATGTCCTCTCTCATTTCTATTACCATAACCAAAATTACCTACAGCACTTTCATCTTTCATTTGTTTACCAATTCTAGCATTAAAGTCTCCCATAACAATTTTAAAATGTTGTTTACTCTTATCAAAAGCCTTTTGTACATCCATATAAAAATCTTCTACTACTTCATCACTATGAGAACTTGTTGGGGCATAAACCTGAATTATCTGCATTTGGTATCTGCTATTAAGTTGTATAACTAATCTTGCCACTCTGTCTGATACACCATCAATCTCCACAATATTGTTCTTCCACTTTTTATTTATAATGAATCCTACTCCACTTGTATTTCCAATATTTGTGCCTTTATAATAAAATATATGTCCACTTTTTAAATCAATTGTCTCTTCACCTTTTCTTCTAACTTCACAAAGTCCAATAATATCCCATTTAATATAAGAGAGTTCTTCTTCTAATTCTTGCAATCTTCCTTCACTTGAAAGTGATCTGCAGTTGTAAGTACCTAAATAAAAAGTTGTCATCAAATGGCAGCCTGGGTCTGCAATCAGGAGATTCTTAGCACCCTCCGCCTTCGGCCACCAACCGCTGCCTTGGTTGGTGACTTTACAGCCTCCTGGGAATAAGGGCCATGCTTTATTTTTGTCTGTCATAATTGTATATATGTATTGGAAAAATATTTATCATTTACACAAACATTCATTCTGCCTTATCAGGCACTGAGAAGAAAGACCATGGTGTTTCTCGATCTTAAACTCAGAGGTAAAAAGCCAAAAAACTCACCACGCTGGCTAATGCGTGTTGGTGAGCAGCCCATCCATGTTCGTATACTATATGAATAAACACATAGTAATAACAGCTGCAACGACAAGAACGTATGGAGTGGACATTAGGAATTTGCCCTGCTCGGTTCCTTTAAGGCCTCCAAGAGGAATCAAAGGGTCTCCTTTCAGTTAATAGCAAACTCCTTTCTGCAGCTATATATATATATATATATATATATATATATATATATATATATATATATATATATATATATATATATATATATATATATATATATATATATATATATATAATATGTATATATATATATATATATATATATATATCATTTAGTTTAAATCTTAACCTGTTGAAACTTGAAAATTTTTTCAGACTTTAAACTTAAAAAAAAATTTTGGGGTAACCATCATTATTTATAACAACAGTCAAGATAGTATTCTTAGTTAGAAGGTGAAAGAGGAAATAAATGTGGCTTAAACTTTTATTATCAAGTACTTGAAATATTTCTTAATCAGAAATGTATGTTTGCTGTAATGCTATGACAGTTTTGTTGAGGAGTAGGTACTTAAAGATTACTTAATTTTTATCAAACAGGAAAAATAATGATTTATAATATTGTTGTTTGTTTTAGACTACAAAAAGGACTATGCTATTAACTAAAAGAAAAGTTGTTGATTCCAATATGAGGCTTTAAAGAAACTGAGCAAGACAAATTCCTAATTTCTATGCCTGACAATCTTGCCATTGCAGCTATTATTACTATATGATTAATCATATAGTATATTAACATGTATGGATTGCTCACCACCATGCATCAACCAGAAAAATGCATTTATTAGATTTTATCCCTAAGTTTAAAATCAAAAAATATAATTGTCTTCAATACAATAATCTAACTAAATAAGATTGAAATAAACAACTAAATATATTTATAATTTTTTAATTATCAATCCAGCTTTCATTTCCTATTGAGATGAAAGTTGTGTGGATAAGTAGACAATGGTAAATATTATTAGTAGTTTATTTCAATTTTATTTATATTGATTATTGTCTTAAATATATGTATATAACAACTTCATGTTTTAACCATTTTAAATAATATGGTATTTTTCTAAGTTGTATATCAGATCTTTATTGTGTTTTTGAACACACAATCAATACTTGTGTGAGTGACTTTTTAAAAAAGGAATAGTTACAATAATGGTAGACTAAACCAAATTATGAGCTTTATTTCCAGGAGATTGTAAATACATCAGACAGAACAGCAAAGAGCAGAGAATATTAAAAATCCATGATTGCAGACAAAGTTGACATTCAGCAATGCTCTTTTATTTATGTGTTTACAACATCAGATTATTTTCAAGTGAAGGAATACTGCAAATATTACAACAATTGTCTAATATTAAATGGGACATAATTGGAATTACAAAAGAATAAATATTGAAAACCCAAGTCAAGTAGAATTCATAAAAATTTAAAAATAACAACATTGTGGAAATAAATGATGTATCCAATAAAGTGGAAAGATTAATTATTTAACTTATTGGAAGACACCAAATGTAGATAATTCAGGTTTATACTCCAACAAAGTAGTAAAGGAATTTTATATCGATATGCAAAATGATTTTGATTAGATTAAAAAAAGTTACAAAATTGTGAAGGGAGACTTTAATGCAAAAATTGGTAAATGGTTGAAAGATAAATATGTTATGTGTAAATTTGATTATCATAATAGAAATGAGAATAACTGCATACTTGTTCTATTTACAGAAAAAAATAACTGCATATTATGAATACTTATTTTGAGTAAAATACTAAATAAAAATGAAAGCATTCAAATGAAGATATTGAATTATACTTTGAATATCAGAAAATATCTGTTTCAAGATTGTAATGTTTTTTTACCAAATACAACACATGAAGTCATCATCAAATAATGAAATATAAGGTGTGATAATATAAAATTAGAGAGTCAAAAATTATTAGGAAAGTTTTCACAGTTGATATTCATAATCTTCAGAAACATTCCAATAAATTTAAATTAGAACTTGGAAATCAGTGTAAAACATTAACAGATTTTAATAACAGTTATGAGCAAGCATGAGAAATGGTGATCATGTGATCTTTAGTAGATTTTGGAGGTGTTTGAATGAAATCAATAGAAAGCTAACATTCATTATTAAGAACTGCAACAAAAGTTTGCTGGTAAGAAAAATCAGCAATTGTTAATGTTCTACTGAGACAAGATAATATATTAAGAAAAGAATCAATATGAAAATATACAAAAATGGTCTACTAAGAAGATTTGAATATCTACAGTTTAGCAAAATGATAATCAAATCGTTAATAATGTTATAAAAAATATAATGGTGAATTAGTGAGGAAAAATATAAATGAGAATTAAAATCTCAAAAGTATAAAATAATGTTTTAGTACTGGAAGAAAAGTTATTTTTGCAATAAAATCAAAGATATAACTATTAGTAAAAAGAGAGATGGTATCATAAAAAATATGGAATAGTTTTACAAAGAATTGTATTATAACAAACAGCAAAAAATAGTACTCCCTAGAATTACTATGTCATCTGAATTTTTCAAGATTTTAAATAAAGAAATTAGAAGTAAAATTAAATGTATAAAACAGAGAAAAGCTTCATGTAATGATGTAACTGTAATCAATATGTTAAAAGAAGCAGTTGAAAAAATAGAGAATGTTTTAGAAAGTTATATAATAAATGTCTAAATGATAACTTATTGATTGGAAAAAAATATAGTAGTAATAATGATATTTTTTTTAAAAACAGGTAATAAAAAATATTAGGAATTACAAACTACATAATCTTTTGTCAGTTTTATATTTTAAGAAGATAATTAGAACTTATTTACAGCAAACTTTTGGTTTAACTAACCAATAAAAAGGTGGATTTGAAAGTGCTTTTATGACAGTGGATCACATCCAAATATTGAGAGAAGTTATAGAAAGAATCAATTAATGACTTGTCATTATGCTTTGCATTTATAGATTATGAAAAGACATTTGTTTTTATAAACACTTCTGCATTAATTAAAACAAAGATATTGCCAAATTTTTAAAATATTTATCAAAGTTCAACAGAAGATTGCATAATAATACTAAGAAAACTAATGCTAAAAAAGATGTGTGATAGGATGACTCCATAGTCCACAATTTTTTATTAATAGCACTACAAGAAATATTTTGTCTATTAAAGTGAGAAACTAAGAGAACAAAAGCAAGTGGAGATTATTTAATTCATCCAGATTTTGCAGATGATGTGGTTGTTTTTTTTTTTCAAGTAATGAATCCAATCTTATTAAAAAACATTAAGAAAATAAACTTAAAACAATTGCTAAAAATAATAAAATAATATTTGATGGATTTTCGTTAAAGAAGAAAATAAAAGTTGATAATGTTGGATTATAAGAAGTTAATAATTATAAATGTTTTGATAAGATTATTAATACAGTTGGATTTATAATTGATGAACTAAATAATAGAATTAAAATTGGCTAGAATGATTTTGAGAGAAAAAATTTAATATTAAAAGAAAATATACCTGTGTTTGAAAAGAAACGTTTACCAGTTCTGTATATGGATCTGAGACTGAGTCACTTAACAAAACAGCCGTACAGACATTTTAAACTACTCAATGAAATATGGAAAGTTGCATATTAAGAATAATAATGAGATTGAAATTGAAATAAATAAAAATAAATGGTTAAAATTATTTAAGAATTGAAATGAGAGATGGATATAAATCTAAAAATGATAAGATTTATAGTTGAGTCTTAAATTGGATCTCAAGTGATTACATATGAGATGGAAGGGTGAAACAAATAAGTTTGTTTATGTGATGTGGAGAAGAGAGGCTAGAAATTGAAGAAACTGGATTAAATGTCAAGAGATGGTGATTCTACAGGGGATTATTAATAGTTGAGAATAATGATGAAGGTATTTTTTTACTGAAAATCATTCTAAAAGTTATTTAAATATATTGATAAATAGTTTATTGGAAGAGAGCCCTGACTCATCCCAGCCCATCCAAACAGATAACACGTGTTTATATTTTCAATGATCCATCACCAAAGCATTTTTGCACTATTCTAAATCATCAGATTCTGATTCCGAGATGGAGTTTAAAAACTTATATACAGCCAGCAACAAAAGGAAATCAGTTATCTCTAACAAAGCAAGCTCAGAAGATGAAATCTCTCCTAACCAAATCAACTCACACTCATCCAGTACTAAAGCTCAAAGTCCTATCTAAAACTCCTATATTGACTAAAAAAACAAAATTCAATAACACCACTCTTCCTCATCCACAACCTCAAAGTGACTTAGAATCAGCTGATCAATACCTACTTACTGGCCAACTCTCCAATGATATTTCCCAACTAACTACTAATAATTCAAATAATAACTTACCACACCAACTTATCAAGCTAGCGGTAGACTCTAGCATTAAATCATCTCATGTCTAAAATAACAATCAAGATTGCAGCCATCAACATTATAGGTATCAATTCTCTGATGCGCATTAATGCCATTAAGCATTGGTTTATCTCTGTATCACCCCACATTATGTTCATGGGAGAAACTAAATTTCATCAAAAATCCAATCTTCAAATTCTTCCAGAACTCAATACACTAGGCTATACACAACTCTCAGTCAACTATAATGCATCTGAAAGGGTGGGGATCATAATTAATAATTCCCCCCCTGACAAATTTAAAATTACTTACCTAGATAAGAATATAATTTGCTTAAATCTCACATATGGCACCAGCTTGTTAAATGCCTTATATATATATATATATATATATATATATATATATATATATATATATATATATATATATATATATATATATATATATATATATATATATATATATATATATATATACTCTAAATTGCCATCATACATACCTCCGAATAATAAACATCATTAATATGCTTACTTCCAACAGCAGCATTCCAGCAATCATACTTGGGGATTTTAACACTTCCTATGAAACCTTTACTAAAAAATACCTACATCTTCTTCTCAGGTATTTCATTAATGGGAGAGGTTTTTTTCCCCACAGCAAGCATATTCATTTTACAACAGAAGATATAAAACTCTCATAGATCTGATGTTTTATACATCAGACCTACATCACAACATAGATGCCTCTTTACAACCGTTTTCTTTTTCAGACCATCATGCACTAATGGTCTCAACAACCCTTGATAACTTTAAACCTCTGGTCTTAAATCAAATGATTAAAGTGGTAACAAAAGTCTCTGCCAATGAAGCCATTATATCCAAGGCCTATATCCTCTTTTTCAAAATAGATATACTAAACACCCATCCTGAGGAGGCTTGGTTTGCCTTTGTTGGCATACTTCAATCTCTAGTTTCACATTACAATAAAGGCAACAAAGGCCCTACCACCCTAATGAATAAACTTGACCAGATAAATAGAGAAATGAAGAATTGCTCTACTGATCCACTACATATAGATGAAATACTTTCACTCAAAGCAAAATACAAAGAAAAACAGATTTTTATTGCTGAATACATTTGTCAAAAGAGACCAGAATTTTCTTTTGTGCCAACACTGCTGACCAGGGCTACTTGAGATGAGCATTAGGAGCTCACAGAAAGAACATTACCCCAGCCTCACTTAACATAGATGGTAGTCATATAATAAGCCACCAGATGATTACTCAAATCGCAATGCATTTTAAAAATTGCTTACAAAATGTCGTAAATTCAACTAACAAAGACCAACTCAAGCCCTCTAACCTAGATAGCCATGACATAACTCCTGCAGACCTCAAAAACCGCCTCTATTCCTTAGCTGATAATGTACATCATGGGATGCATGCCATCCCTAAATTCCTACTATTACACCTTGATCACTTCACAATTTTGATACTAATGAAAATGATTAACCATCTTTCAATGGAAAAAAAAGAAATCATGAATTTATATCCAGTAGCCCTGGTCCCTATTTAAAAAAAGAACAAAGATCCTTCAAGCATAAACAGCATTAGACCCATCTCCATGACCCCCATTCTAATTATAGTTATTGAGGGGGTCATCAAAGAAAAAATTCAACACAAGATACTAGACAATATTTCACAATACCAAAGGGATCTTCTGCCCTCTGCCCTCACAGCTATGGGGGAGATAAATACCCTACTTCATCACATCAAAAAAAATAGAATGTCAAGACCAATAGCAGTGCAGCTTGACATCTCTGAAGTGTTCAATTCAATCAACATCGACATCCTCCTCTCAATCCTTAATAACCTGGACATTCCATTTCAAATCATACGCATTATTGAGAACTTGTTTTACAATCGTCAGGTTCATATTACATTAAATGGTACATACCCAAATGGTTTTCTACCCAACATTTTGCTGCCACAAGGATCACCTTTGAGTGCCTTGTTATTCATTTGCTACTTGAACCCTCTTTTAAGGGAGATAGAAAACTCTCTCCCAGGAGTATACATTCCTCAACTCAGAAAATTCATTAAATTATTCACTTGTATGGATGACATCCTCATCATACTCCCAGATCAAAAACATTTGTCAACACTATATTACATAATAGACAAATTCTCAAATGAATCACAGTTAAAATTCAATCCAGATAAATCAAAATTCAATCCAGATAAATCAGCCTCATGGAAAATCTTAACAGGAAAGAAAATCAGCTCTAAATTTCTGGCCATGCCCCAGGACTTCCTTGTTTTTCCTGTTTACATGTCTCAAACATCTATGTCCAAGCATATCCAGAATTCTCTCCTGAACTCTACAATTCAACTAGTCCAAACACTCTCTAGATTATCCCTTTCACTTCAAGGGAAAGTATCACTACTCAATATGAAAGTTATATCCAAAATTGCTTATTATCTTTCCATAATCACATTAACAAAATCATTTATAAGAAAGATCAATAGACAATTCTCCCAACTTCTCTGGAGAGGGAAAATAAATTCTATAAGTATGGCAGGAATGCAACTCCATCATAAAGTGAATGGTATGTCATGCATTCTATTCTATCCTTATACTATCAGAAATCCCATACCCTGATTTATAACTTGGTTTTAAAACATGGCAACTTCCTTACTTCAGAAGTAATACATCCAACTGACAAACCACCACCTCATAACAACTCCTGGCTTGATGTTATTCTTCAGTATCTCAACCAATATCAAATAATCACCAATACCACTTTCAACTCCAAAATCTCTATATGGAATGCACATCTAATTTTGCACCCAATCATCAATAATATAAAACCGTCCTTAGGGATCAACAATCACAAAATCACCTCCTTTTTTAAATTTCTTAAATTAGAACCCAAATTCCTTACCTTCTTAATTAAGGTAAATCAAAATGCCATGCATACTAATCACTTTTTACACTTCAAGAGATATCTAAATAATATTGATCCAATATGCCCACTCTGCAAGAATCAAGAGGATACTTTTGACCATATTATTAAATCATGTCCTCGACTGGTAGGCATTAGATTGCTAATATCGCAAAGTTCGAGCATTGACTTTTACAAAATTCTATCATTGAAAGACTCCTTACAAAGTAGACAATTTCCTTTCATTAGACTTTCATTGTTTTTAGTTCATACAATCTGGAGTGTCCATTGCAAATTAATCTTCACCTTCCCACTTCCAAATCAGGATGTCATATTTATCGATCACCTTATCTTTCAAATACCTAAAATCACCTAAGACGTAAACAATCACAGACAAAATTTGATACTAGCATTTCCATTAGAGATTCTCCAGGGGATTAAACTTTAGACCATCACAGATTCTCAATTAGGATGTTAGAACTTCTTACCAAGAAAGACAATGTATTCACATATTTTTAAATAATCAATTATTTTTCATTAATAAAGTTATTTTGAAATTAAATACATTGATAAATAATTAGAAAAATTTGGTGCATATACTGAAACAATAATTTATTCTTAATTATATTTACTTATAACATTCCTTACAATATCGGATATATTATTTTAAGAAATATTAGTATATTTTTAATAATTTTATAAAATAAAATTTTAATATTTTTTAATTTGAAAATTAAAAAATGACAAATCAAAATAATTATAAAAGTAGTACATTAATGGGGAAAAACTGACAATTTTGTATGAATAAACACTAAGTATGTAAAATTATAAATATTAATGACTTTATTGTAATACCTTTATCTTGGGGGTTATATTTTGATGAAACTTTGAAGTTTTAAACAAGATTTTTCTTTCATGTATCTAAGTGATGGCCAAGTCTCTTAGTCAAGTGTTGGTGGCCTAATGGTTAGCATAGCTGCCTTTCAAGCAGCTGGCCTGGGTTCCCTTCCCAGCCAATGCTTTGACATATAAAAAAAACTCTCTTAATCATTCAGTTCTTCAACAGATAATATCTATCTAACTATTCATAGACGATAAAACAATTTAATTAGTTGATTAATATTTTTTCTCTGCACTGTTTTCTTTCATTTCAGTATATGTCAAAAGAGAACTTTATTATCCATCTGACTATTTACAACTATTTTATTTTTAATCAGTAATTTATATAAATATATAAACCTAAGAAAAATTCTTGACTTCTATATGCTAAAAAAATGAGTACAACGCCTTCCATTGTTATTAAAGTTGTCAATGTAATGAATAAAAATGAAATCACTTTTATTCATTTTCTAAGCTATTATAGAAATTTAAAAAGACAATAATACCAGAAAGCATACAAGTTTAATTAACAAGAATATCAATGCAGTCCAACTCAGAATCAAATACACAAAGGCAGTGTTAATTTCTACTAATTTTAATAAATTTGTAATCCAACACAATATATATATATATAATAAAATATGTGTCAACAACTAATTTGTTATAAATTTGTAATCCAACACAATATATATATATATAATAAAATATGTGTCAACAACTAATTTGTTATCATATGCTAGTATTCTATTAATTTATATAAGCACAGAATGAGGTAAAATGATATATGTATATATAATTATAAAACTTGTATTAAGAATACATAACAATTAGAATTTAATTTAAAAACTTTGGAATTTTAATTATCATATAAGATATCTGCCAGTTAGTGTACGATATGAATAATATATGATATGCTTTACGATATCTGTAATTAATTAAACGGTTTTAATTTGTTATATTTTATGTATGCTGATGCAACTATAATTTAATTTCTCTTTAATATTGTTATATGTAAATTTTCAATTATATATTTATGTGTAATAAGTAATCACTATATAAAGAAGAGTTATTTTAACTAAATAAAATTGCAAGTTCCTGAGAATTCTTAACTCAAATGAGAATGAATGAGAGTATTATAGTCTTTTGTTTAAAAAAAACCTACAATAAAGACAGAAAAAATTAAATTATGCCCTTTATTCACAGAAGTTGTAACATTATCAGCCTAGACAGAAATTAATAGCTGAAGGCAAAGGATGATACAAATTTCCTTACTGCGGAACCCACTTATCATTTTAAGACAATTGTTTATTTAGATATTTCAACTACAGATCACTTTTAAGTGAAGATTTTATGAATTGAAAGAACTGCCTACTATTAAATGGGAAATTGCAAAGTTAGAAGAAATTTGAAGCAACACTGAATGATTTGAAAAGTAGAAGTATATTTTATTAAAAAAGGCACAAAAATTAGACATATAGATGGTGATTTGTTATAAATACAATATTATAGAGATTATTGGGATGTAATTAAATTGGCACCAATAGTTATTCAAGTTAGGTGAAGATGGTGAATGCTGATAATTCAGTTTTATGATTCAACAAGTTCTCATTGCATTGAAGAAATACATGAGTTTTATATATAGATAGATACAAAATAAGAGAGGGTACAGACATGATATTTGAAAAAAATGAAAAACTTTATTATGGATTCTTTCTTTGAGAAAAAATAGTAAAAAAAAAAAAAAAAACAGACATTAAAGCATTTAAGTAAAGGCACATCAACATTGGATTATATTTTGACTAATAGAAAACATACATTTCAAGTTCAATATTCATAATAGATTCAATCTGTTGATGCAAATTAGAAAGATCAAATTATTAAAAAGAAAAAAAATAATAGTTGATATTCCTAATCTTCATCAACATTCCAAAGAAATTACATAGAACTTGAAAATCATTTTAAAAGATTAATAGACTTTAAAAATAATTCAAATTTGTTTGAAATCAATTGGAAGACCTATTAAAAATAATTAGAAAAATATTTGGTGCAAAATATAACTATATTCAAAATTGTTTATTTACACAACACAATCTTAGAAGAAAAGAAATATGAAAATTTTCAAAAATGATTCATTAACAAAAAGTGAATATTTTGTTTGGAAAAGTGCTAGAAAAATAGTAAATAATGATAAAAGAAAATATAATTATAAATTTATAAGAAGAGTAACAAAAGAAATTAAAGACTCAAAAATGCAAAACAATATATTGATATTAGAAGAAAAGTTACTTCAGCAATAAGAAGAAAGAATAAGAAAATACCAAATAGTAGTTAAACATGCAATTAAATATATAAAAAATGGAAAATTTTTAGAAAATAATGGAACTATTATTAATATTTTAAAAGAAACAGGTATTAAAAATAGTCAAAATAAGAGTCATAGAAAGTTCCTGGGAAAGTTATATAACAAATATAGATATACCAGATCATAGTAAATATGCTATAATAATGTTAATATTTTAAAAAATGATAATGAAGTTCTTTCAAAATTATAGATCTATAAGTCTTTTATTATTTCTATGCAAATTTTTTACCATGATCTACAGCAAATTTTGTATCCAAACCAATCAAAAGATTAAGCTAGATTTAAAAGTTGTTTAAGCACAAGGATCTCATCCAAGTATTGAGAGAAATTATTGAAAAGGCAAATAAATGAGTTAACATTATTCTTTAAATTTGAAGAATATAAAAGGGAATTTTATTGATTATAGCTTTGGATGATCAATATATATATCCAAAATATTGTCAAATTTTAAAGAATATATATCAAACTATATATTATAGCTTTGGATGATCAATATATATATCCAAAATATTGTCAAATTTTAAAGAATATATATCAAACTGCAATAATAGTGATTATATAGTGATATTATGTTGAGAAGCATGAAAAATAAAGTTGTTCCATATCATAAAAACTATTTATAGCAGTTTTACAAGGTAGAGGTTATTTAAATCATTTAGATTTTATAGTGTTTGTTTTTCAAATAGTGTTCAAAGATTCAAACAATGTTTCAAGTGTTACCCAATAAAAATAAAATAGTAGAACTAAAGATAAATGTTAAAACAACTAATATTTACACATAATGTTGATGGGTCTACTGTATGAAGAGTTTGCTACTGTTAAAATAAAGTTCAATGAATTTTCTCAGAAAAAAAAAGAATTATAATCATGAATTTAAATACATATTTTGATCATGTTATATGAAAGATGAGATTAATAACAGAATTAAACTTGAATGAAAGTTTTTTGATAGAAATAACAATACTTGTGAGTTTTTCCTGTAAATCAAAATGGCAGCCTATACCTTTGATAAATCTACATTTTCCAGGGTAAGGGGGCAAAATGTTTACAAAAATGCCTTCAATAAAACATGGTCATATTTAATATTGACATTTTATTTTTTATTACTATTATTTTTTTTTAAAAAATCTTTGTGGAAAAATTCATTACAATATTTATAGTTCATTTTATTTTTTTGGATTAACTTATTAACAGAAAAATGTAAAAAAATCTAAATATAATATTTCCACTGTGTTCATGTCAGTGATGTGCAATCATGACTATTAATGTACTTTTTTTGGGAGGATAGATTCCTGTCTCCTTGGAAACCTTGGAAATAGTCCACTGCATCATGTTCTGTGACAGAAAAGTCCCCAATTTTTATCATTATAACAATTTACAAAAAAAAAAAAATGCTGATAAAAAGAATCACAGTGAATTGAACCAGAGTACAATAATGTTAAAAGTGTCTCATCTCTTTCCATGTTATAATAGAAGTAAAAAAATTGAAATAAAGCTTAATGAAATTTATCCGAATTTATTCCTTTTTTTTTTAAATTTAACAATGGATGGTACTTTCATATTATTCCTGCTATAACATAAGACCCTGAAGATGTTTGCATCTCATAATATTTATTCAAAGCTTCTGTTTTTTGATGTCATATTATACAAGAATTCTGGCATAACTAATACAAGTCATATAAACTGAACTTTTCTGTTCCATTTTGAAAAATTTTAAACAGTTCACTCTGCCACAATGACTTTTTCTCCACAATATAATATATTCCTTGCAGCATTTGTAAGTAATATGGGTTTATAATGAAAAGTACCTTTACTGCTAAACCATTATGTATATATGTGTTGTTATTGTTTTTCCCCTAAAACTTTAGATATGATTTTTTTTTTTTAAATATTTAAATATAAGGTTAAACTTATATTTTGTCTTTTAGATATAGCTAAAACTTTATCTTACAGTTTGTTATTTTTTTAGGTTAAAAAATGTAAGAATATTTTTTTTTATATTGCAGCTTGCCATTTAACAAATACTTCAGGATTCTTTTTTATATCATTAAAAAAAGATGTGTTTTTTTGGAATTACATATACTGAAGATTTACAATGGTACAAAGTGCCATATTATACTGGGGCACAAGAATGTTTTTGATGACATGAAGTGCTATAAACTCACAAATGATGGCACAGAAGTTTTTTATGGCATAAAGTGCTGCAATAAAAAGTCATAATTTAGTATTGTAATGTTTTTTATCTTTTTTCATAATGAATATCTCTGTTTTTAGATTTGAAGTTTGATATTACACATGATATGACATATTACTCCAGTGAGATATTATTTGAAGTTTGTCATATGTTTAAACTAACACCTCCATGAGATTTGCAGACAATTTTTATCAATTAAGTTTGTCCACACATTCTTAAAGGCATTATTTTAAGCATATCATAAACTTAAAACAATATGGCATCAGAGTAATACATCATAGCAGGAATAATGCCAAAGTACCAATTTATTAATTTTGTTTTAATTTAACAACTAACACATCTTCGGTAGATTATAGGCTCTCAAAACTGTATATCTATCAAAAATATGGACTGCCATGCTGGTTTACTGGAAAACTCAAGTACTGAAATAACTGTATTAAAACAAATTATGCTTAAGAATATGAAAGACATTTCAATAGGAGTATTTTACCATTTCTTATTTATGAATCTGAAACTTTAAAAACAAAATATAATGCCGAGAAAGCAAGCAGGTATCAAGATTTAAGAGGTTACAATAAATATGCAATACCTATTGGTAAAAGATATAATAATAGATATGGACAGTTGAATTTTTTTCATTTGATCCCAATAGATTGTAAACAAGCTAGAATAAAATTATTTGTAAATTGAAGAAATGAAATAGGAAATTTATTGATGTGCTGTGGGAAAAAATAAAGGTCAAAGAACTGGATTAACATTGAAAAAATTTTCATTCTGCATTTGATCAATAATTGTTAAAAAGATGATAAAATAATGATGACTCTTGAAACAATCTTATACTGTTTTTTTTTCCCATAAAATGATTAGTAATGATACAAGTTAATTAAAAGTTTTTTTCTGAAAATTCAGTATGAATAGTTTCAGTTTCTAATCCAAATTTCTTTGAACTAAAAAAAAGATTATTTTAATAAAAAAACAGTAGTTTCATTTTATTTTTACAATTACTTACTAAAAATTAATTGTCTTCAGTTGTCGAAACTAATAAGCACAAACAAATATGCCCTAAAAATATATATTTAAAATTAGTATTTAATAGATTAAAAGTCAATTATTTTTGTGATTAATTTAAGAATTTCAATTAAAATGTTGTAGGCATAATATATAATATTGGTTGTAACATATTCGTATAAGTGTAACCATAACTAATAAAAGCTTTCAAATTTTTAAGCAGTTCTCTAAATGTATAACAAATCTTAATGTATCGTTCCGTCATTTGTCAAACATTATATAAATATTAATTGAATATGGTCGATTATTTTTTATTCTTCAACTTTTTAAAATAATTTCAATTATTCCAATATTCATATTATGCCCAAATATTTATGTTTAACTTAAACGTCTGGTTATAAGAACTCTAACGGAATATATATATATATATTATGGTTGCAGATAAAATATATTTTAATTTTAAAAAAATACAAACAAAATTTTTTTGCATAATGTGTTTATATTTATTTTATTGATTATTTATAATTTTAACCAGTTGTTTAACTTCATTTTAATGATATTGATATTATATTACATATGTTATATATAGAGCTTGCAAAATAAGCTCTTAACAAGCTTTGAGAATATCCTCAACCCCAGACTGATTTCTGCTTCTGGCATCATCAGTGAGGTGCCAGGTTATTCAGCATTAGATTAAAAATATTATTGACAAGCCCAGCTCTTTATCTAACGTATAACTATTGAGTAGAAAATCTGAAATTGTCAGACATCCATATGTCTTCCAATCCAGCTATTTAACTCAAATAGCTATATGGGACTGAACTAAGTTCAGATATAGCATATGTTAATAGCTTTAGCAATACTTAGTTCACTCCCATATATCTATTTGAGTTAGATAGCTGTATTGTAAGACATATGAATGTCTGACAATTTGATATTCTACTCCATAGTTATACATTAGATAAAGTGCTGGGCTTGTCCTAGTATTTTTAATCTAATGCGGAATATACTGGCACCTCTCTGACAATGTCAGAAGCAGAAACCAGTCTGGGGTTGAGATATTCTCAAAGCTTGTTAAGAACTTATTTTGCAAGATCTGTATATAACATTTGTAAATACAAGCTTTATTAAATTAAGTCATGTGACATTTGACTTGATTTTTTTTTTCATTATATTACATATGTATTTAATGATATTAAACTGAATAATCAAGCTGATAATTCCAATTTCAAATCCAGATAGAAAATAAATATTTATCAAAATGTGTTATAATATCAGTAATTGTACTAATACCTAAATATAGACACATGGAATATGTAAATTTACTTAATACCAACTTTGCTTCAGCACTACTGGTTAAGAAGTTGTTAAAATTTAAGATTAATCTACTTCTCTCAGTGACATTTATTTTTCAGAAGAAAAGAATTTAATGAAATAGATAATAGTAAAGTTATAAAATTAATAAATATATCTACTAATGTAAAATCTTATCTTTATTAAAATAGACATGTGATGAGACTAAACAATATAAGATGTTTGAAAAAAGTATTTTGTAATGTATAAGATCATGTTTATAATGGTAAAAACAGATCCTGTTTACCTTGTAGAGATTGTATTAAAGATATTCCAAAGAAGGACAATATCAATTGCTTTCATTGGAAAGATACAATAGAAAATAGAATACAATTTAAAAGGTGTTAATTTAGAAAAAGACCAGTTGCAGAAAAAAGTTAAAATACAGCATTTCAAAAAATCAAATAAACAGAATAAAATAAGTCACGAATTGGTTTGTATATTCATTGCAAAATTTATTTCTAAGGTACTATTATTATGTTGTTGCGATTTTTATTCTTGTAACTCATTTTAAAGTTGGATTAGTCAATACTCCTGTGAGTTATTATTGATGACGATGATATTTTTTAGGAATTAAAAGGCTAACTTTTAAAAATTTTGAATATTTGTAGTTAATGCTTTATAAAAAAAAATAAAACTAATTACATGTACTAGAAATATACACAAAACTTCTTTAAAAAAATTGCGCTAGTAAAAAGCAGCTACTTTCTAAGGAGATTAAAATTATTTTCTTGGTTTTATTTTTTTTTATACTCTTGTGTTCATATAATCATAAAATACAGCATATAACGGTAATGTAATTCAAGTATTATGAATTTAATATTTGCAATTTTAAACTGCTACGGTAAATTTACTTTGAATAAAAAATAAAATAATATTCTTACATTTAAAAATTTATAATACATAAAGACTTTTCTTTTTCAATGTGTCAAATTAAAATTGTTTAATATTTATTTCTTTGATATTATACCCAATAGAAAATATTAATATTTTGTACATTTTAATTATTAATATGCTGTAACAGATTTTTCTTCAATCTCTTACTCAGATCAGTTTATAATCTGTAAAATATCCATCATTAAAATGTTTGGCAAAAGAAATGAAAATTAATACTATTTATAATAACTTTCTTTTCATTAAAAAACGTTACACTGCCAAAATGTCATCATTAAACAATTAAAATGATACAAATCCTCAAAAGATTTAATTGGTTAAAATTAGAATATTCTGTTTAATCCTCCACTAAAAAAAAAAAAAAAAACTCAACTATATTTTTGTTTTTGCATATCCGTTGCCTTGACCATTCGACACACACGTAAATATATATGTTAATTTTTCTGCTGTGACTGAAAAATAATTTGATTCTGTCCCGTATTATATACTAATATGTATATACAGATTTTTGTAGAATATATTAAATAATTTTCGAATGGTATTTTTTTAACGTTTTAGATAGATAGATAGATAGATAGATAGATAGATAGATAGATAGATAGATAGATAGATAGATAGATAGATAGATAGATAGATAGATAGATAGATAGATAGATAGATAGATAGATAGATAGATGGATGGATGGATGGATGGATGGATGGATGGACGGACGGAGGGACAAACAGATAGATAGATAGATAGATAGATAGATAGATAGATAGATAGATAGATAGATAGATAGATAGATAGATAGATAGATAGATAGATAGATAGATAGATAGATAGATAGATGATAGATAGATAGATAGATAGATAGATAGATAGATAGATAGATAGATAGATAGATAGATAGATAGATAGATAGATAGATAGATAGATAGATAGATAGATAGATAGATAGATAGATAGATAGATAGATAGATAGATAGATAGATAGATAGATAGATAGATAGATAGATAGATAGATAGATAGATAGATAGATAGATAGATAGATAGATAGATAGATAGATAGATAGATAGATAGATAGATAGATAGATAGATAGATAGATAGATAGATAGATAGATAGATAGATAGATAGATAGATAGATAGATAGATAGATAGATAGATAGATAAAATAGTCCTCAAAAAGACTACTACAAACAAAAGGTCACTCCGACATTGTTCGTAGAAAGCCATACAATATAATATATAAAATCTATAAAGACAGTTAAGTGAATAAGCAAATAACAACAAGACAGTTAAGTGAATAAGCAACTAATAACAAGATTTAGTTTTTAATTATTAATAATGTTTGTACACTTTTTGAAACATCCATTGTCATTATTAACTGCTATTTTCAAATTATTACCTGTATAAAAACATTAGAATTTTTAATATGTATATATTTGAGTTATCCACATTTGTTATCTTCTTTTTAATTGAATAATATACCACTCTATATAATATATCATCAATGTCCACAATGTTATTCTTCCACTTTATTTATTTATAATATTTACTGCTATACTTGTACTTCAATATTTATGCCTTTAAAGTTAATTATATGTCCATTTTTCATATCAATTTTCTCTTCAATTTTCCTCTAACTTTACAATTACTAATAATATCCCATCAATTATTAAAAAGTTATTGTTTTTTTTTTTTTCAAATCAGTAAGTTTGCTTTCATTTGAATGATCATCAAGTTTTCATTATGATGAAAAAATAAAAATTAAATAGATGTACAAAGTACTTTTGATCACATCAAATAACATTTTAATATTATTATAGGAGACTTTAATCCTAACAACTGAAAGATGAAAATTCTATAAATACATTTGGAACTACCAAAAATGACAGAAACTGATGAAATTGCAGAAAAAAATATATACATCATGATTATTTTTTTGATAAAATTATTAAACAAAAATAGACATAGAAGCATCTAGTTAAAAACACATGAGAACTCATTATATTTTTACAATTAATAATACATATTTAGATTGTATTCATTAGAGGAAATAATATAAAACATTGTGTTAATGCAAAAGTATAAGAAAATGAAGACTGTTAAAAAAATACTATTAACAATTGGTATTTCTTATCTTCATAAACTCTTTAATGAATACAAAATATATCTTAAAAATAATTTTAAACTTTTAATAGACCAGGAAAATTATTGAGTCATAAATGAAATCAATAATAAATACTGATATTGCACTAAAACAAAGAAAACAGATATAAAAAGTTATTCACCAGTAAATGTTTAACTAAGACAAGATAATGTATAAAGAAAACAATGAAAGTATTTAAAAATTATCCATTAAAAATATTAATATCTAGAATTATATAAAATGATAAAAAAGAGTAATGATGCTATTAGAAATTATGATTGTAACATGGCAAGGAAAGCTATTGACTAGAATAAAAGTTTCAATATAAATCAACTTCTTGATATTGGAAAAAATGTGATTTCAGAATTAAAAGAAAAAAATAAAACTGTTATTTAAAAAAAAAAGAATGTCATCATGAAATGTGAGAAGAATTTTACAAATAATTATATTGTAATAAAAAGCAGAAACATAAAGAAACCATTACAAGTACAACTTCTTTAAAAGTCACTATTTAAATAGAAAGCTATAAAGAAGGGGAAATTTCATTATTGGAAGTATTATTAATAGTTTTTTTAAAAAAATCAAAGGAAAAATAAAATTTTTATTAATAATAGTATTTATCAAATACTAAATTACAAACATGTATTAAATGATAAAACAAATACAGTAATGATATTGATATTTAAGAAAGATAATAAAAAAGAATATTAAAAATTACAGATCTACTACTTTTCCATTAGATCTACATAAAAAATTTAAAACATATAATTGCAATTCATATATAAAGAAACCAAAAAAAAAAAAAAAAAGAAAACCAAATTGGTTTTAAACTCAAGCAGCTGTATATTAAATAGTGACAGTAAGAAGGTATATATTAATAAGGATGTATCGCAGAATCATACCTTATATCCAAAACTTTTTAAAATAGTTTTACAATAAATATTTTGTGAATGGAAATAGAATTATATATATACATAAATGCATAAATATTATTTATGTCATCTAAATTGTATAGATCATGTGTTTGGTTTTTTTTTTTTTTTTTTGCCAATATTGTTTCAGAATTTTTGCAAATGTGGCAGAAGTTATTAGCTAAAAAAATACTAATACATAATAATAATAAAAATGATAATAAATATTTAATAATTATCAATTAGAAATAGTTAGTTATGATAAATATCTTCTCAGATTATTTATGCAGATGAGAACATAATGTATTAAGTTAATCAACTTGGAAAGAGAGCTTTTGGTAGAAATAACAATACAAAAAAAAAAAATATGTCAAAGTATTTCTAAAAAAAATTTAGTAGATTGGGTTGTTCCAAATTTTACATATGTATATAACTTGGATACTTAACAGAAAAGCAATATTCATATTTTATACTACCTAATGAAGTATAGAGAAATGCATGTGGGGAATAGCAAGAAAAATTGCAAACAATTATCTCTGATATCATTGAAAAAATAAGAGACTAAAGTGGAACTTGGTTGAACATGTTGCTTAAAAAATAATAATAGATAGACAAATGGAGTCTTAAACAGATTATAAAAGATCTAAAGAAATATTTTGTATATGGATGAATAAAGTAATAAAAAGGTATCTAGTTAGCTTATGTGGAGAAAGGAGATGATCAGATAAACTGGGTTAAATTTATATAAATTGTGTCTTGCAAATAATTTTTAATGATTAAAAATTATAATAATGATTTTATTATGTGCATTATTTAATTAAATAATCAAATTTATCCAACTTCAATAAGTTGTCATTATAAAACTTAAATTTTCTTGCAAATAACATATAATTATACTATAGTTTCAATTTATGAACCATGGGCTGACATCTTATTGTTTGTTTGGAGAAAAACATTTCTAATAAAAAAAGTCCTGACTTTATATTT
This sequence comes from Epiperipatus broadwayi, assembly GCA_028023455.1. Classification (NCBI taxonomy): domain Eukaryota; kingdom Metazoa; phylum Onychophora; class Udeonychophora; order Euonychophora; family Peripatidae; genus Epiperipatus; species Epiperipatus broadwayi. The sequence continues at coordinate 4,335,137 of JAQFVV010012423.1, forward strand.
GATTATTTTTATGAAAAAAGTATTAACTTGAATAAGTATAGTAATTATATGTATATTCTCATTTATTTATAAATACATGATTCCACATTTATTATTAAAAGGTTGCATTGACAATAATTTGAAATTGTTGATTGTTATTGATAATGGGATTGTCTAAGTTTTGATTGTTTTGTAATTATATATATATATGTGTGTGTGTATGTATAGGGTCTATAATAGACAATGTAATTATAAGGGACTTGAACTCAGACTTTCAAACTCCCCACAGTCATCCAATCATCTCAGTGTATATTGGAGATTATTTATCTTTTTCACTTGCATGTGGTCATGTGTATCAGTTGTATTAGATGGATTGGTTAACTGTGAAGTCTCTGAAAGTCTGAATTCAAGGCCCTTATAATTACATTAAATCTAGTATAGACAATTTACATATATTTAAATATTACATATTCAGCTTGTATTCTGATCATCCCTTTTCTGTATAATTAAATGGACATATTAAAGTTCTATATATTAGGGGTCAGATTGATTTATTATCAACATGGTTATAACAATAATATTGGCATCATCATGATCTTTGATCCATTTATTCTTGGATTTTCAATGATGGATGGCTGAAGAGTTGGAGAGTGAAAAAGATTGAAGCTTATCCTTTAAAGTTTGAAGATTTGCTATCTTAATATAAACTGTGCAGTGACTGTATATATATATATAATATATATATATATATATATATACATCCAACATATATATATATATATATATATATATGTTGGAGACAATGATCTGGACCAACTAATGAATGCTAGTTCAGCATGAAATATGTATATTGTTCATTTATCCTTTTCACATGTATGTGGTCATGTGTATCAGTTATATAAAATAAATGAATAACTGTGGGGAGATTGAAAGTCTGAGTTCAAGCTTTTTATAACATATATAATAAATTAGGTTTGATGTCTGTATTCTTTTTGAAATATATGTAATATTTAAATCAATATATATATATATCAAAATACAGTAAAATTCACAAAAATTATAGTTATTTTTAGAAGTACTTTCGACAATACATATTGTAGTCTTTATGAACTATATAACATTGAATAATCAAAATGAGACATTCTTTTGCAATACCCATAGTTCAATGTAGATTTACTTCTCCCACAATTCTGTTATTTTTAACATTTGATGATTGCCTCATTAACATTTGATGATTTTTTGAAATCAACATAGACTCTTTTATTTTACATTTATTATAGAAAATATCAAGAAATTAAAATATATCATAGATATGTAGATGATGTTTTTATTTGTGGAAAACATGATATAATAATCAATTTATTTAATGAATTAAATCAGATTAAGAATATAAATTATAACTCAAGAAAAGTACAATTCCATAAAATTCTTAGATATTCAAGTTATACATAATGAATACAATTTGGATTATTTTACGTCAATTAAACAAATTAAAAGTAAGGTTTTATTCCATATAAATTACATGTACCTATAATTCATAAGTTGTCTGGATTAAAGTCATTCTTATTTTGAAACGAAAAAATATGCAAATATTTTAATGAAAAAGAGAAAAATGTAAATTTATTCGTTAATGATTTGTTGAAAAATTGTTATAATAAATATGCTATTACTATTATTATTAAAAACTTTTAAAAGGAATCACCAATATAATAAAACTAAAAATGAAAATAATATCAAAGTGGAATGGCTTCTAATGCCATTTATATCAGATGAGCAGGTCGAGTTTATTAGGAAAATTTATAATGGTTTATGTCATATTGTTTTTTTCTCAACAAATAATACAAATAGATTACTTAATAATTCTAATATTCAAAATTCAAATTTTAATCAAAATTGTATTATATATAAATAGATATGTAAATGTGGCTTAGCTGTTTTTGCAAATAATGCTTTAGAGCTTCAGAAAATGTTGCAGGAGTTATCAGATGAAAGTAGGACTAAAGATAAATGTTAAAAAGATCAAAGTAATGTTTAAATTTCTCAAAATATGAAAATAAAAGATTGATTATGATGAGTTAGAAGAAGTTAACAGCTACAAATGCATTGGTCAGATTATTTATACAGATGTAAATATAATGAATCAAATTAATCATAGAATTAAACTTGGTTGGAGTGCTTTTGGTAGAAATGACTTGATACTAAAAGGAAATATATTTATGTGTTTGAAAAGGAAGATTTTTAATAAGTGTTGTACCAGTTCTTTCTTATGGATCTGAGATTTGGACATTTACTAGAAGAGCAATACAGAGCCTTCAGACCATTCAAAGAAGTATGGAGAGATGCATGTTGGGAGTAACAAGAAGAGATCGAAAATGCAATATATGGGTATAAAAGCAAACAGGTGCTTTTGATCTCATTGAAAAATTTAAAAAGACTGAAGTGGAGTTGGGCTGGACATATTCTAGAAGAGAGTTACTAGATGGACAATTGAAATCTTAAACTTGATTCCAAGAGATTGTAAAAGATCAAGAAACAGATGGCATGTGAAATGGATGGATGAAATAAGAAAGTGTGCAGGGGTGATGTGGAAAAGAGAAACTATAGATCACAGAAAATGGATTGAACTTGGAAAGAACTTCATCCTGCAGTGGACTGATAATGGTTAATGATGATGATGATAATAATGAAATGTGACTTACTATATATTGGTGAATCTAAATGTATATTGGAGAAGAATAGAAGAGCATATGTTTTTCTATAATAGAATTCAAAAAGATGTAAAAAACCTTCATCATCTGTTATATTTGATCGTAATAAATCTTGTCAATATGGATTTAAATTTGATTACAGAAATATAAAAATTATGCAAATTGAGCATTGCCACAATAAACGTAAAATAAAAGAGGCTATATTGATTTCAAGAAATCGTCAAATATTAATGAATCGGCAATCATCAAATGTTAAAATAACAGAATTGTGGGAGAACTAAATTAAATTGAAGTATGGGTATTGAGAAAGGATGTCTCATTTTGATTACTCAATGTTATATACTTGACAAAGACTACAAGATGTATAGTTAAAAGTGCTTATAAAAATAACTATAATTTATGTGACTTTTACTGCATTTTGATATATATATATATTGATTTGAATATTACATATGTATGTATATTTATAAAGCATCAAATGGTTTACCACTTGGAATGACATCCAAAACCAGATAATTGTTAACTTTATTAAATAATTATTTAGGTAAGATTATTGTTTAGTTTGTATTTTTTATCTTGCTTTTTAAATATATTATCAATTAAAATGAAGTTTACTGTGTTGAGTATTTAGTGTATGTACATGTATAGTTGGAAAAGTCTTAAATATATTTCGCATTATGAACATTACTTATTATTATATTTTTTAACAATACAAATTAAGTTTTTTTTTACTTCATTTTACTTTATAACAACAATGTTTTTATTTTTATTTTAAGCCACTTTTTTTTTTTTTTTAGAAGTGCAGATGTTATTTTATATTATCGCTGATTAAGTACGTATTTCTGCTTTTTTTTTTTTTTCATATGTCATAGCATCAGCCGGGACGCGAACCCACAACCGTCTGCAACCAACTACTTGCTTGCATGACGGCTGCGATACCTCTCGGCTAACAACGCAAGTCACGTATTTCTGCTTTACTGTCAAAAAACATCCATTTAAGCTGACATTATCATTTAAGAAACAAGCCTTTAATCACCAATTTTGAATGAAATTTTAATTCGACCTATCATGAATGTCAATTTTAAATAACACAAAAAAGATACATTCTTTATTAGCACTATTATAGTTATGAATTGCACTTACATTGAAAATTAATATATATATTTTAAAAAATAGAACATTAATAGAGAAGAAGAATTTATTATTTACAAAAAAAAATATTTATGTAATTTACTTTCTTATCATTGTAAAAAAATGTGTCTCAGTTAGTTTATATTTTTCAAAATATAATAACGCTCAATTACTACATTATCTACAATGCAAAAACAAAATCTTCAAATAATTAAAGTTGAAATTGTAATTTCATATTAACTAACAAATTTTAATTGATATAAAATATATGTTAATTTACGTTAGTTTATAGTTTTATTTAAACCAAAGATTTTTTTTTTTTTTAATATTCTTTATTGTTTTTTTTTTTTTTTAGTGCAAGGGGAAATGATTTTAAAAAAAGTATATAATCTGATTTTTTATTTAATTATGCGTTGATTGGCGTATGTGTTAGCTGGTAAAAATAAAAAATAATTTAACTTAAAGCTATCTATAATAAAAATAATTCTACTGTTACAAATAGTAATATGAAGTTATAAATATGAAAACTACTATTAAAAACGTCGCTTAGACTTATTTTATAAATTTACTCAGTTTTTGCAAATATAGATAGTATAAGTACATGAACACTCAAAATCTAGGTGTCATCTTAAATTTTTATTTCTATGTCAATAAATTACGGCGACATCACTCTCCATTAGCAGCAAAATGAGTTTGATAAAAAAATTTGTTGCCGCGATGGATTAAATTTGTTCATAAAAATTCTCAGTTGAATCAAAGTTTAGAAATTCTAAAATAATTTGGACATTTTTTTTAAATAAGCAAACAAATTAACACCTAAAATGCAACGCTAAAAGAACTTTCCCCATTAAAAAAAAACATCCAAAAAAAAAGTTGTATAATTATATATAATATAAAACAGCCAATAAAAAGAAAAGAACTAAAATTTGTTTGTTTTTTTAATATGCTAAGTACAAACTTTAGCTAAACATGTTATATATCACTTCTATATATATATAATAGTTATTTTTTCAGTTCTATATTAATAAATTAACTGGTTGGTTATATTGGAGATCATTTATCTGTTTCGTGTGTGTGTGGTCATGTGTATCGGTTTATGAGATAAAGTCGATAGTTGAAGGAAGCTTGAAAGTATGTGTTCAAATACTACAATTAATAATAATACATTTTTAATTACTTGAAATTTTTTTATGGCTGAACACATAAACACAAATTGTGTGTTTGTGTATATATAGATTATAATATGTTTTAGGAATGTTTATATGGAAATATTAGCCTGATAGTTTTACTTTCACTCTTACGATTGGACAGTTAATCTTGAATAGGATTACTGGTCTTGCAAGAGCTTTTTAGTTAAATATAAACTCCACATACTAAATATTTCCATATATATATAAACTAATTCTAATATTCTCATGGATAAATGAATTTATAATATTCTTTCTGGGAGCATGTAATAAAATAAGTAGCTGGCATTTCAGTATAGTAAGAAGTACTTTCCTCAGAGCTGCTTCTTTCTCGAAAAAAAAAGCTCTGAGGAAAGCACTTGTTATTGTACTGAAATGTCAACTATTTATGTATTAACAAATGTAAATATATTAAATTTATTAAACTCTAGCAGATGATCTAATAATAACATGAAAGATTAAAACCTTCAACAGAAGTGCCTTAAAATGCTTATGTGACAGCCAATCAGATATAATAAAGACTGTACATGGAACTCTCAATTCAAGAACACAAGCCCATCTTTTTCTCATGTTCTGTCTTGTGTTCTTGAATTGAGAGTTCCATGTGCAATCATTATTATATCTGATTGGCTGTCACATAAGCATTTTAAGGCATTTCTGTAGAAGGTTTTAGCCTTTCACATTATTATTTATATATTATATTTTTATTATACAAATGCTCCTGGCAATAATACTATGAATATATATTGTGGCCTGTCTATAGGTGGTACGACCCTAAGCAGAGTTTCCAAGTCCCTTATATTAGGCCCTACTTGGATTCGGGTTAGGTTCTATTAATAAACTTACTATATCCTGACCATTTTCTTTAACTATAACAATTGAATTTAGATAAGATTAGTATTTACCCCATGTTACTTTGACATGAGTAAACATTTCTAAAATAAGATATGTTTTAAATATAATCAATATGAGACTCATTTACCTATAAACAGATCATATCCCCTTAGCATTAAACAAATACAATGGCATAAGAATACCCAGATACTCCTCCTTATTAAGTATCTACATACTCTTATGACTAACAATAATATATAATATATTATTTTATATTTATAACTATTAAGTTTTAATTCAATCACTCATTAAATTAATCTGTTAGATAATTACAGATAAACTTTGATTCATATTATGTTTAATAATTAAGATTGGCAATAATCACAAGAATAACTTTAAAATAAGGAGATCTCGGGAAAATCATTGATTTATTAATTCTTCATACTACCTATGGAATATCAAGAGGGATTTAACAATTTCCATGGATAGTGTACAAATTAAGAAAGGCTTATAATTTAAATTCATAGTCAAGCTTTATATGTATGTTCTTTAATACTGAATATTAAAATAATATTATTAACTAAACTGTGATTAACAATAAGAATTTCACTAATAATTAATGTATCATTTAATTTTATATTAATAAATACACTTTAATAATTGGCAATGTCATCAATGACCTATGGGATCAAGGCAGCATGTAACAAGTAAAAAAAATCTTTACTAAGAGATTTATGCTTATTAAACTGTTAGATTTGCTTTAAATTGAATTGACTTTTCATTTTAATTTTGACTGTACATTTTAAGTTGTGTGATGTGGTGAAAATGAGCCCAGAAAAGATATGCAGCAATTGGAATTTAATAAAAAATTTAAAACAATAATTTTAATAATATTCATTACAAATGATAATAAACATTTCCATTAATATCAAATTTAAAATAACATAACAAAATAATACATATATATATTATAATAATAATAACAACAGAAAATTAATCTTTGGAGTATTATTATCAAACAAAACTAATGATTTCCCATTATATGTTGAGATATTTATCCCTATGTATGTGAACTATATATCACATATTCAGTTTATTTAACAATCATTTTTTTTTCCATTCATGGTTCGTTAGTTTAACCTCTACATAATAGTAGTACTTGATGATTAAGTAACAATACAAAAAATAAATGAGAACATAGGGTTATAATTCTGGAGGTTGGTAAGCAAACAAAATTACTACTTTTATCTTTCACATAAGAACAAAATCATTATTTTTTAGTTTATCCATTTGTACAGTTAAATATAACCTGCTCTTTGGAGTATGTATATAACATTTTAAATACCCTTTTATACTAAAATATCGAGTATATTTGTTTATTTAAAGGATTCATAATCTTTAAACTTAACTGATTTATTAAATAATTAATATAACAACACTTGAATTAATTCCATATTAAATGATTTAGTTCTCTTCCCCTCCCCTATTATACTAACAAATCATAGATTAAAAATATAAATACCAACATTAGAAAGAAGTTCTCTTTTAAACTCTCAGCTAAAGTATAAGAACACTTTTAAATTTTCTAGTTGTTCTACACTCCATAAACTTATTAGAACGTTTTTATTTTTCCTTATTTTTTGAAGATTCTGCTTATCCGAAGATTCGCGAGGTATTTGAGTTACTGCAACAATAATCCTTTGTTTTTGTTCGTTGTTTACTAATAAAAATTTATTTGTGGCTTGCCTTACTTATTTTAGATGATACATATTTCTCTCTATAATAAAAGGCACACTTATGATTTCACTTAAGAATGTGTCATGTCACATTTTTGGCTCCAAATAAATAATTCTATCTCACATTGTAATTAAGATTTTATATACATCCAGAATAATAATTAACACTTTTCATTTATTACTAATTTAGTTCCATTAAATTTTAAATATATATACTTAACTGTTTCCAAGAGATTTACTATTCTTTTATCTATCCTTACTGGATATTTACGGTGTTTATTTATTTCCTTTTGTGTATTACTGCAGTTCATTTTCCCTATGGCACAATTATTGTTATTTTTCTGTGAATATATTCGTTGATTATTCATCTCCGATTATTTCTTCAATACTTATTAATTTTCAAGAGATTATTGGGAATTCTGATTATTGACTTGCCCAGTAGAAAAATGCTTAATTTATTCCATTATTTTAACAACAGAGCTTATAATTATCCATGTATATTGATGTAGATTTGTAAATTGTAAGGTTTTAGGAATTTTTAATCCAACTTTGTTTTTTTTTAAAAAAAAAAAAAATATCACCAAGAAAAAAAAAACTTAGTTACTTATACTTTACGATCAAGAAGCTCTTTGTTTCCCCCCCCCCTCTCTTGAATTTTATATTCCAAGATTGTTTGAAAGTCTTTGATTGGCTAATATTTTCCCACTTTTTTCTATGAAACAATTATTTATTTTGAAAGTTTTTGGTTTATTATTTTAAAATGACCAATTTTCCGTTTTTTTTTTTTAAATATTAAAATACAATATTTTTAGAAATTAAATAAAGATAGAATTTACTGTTTTAATTTTAAATCAGTATTTTGTAAAATTAAACCTTATTTATTTACTTTTGAATATAGCAAGATTTGAAGATAAATAATTTCTATTTTTAAAATCAAATGCGCACAACCAATAATTATTCCTCTTTGTAACGCATTGTGTTTACAAAATTACAATTTAAACTTCACTGGTTTTAAATACTAAATAATATTAATTGTTCATCCATCTGCATATATACGACTCTGTAGGTTATTTTCTATATGTATTTTGAGTTAAAATCATTTATAAATTTCTATTAGTTAAATTCGAGTTCAAACCCTATGATCTAATATTTCATTATTGTCTTCTTTTAATAAGTAAATATTATTGGATTTGTAAAATTTAAAATTATACACCAAAATCCTATTTTAGAATAGTCTGAGCTAATAAAAAGTGCACAACATATATATATAGCAAAATAATTCCCATGAATTTTCACATGGAATCACATTAAATTTATGACAATTAATTTTCTTGATAATTTCATCACCAACACGACTATCACCAGGAATCATTTTAAATGAATTTTGAACAGCTGCCATTAATTCAAAACTATAATCATTCCAAGTAATACTGACATATTTAGCTCTGTGACTTAAAATGTATTTCTGAATCAAATGAATCTTTTTATTTGACAAATTAACAAAATTTATGTCATTATAATTTTGTGGATACAGCTTATTAAATAAAAAATCACTTTTTCCCAAATTTATTACATAATTTTAGATCAAATAATTTAAATCCATTTTCACAAGCAATTTCATATTCATCCCAAGAATATAATTCATTTAAAATTATTCAATGTTCAATTGCTTTCAAATACCTCCAAATATCAAAAACTTTTTTTTTTTACATTTCGTAACTATATCATTTAAAACTATTGATTTCAATTTATCCATACATCTTAGTATACACACACACATGTATATATATATATTGTAATGGAACCTATAATTCAGAGCCTCACTTGGATGCTCCAAATGTAATGGAATGTAAGGTAGCCCATGTTTGGTCAAGCCAAATGTAATGGATCGTACTTGCTACATTCCATTTAAATTGAAGAAAGACAAAATTATCCCGGTTATATAAAAAATGTAATGGAAACTATATGGTAGCTCATAATTAAGCAAGTTAAATGTAATGGAATGTATATGAGTTATTCCATTTATATTAAAGAATGAAGAAAAACAAACTTGTTCCAATTATATTTTAATAAATTGTTTAAATTGCCCTCCCAGCTAGCTTTATATAAAACAAATCTAAAATCATACTAATCAATGAGATCTTTCATTATAATTTATCTTTTAGGTTGATGTGACTAACTAATCAAATATGTATATCAAAAATAAAGGGACTTTTATTAAATTCAAATATACACATCTACTATATAAATTTATGTACCTCTAAATATGTGTATGAATAATAATATATGTAAGTGACCTACAAACCAAGTAATAAATGAAATAAGAAATTATCTTTTATTAAGTCGTAAATTTAATTAATTTACTAATAACTTTGGCATTAAGAAAATAAGAATAATATAGTATCGATCTTTAAATAATTACAAAGGCATTATTTATAAAAATAAATAGCACATCTTTATTTTATGTTATCGTTTGACTTTAAATAATATTAATGTTTCAATATTAATATAAACAATAAATATATAAAGACATATTTCTGCCTAATAGTTATAATATAAAGATAATAATTAATATATAGTACCTCAACTTATAAATTATATTTTCAGATTTTAAAATTATTTAAATATTTATCTTAAACATCATCTGTTATACGTTTAATGTTATAATAAAACAAGACGCTTAAATTGATCATTCACAAACGTTACATTTTACAATGAAAAATAAAAAAATAAACAAAAAAAAAAAAATATATCAATCTCAAAAATATATATATCCACACATCACTCATATATATATAAAATTATTAAATACCTTTTTTTAAAAGTTCACTTAGTTAATTGTCCTTTTAAGAATTAATTTAGTCCATGAGTTTTTTCATCTGTATATTTTTTTATTTTTAGAATGCATTCTATTAAAAGACGACGAAACGATTTCATTAAAGAAGATTATTAATTCTTGAATATATGCATATTTTATTAAAATGTTAAATCCAGTACATCAATTACAATTACTTTCAGATTAGAATTAAATTGACGATAATACATTTAAGATAGCTATACCAGCTTTTAACTCCAGACGCGATGAAATTTATACGTTGAAAATTTTAGTTGTTCCATTGAAAAATTGCTTTAGAATATATGAAAGCGATGATGATGATGCAGCCCTAGCTGCGATATATCCTTATTACCCCGTCATAATTTATATGTTTATTACAAAATATATACGTTACTTCAGTATTTTAAAATGGTAAACTTTAAAGAAATAAAATGTAATAAAATTCTATCCTTCAGTTGTTTGTTCTATATCCCATTTTTAATAAGCAATAATCCTAATAATGGCTTCCTTATTATTGTCGCATGGTTTCATGCCAGCAGATGCTATTTTAAAACTCATGTTATATATATATGTTCTCTTTTACAACAATTAACATCAAAATAAAAATAAAATATCAAGTATACATATAAAAAGTATCAAATCGAAAATTTGACATCTTTTAAAATATACATAAATAATTATTTATTGCATTTAATAATCATTATAAATAAAATAATCTTTTTTTATAATTAATAATTTATATGTCCTTATTTATTTTAATAATTAAATGTTTATAACGATGTACTATCAATATATATAAATAAAATAATAACTTCAAATAATAACTATATTTAATAAACATAAAAGAAAAATTTAAATATTTCATATGTAAACTTCAACTTAAAGAGATTTTTTTTTTAATAACAAATAACAAATTTTTAAAATATAAATATCGACCTATTGATATTTACAATATATAATAAATAAAATGTCCGTTAATTAAAAACAAAATTATAATTATAATTGAAATAATAAATTTAACGGTTTACAAACTATTACAAACAATCCTTAAATCCACAGAAGTACTTTCGGTTAATTTCTTAAACCTGCCTCAACTCTCGTTAAATTCAAATTTAATGGCAGTTGAGGCAGGTTTAAGAAATTAACTTAAAGTACTTCTGTGGATTTAAGGATTGTTTGTAATAGTTTGTAAATCATTAAATTTATTATTTCAATTATATATTATAATTTTGTTTATATTTACAATTTATATATATATATATATATATATATATATATATATATATATATATATATAGCCACTGCAAAAAAGAGGATATATAAATTGTAAATCAAAAGTACCAATGATGCATAAGATGGCACATTTTAGATCTTTTTTGTTTCAGAATGAAAAATTATGACATTACTAAAGTGGTAAACTGAAAAATATTGAAATATTTTCCAAAGAATTGCTTGATGTTGGTTATAAAATGGAGCAAATAAACAAAACTTTATGTCAATTTAAAAAAATTTATAATGATTTAAAGGAAATGAAGATTCATAGTAAACAATGGATATCTATTCCATTTATTTCAAATTCACAAGTGAATTTTTTAAGGATATATATAAAAATTTGTTTAATGTTTCATTCTATGATCCAAACAATATTAATAAATTAGTCAATAGTTCTAAGGATGCCATATCTATCAAGCAGAAAAGTAATATTATATATCAAATTTTTTGTGATTGTATGCTATCATATATAGTTGAATCTAGGTGCAGTATTGAGAAGAGATTGAGGGAGCATGACTTGTTATATAAGCGTGTAAAAAGTAAACATAATGGTGATTTAAAGACTCCTTCAGTTTTCTCTGATTATGACAAAACATGTAAATATAAATTTAAATTTGATTTTGAAAATGTGAAAATTCTTCATGAAGAGAGAAACCATAGTAAAAGAAAAATTAAAAAGGCAATTTTTACAAACAGGAATAAAATGCATTTAATAAATCGACAAGCTGCTAACATTAAAATACGAGATTCTTGAGATTTAAATTGATGACATTTGCTTCTGCTTTTTTTTTTAATTTAATGGCAGTTAAGGCAGGTTTAAGAAATTAACCGAAAGTACTTCTGCAGATTTAAGGATTGTTTGTAATAGTTTGTAAACTGTTAAATTTATTATTTTAATTATAATTACAATTTTGTTTTTAATTAATGAACATTTTATTTATTTTTTATATATATAATGAAATAACTACTGTTCTATTTATAAGTAATTACAAAAAAAGAATTGTTCAAGAATGGTGAAATTTCCAAACAATTTATTGGTAGTTTGAAAAATTTTATTGACATTATGCAAGAATCTATCTTACAATTTTCAATTTCAAGTTTATCACCTATATCTGCATTAAACTGCATAGCACTATGCCATTTCTATTACATAATAATAAATATCCATGACATTTCAAATTTACTATAGATCAATTTAGAACTAAATATTTATTTTGCAGAAATTTAACATCAGCAACAAATAATATATATTTTTGAATTTATAAGACATTTTAATTTGCTGCTTTTTTTACAGTAATTAGTATTAAATATTCTGTATGAAATAAAATTAATAGATAACGTTTAGAATTAGATTAGTCAAGCCGAATATAAAGTTGACAGTAGTTTATTTATTACATTATATATATATAAATTATAACTTTTGGGGCTGTACCATGCATTATTTTCCATTAAACACTGATATTTCGATGGACTAGCATTCACCATTATCAAGATTAACTTTTGAAAAAAAAACCATTAGATATTAAATAATAATGTGACTGTGTGTGAGATGAGACATGAGATTTAACTTGAAGTTCTATTTCTTGAGAAAGATATTCCTTATCAGATAATTTAAAGAATATCTTTCTCAAGAAATAGAACTTACAAAAAAAATATTCGGCTTTTTATTAATTATAATAAAAATATAATTTGTAAGGTTTTATATAACATTAATACTAAAAAGAAAAAAGAGGATAGAATTGACAATTCTTTTTTTAATCGAGTAATTTTACCTTATATTAAAGGGGTTACTGATAAATTCAGTAGAATATAATCTTGTTTTAATATAAAGACTACTTTTTCTACTGGTAAAAAAATTGGTGATTTTTTGTATAAACCTAAAGACGGTATATTTTGGGAACACCAAGGAGTTTATGAAATTCTGTATTTTCAGTGCTCAAGAGGTTATGTGGGTCCTTCTAATAGAAGAATAAATGTCAGAATTAAAGAACATAGAAATGCTTTTAATCAAAAAATTAGCACATCAGTTTTTACTTCCCATTATTTAGAAACTGGTCACAAACCTGATTTTGACAATACAAAAATACTTGCTAATTTGGAAAGATATGATTTAAGAACCATGAGAGAGTCAATTGAAATATTAAAGAGACCTACTGGTTTAAATAGGGCTGATGAAGCACAATGTATTTCAGCTATGTGGAAACCTCTCATTTTATCTAATATTAACTAAAAATTAATAGGTGAAAATACTGAGGGAAATAAATATTTTGATAAGCCTCATATTGTGAATGCTGAACTACTTCAAGTTGAATCTCATGTCTCATCTCACACACAGTCATGTTATTATTTAAGATCTAATGGTTTTTCTTTCAAAAGTTAACCTTGATAATGGTGGATGCTAGTCCATCGAAATATTGGTGTTTAATGGAAAATAATACAAGGTACAGCCCAAAAAGTTATAATTTATCTACATCATACAACCATGAAAACATTATATATATATATATATTGTAAATATCGATAAGTCGATATTATATTTTTAAATTGTCATTTGTTATTAAAAAAAAAAAAATCTTTTTAAGTTGATGTTTACATATGAAATATTTAAATTTTTCTTTTATGTTTATTAAATATAGTTATTATTTGAAGTCATTATTTTATTTATATATATTAATAGTACATCATTATAAACATTTAATTATTAAAATAAATAAGGACATATAAATTATTAATTATAAAAAAAAAATTATTTTATTTATAATGATTATTAAATGTAATAAATAATTATTTATATGTATTTTTAAAGATGTCAAATTTTCAATTTAATATTATATATATATATATACTTGATATTTTATTTTTATTTTAATGTTAATTGTTTTAAAAGAGAACATATATAACATGACTTTTAAAATAGTATCTGCCGGCGCATGGAACGATAGCAACAACAATAAAGAAGCCATTATCAATATATTATTATTGGAATAGATATAGAACAAACAACTGAAGGATAAAATTTTGTTACACTTTATTTTTATAAAATTTACTTAGCTTCAAAATACTGAAATAATATATATATCTTATGGTAAATACATAAATTATGGCAGGTTAATCAAGAATCGCAGCCAGGAGGCTGCATCATCGCTTTCATTTATTTCAAAGCAATTTTCAATGGAACAACTAAAAAAAATTCAATGTATAAATTTCGTCGCGTCTGGAGCTGAAACTTGATATAGCTATCTTAAATGTATAATCGTCAATTTAATCATAATCTGGAAGTAATTGGAATTGACATGCTGGATTTAACCTTTAATTTGTTTATTTATTTTTTAAAAAAAGAAGGAAATTTTAAAACGGATAAAATATGCATATATCTAAGGATTAACAATTTTCTTTAATATAATAATTTCTTCGCCTTTCGAAAGAATGCATTCTAATAACAAAAGTAAACGGATACAAAGAACTCATGTAATAAATTAACTTTTTTGGAAATGAAAATTAGCTAAATGAACTTTAAAAGGTATTTAATAATTTTATATATGTATGAATAATATATAAATATATTTTTGAGATTGATATATTTTTTTTTATTTACTTTTATTTTTCATTATAAAATACAACGTTTTATAAGTAGTCAATTTAATCATCTTGTTTTATAATAATATTAGACATATAACAGATGTTAGGATAAATATTTAAATAATTTAAAATCTTAAAATGTAATTTATAAGTTGATATTGTATATGAACTATTATATTTATATTATAATTATTAGGCAGAAATATGTCTTTATATATTTAATCTATATATACTTATTACAAGTATATACACATAGTTATTCTTTGTATTTATATTTAAAACATCAATATTATTTAAAGTTGAACTATAACATAAAATAAAGGATGTACTATTTGTTTTATAAATAATGCCTTTGTAATTATTTAAAAGAGCGATACTATATTATTCTTATTTTCTTTTAATGCCAAAGTTATTATAAATTAATTGAATTTATAAATAATAAAAGATAATTTCATATTTCATTTATTATTTGGTTTGTAGATCACTTACACATATTATTATTCATTCAAATATTTGGAGATACATAAATTTACATAATTAGATGTGTATATTTGAATTTAGTAGAAGTCCCTTTGTTTCTGATATATATATTTGATTAGTTATTCACATTAACCTTAAAAATAAATTATAAAGATAAATCTCATTGCTTTGCATGATTTTAGATTTGTTTTATGTATAGCTAGCTGGAAGGGCATTTAAACAATTTATTTAAATATAACTTGAATAATTTTGTTTTTCTTCATTCTTTAATTTTAATGGAATACTTAATAGACGTTCCATTATATTTAGCTTGCTCAATCGTAAGCTACCAAATAGTTTCCATTACATTTGGCTAGTCCAATCATGGGACTGCCACATATAGTTTCCATTACAATATATATATATATATATATATATATATATATATATATATATATATATATATATATATATATATATATATATATATATATATATATATATATATATATATATATATATATAGAAGCACTGTTCAAACATCAGGTATCAGCTATACATCATGGCACAGCAAATAAAAAAAATAAATGCAGATACATTGACATTAATTCATACACAAACTATTAGTACAATGTTAGATAGGACAGTATGTACCTGATTAAAAAACTAAGACAAATTATTATAATCATAAGGCTAAACTAAAATCATAATTTTAAAAAAATCAAGTTATTCATAATATCAAACAAATTTTATAAGTTTTCTAAGCTAATAATGTGTAATCAACAGTGAATCTGGTTATGTTAAATGTAAATAAAGAGATAAAGTCATGTCATATAAATCATATTTAAGATCCTCATATCTGTTTATAAACAACTATGTCATAAATTAAATTAGTTAATGATATAACTGCTTGAACATATATATATATATTTATAACAATATATATGTTATAAATATATATATATATATATATATATATATATTTATAACAATTCACTAGAATAAAATTACAAAATTTTAATATATATATATATATTCTATTTCCAAAATATTCAATACTATAACATATAAATTGTCATTATTACACTTTCATCTAGGCATTAGCATAAGAAAATATATATAAGATGATAATTTTAAACCTTCCTCAATTATTTATATATTTTTGGTCATTCAATTATTGAAATATATAACGTAATAGCATAGTCGAAACATAAATTTGCATATAAAAATAAATTCTATTTCGATATTTGGATAGTGAAACCTCAGAAAATATTCTTATAATGCAAACATATATTAAAAACAGAGACCACATTTAAATTATTTTACAAATATAATTTTTTAAAAGGCAATTAATTATTTTTTGTTCAAATAGATCACTAACAATGTAAATGATGAAAGTGATTTTATATTTACAATTACCAGAAATCAAGCTTACATAAATTTAAATAACAAAACACTGTCAATTTGGAACAAATGAACAAAATAAATCATGAACTTAAACGAATGCACATATATAAATTATTGATTTAATGAAATATTAATTTAGTTAATATTAAAACATCATATGCACACAGTTTTTTAATATAAACAAAATATAAAACAAAAATATTATTAAAAACATTTCCCTTATTTTATAAACCCAAAAATAATCATAACTACTAATTCATTTATATAGTTAATTTATAAAATAGTATATAAGTATATTGTATTTTATCTTCAATAGTAAATTTCTTTACATTTTCACATTTTTTTATTTCTAGCACATTACAACATAAGTTTTCTTGGGTTATATTATTCCTTTTATATTGTACGCTGATATACAGCTACTTTTGACACTTTACTTTGAATATAAACACGTTTTTTCTTTTAAATAAATGGGTAATATGTTACATCTAACTTATTGGCATTCCTCTGTTTTTATAAAAATATTATAATGACTTATTATTCAATTATGCACTTTTATTCTGCATGTGTTACTTTATTTTTAAGTAAATTTGTTTGTTTTTTTTATGAAAAAGTAGTTATTTCAGTGCATATAGCAATATTTTAGACATTTCTCTTCTAGAAAAATGATAAAATTCTTTCCTTCCAAAATAGATAAATTCTTTAATGTCTTATTTGGCTCTTCACTTTCTTTATTATTAAGGTTATTAATAAAATAATATTCCTTAACAGATTTAAAAAAAAAAAAATTTAATGTTCAAAATTTTTATATTCTTTCTAAGATAACATGTTCAGATATTTGTGTTTTAATCAAAAAATAAAATTTCCCTCATTTTTTTCTAGAATAATTATGATATATTGACCAATGACAATTTTATATTATTTACCTAATTAGATATCCAACAACTATAACTTTAAAGGATTAAAATGTATCATTAAAACATTAAATATTTTTGAAATAAACTTTTGAAAATCAAAAAATAATAGAATTAATATTATTATTTTATATTTTAAGAATATAAAATAATTGTAAATATATAAATAATTAGTACAATATATAGTGTATGCATGCTTATCTAATCCTCTATTTCTTATAAATATCCAAGCAAAAAAGTAATTATACTATTCATAAGTGAAGTTGACAAAACATGTCTTGTTTGTCAATAAAGCAATGAAAATAATTTTTAGTTTTTAAATTAAATAATAATTATCTGATTATTTTAAATTGTAAAATCATCATGTATTTAATACACATGTATTCATAACCTTTAATTTTTCATAGATACATTATTTTTTTGTCTTAACTACATTAATTCTCTTTTCAGAAAAAATATTTTGCTGATATTTTTACATGGATCCAATTATTCATTTTCCATTAACATTTCTTTTACTAATCTTGTGTTTGATTACATTTTTTTATTTGAGGCTTGGTTTAAAACTTATTGTATTATACAAATCTTTTATGTTCCTATAATTTTTAATCATAAAAGTACTGTTACCATATGCTTGGAAATTTCAAATGATTTATCAAAAAGCTGTATTTTAGAGGCCTACTCTTGGATTTTGTTGACATGTGACCTTGAATAACAATTTATTACAAGTTTTATATGAAATTAGCATATGATTAAACAATTCACCAAGAATATTTTTATTGCTTTCTTAAGCTTCATATATTTTTATTTAAAGTCTCTCATGTTTTGATGCTTCAAAGAATTGTTTTTTTTCAGTGATTTAATGGATTTCTAGCATTATTGATCTACGCATTAATCGATCATATATTAATATTTCTCTTAACAATCTTACATTTGTGAATTTACTATGCTTATATTTCTATGATATGTGATGGTACTAGATATTATTAGTGTTATATATATATGAAGTTAGCCTAACTGTTATATTTGTTTTATATTTTCTACTCTCTCACACTCAGGCATAAAATTTTTATCACATTTTTCACTAATAGAAAAGAAAATATAATTTTGTATCAAGATTTTCCACTTTATAATTGTTGATTATTTATCAAATATCATTAATTATTTTAGTTTAGGATTTTCATCATAAGAAGGTAGCCTAATTTTAATATTATTATATAAACTATTTTGTATCTAAAATAGAATAATTAAGATTCAATTCAGGCAATTTAGTAATCTAGCTTTTTTACCAGAACAAATTAAACAACATATTTAATGTTTTGTTCTAAAAAATGATTACTATCATTACTATAAGCTATAAATTTATTATTAAACCTTTATTAATTTGCATCTTTTACTGGAAATAAAAAATTTCCAAAATTTAAACCACTATTTCAGTGGCTTTTATGATTTTTTTATGTATTCATTACTATTAGAATCTGAAGAGTCATAAAAATAGGTATTTTTTTTCATTATAAAAAACTAAAATTTATGGGCCATTGGGGTTGTATACAATCAAAAAAATATTTGTTTAAATATTATCTGCATATGGTATAGAAAGATTTTTTTTATTGTGTTTTGATAATCTTCACCAATTTTTAATTTAATATATATTTTTATATAGTAATGTCTGCCACCAAGGATAGAATGATATTATGTATACTGGAATTTTCTAGTGATTTTTTTAATTTGTGACCAATTTATTAGTCTTTTTTTTGTAAAGCAATTTTGTGTATATTTTTTCAAAGATCATAAACATTTGCAAGGAATCATTTTGTAGAACCAATTTATGAGCATTTTTTTTGCTTGGCCATCTCTTCTAAAATAATTTTAAATATGACTAATGTCCTCCAAAAAGCATAAACTTTGTCTGCTACATTACACCTAGGTCCACTATTGTAAATTAGAAGTGGCTGATTCCTTGTTCAATTCCATATTTATATTTATTTATATAATTGTTACCATTGGGAAGTCCTGCATGAAAATACAAATCATTTGCACTTTTCTCACAATGTTCCATTCTGTACATTAGTTCTTGATGTTCACATGAATGAAAGTTTTCCTCAGTAACAGTTTTAAAAATATTCATAAATTTACAAACTGAATAGACATAATCTCAACATTTTATTTCACTTACAGATTACTTTTTAAGACATATACTTTTCATATTCATTATTTCGTGGTTCATAGCAAGTTTTTCTTTATGATAATCTTCAATCTTTTGGATATCTTACTTAGATTTTCCCACTTGTCCTTCATATTTTATTTCTTTTATTTTTATTGCTGAGTCAATTTTATTGTGCCCTCTATTTCTTGTCTATATTTTTGGATCTATTTTAACATTATACATCAAATACACTGTGTTTTATTTTTAAATTCCATACAATACATTTCAATTTCTAATTGATATTTACTTTATTCTCACTTGGTTCTGTTTTAAATTATATATCTTAGAATGAATGTTTTACACACCTTCATTCAATTCTGTAATAAGACATAGATGGAGTCACCATTTCTCTTTATGTGCAATCTCTCTGGAACTCAAATTTAATGAATTATAAGCCTGGAGTACTGTCATTACCAATGCTCAAACTACTTTAAACTCCTAAAAACATCCATTTAATTTTTTATTAATAAAAATAGCAGTAAGATTCTATTAGCAAAACTATATTCTGGTTTTGGTACTTATTACCATGCCTTGACTTTTTTTATATTTTCTAGTTAATATAAGTAAGCTTAAATTGTTTACCTGAATGTGATACCTTTTTTGAGTGCTTTCATGTTTGTTATTTATATCATTTATTGATAGACTTGCTTTACCCAAAAGGTAATGTGTATTCTAATAGAAAAAAAATATAGTTGTTTCTAATTATAATAGTAAATTATTTAATGAAGTTTTTTTTTATCATGGCAAAATGATTTAACCATATCCAGTTCTAATGTTACTAACTTAATATTTTACAGAATGGACCTTGAATTGAATATAATTATAATTCACATAAGTTGGCATTTTGACTTCACTATAAAAAAGACAGTTATGAAGACATAGAGATACTATCTCTCAAAATTAATATCTCTGATATAAACATTAAAAGATATAACTCTAGGCACATGACAAAATTGAATTTATAATTAAATAAATAATCAACTTATTCATAATATGACACAAATGTTATAATATCTAGAATTAATGATTAATACAAACATAATCATCCATGAAAGGGATTGTGACAAATATAAATAAAAAAGAGAGCATAAAATGCATTTTGGACAGCTGAACACAAGTATATAATATTAATTTCTGTGGCATCAAATTATACATGTTACAAATAAATTAAGTTTAAGTCTCTGCACCTGATTGTGAATGATAATTTTTTATCTTCCTTTCAAGTACCCTTAATGGTAAGAGTGTGTATACATAAATATTAATGGTTATTACTATAAAATTTCACTTGCAACATTTCAATACTCTATGTAAATAATAATCATTATGTTAATTGCTTAAAGTAATAATAAGTAAAATATATAAATGATAATTCTAAACCTTCTACAGTTAACAATTATTCTTGATACATTCAATAAATAAACATCATAAACAAATAGCATAGTGATAGAAATTAAATGTAAAACTAATACTATTTTGCTTTTTAGATGATAAAAGTTCATAATGTAGTCTTATAAAATTAAAAAATAAGAGACCATATTTAAAGCCCTTTAACAAACTAGAATATTTTAATAGGCAATTAAGATATTCTCATAAAATATATACATTTACAACTGATGAAGATGGTTTTATATCTATAATTTCTAGGAATAAAACTTACATAGTAAAATAATTCATTGTTTATATAACAAAATTAATGCTAATTGAAATTGTAATATGGAAGAAATTACATTATTCCCTTTTTGTAACAAATAAAAAAAATAATTTAAGGTCATTCTTCAATCTTTTTTATAAAAAAATATATAACTAAATTATTATTAATCTTTTTATTCATTTCATTATTATTTTTGTACTGATTACATATTTATTTTACAAAAAGATAATAAAAATATTGCATATCCATGTTGAATTACAAAGCTAATATTTTAAATCAATTAATGTTTAGTTAAATTGTCCATTAAATTATAAAACTTTGGTATTTAGATAGCTGTAACTGAAACATCCAATAAGTTCACTTTCATATTTTTTTATTCTTGGAATTACCATTCGATAAATTATTTATATTTCTTCAGCCATTCAATTCATGTAAAGATGAGGAGATTTGATGTCACTCTAAATCAATCCCCTTTTGTACTACGTATTTGAATTTACAATTGTTGAAAACAAGGAAAAAAGTTCTGTAAGATGCTGCCCTCTCTTGAATTATTTTACAAGTAAAAAATCAATAAAAATGACCATATGTGTCAAACAAAAGGAAAGCACTGCCTTTTCTTGAATCTTATTGGCTGTTTAAATTTTGACAACAAATAAAATGGCTGCCAAAAAGTAAAGAGTTACGATCGTTTTTTGTTTTATTTCGAAAATGATAAACGAATGTTTTAGAACATTTTAACAGTATTTTTTGATGAATTACAAATTATTTTGATAAAATAATGTTAAAAATAAAATTATTTTAAAAAAATAGTTAAGATGTTAGCAAGAATTATTTATTTATTGCAAAATGGGAACAAATCATGACGTAGGCAAATCTTTTTGGTTGGTGATGCCGTTTCTTTTACTTTCAGCTGCTATCGAATATTTTTCAAATTATAAATCAAAATTTATTTTTGAAACAACTTTTGTTCACTTTCATAATCTGCCAAATTATTAATATACTTTTTACAAATGAAACTAAAGTGATTATAACATTAAAAGGTGAATATATTTTGACAATTGACTTTGTTAAAGTTTGTAAATTGGCCAATTAAAAGTTTTGAATTTTACGTCATACGAGCAATAATATAATTAGTGGTTGAAAGTATATAAGGCATTTGGAAGTTTCAGTATATTTTCCTTATCTCTTTATTCCTAAAGTATTCCAATATTATCTCTATATAGCATATATTATGTTTAATATATAGAACAAGCCAATAAAAAGTTATTTCATAGATTTTATTTTGAATATAAGCACCAGCACAATCTTCATTTTAAATAAATGCAGCAATATACTAAATATATCT
Organism: Epiperipatus broadwayi; assembly: GCA_028023455.1. Lineage (NCBI taxonomy): Eukaryota > Metazoa > Onychophora > Udeonychophora > Euonychophora > Peripatidae > Epiperipatus > Epiperipatus broadwayi. Next base: position 4,358,375 of record JAQFVV010012423.1, read on the forward strand.
TATTGGCATTTTTCTTTCCTTTAAAATTTTATAATGAACTTCATTATACGATTATGCATTCAATGGTTTTATATATCTTTCTTTAAAGTAACTTTGCTTTTTATTTATTTAAGAATTATTAATTCCAACACATTTAATTATGTTTTATAGCAATTTCATTATAAAAAATATAATAATTAATCCTGTATTTTTTTCTTTAATATGATCTATTTTTTGGGGATTTTGTTTCATTTAGCTCTGCATTTTAATTATTGCTAGAGATTTTAATGAGGTTATAAAATTTAGTAACTCCTTTTTAAAAAAAAAACAATCATAACTTATTGACCATTTACATTTCTTTATTTTTAAGCTAATAAGATATGTAACAATTACAACTTGATTTTTTTATATATTTAAATGCAAAAATGTTTGACATAAAAATAAATATTTCTTATAATAAACTGATTTTAATACAGTCTCTTGAATACCAATAAAAGAAGAAATTATTATTAATCTTTTATTTTAGAGAATTATAAAGTAATTGGAGATTTATAAATAATTGACTTAGCATTGGGTGTGTATGCACTACTGCCTTCTATATACACACAAAAGGAATCCATATTATTGTCATGTGAATGTTAAAAATGTGGGTTATTATAGTTAGAAAAACAAAATAAATAATTTAGTTTCAATTTAATTAACCAATGTTTGGTTATTATTAGATGTCAGTATGACTATAGAATTAATAAACATATGTTCATAATCCTTATTTTTTTACTATATATATATATATGGGTATTTAAGTAATGAAAAAATGATTTTAAATAACTTATGTCAGAGTTAATTACCTTGTAACCTCTCAAAAAAAGGAGTAAAAGCAGACATTATTTACTCTAAACAATGATTGTTTAACATACCCCCCCCCTTATTTAAGAACAGTTTAACATCATCCCCTGACTAATAATTGAATTATTAGCTGCTTAAAAATAAGATTCTAATTCTCGTTGTAACTATTTTGTTAATATCATAAAACCTCTATTTGAACTTTGTATTGTGGGTGTTTCTTATGAATGTGGTAACCTTAATTTATTTTATTACTTTCTAGTTATGTATATATGTATCGTTGCATGTATTTATAATTATATATATTATTTATAAAATATCATTTACTACAAACTTTTAATAATTTAAAAAACAAATACTTTACACTATAAGAGTCCAAGATTATTCAAAGAATGAATCTTTATTCTGGTTTGATATTATTAGAGGAAAACTGGCACAGTTTGAGATTTTTTATATACCTAGAAATAAACTTTGACTATTATCGTGGGATTACTTAAATAAAACAAACACTTTGAACAAAAATTTACATTATATATTGTGCCCTTTTGTATGGGTCACCATCTAATTTTTGTGCTAATCTGTTAAAAATTTTAAATTTGAGATATATTTGAATATGTGATGTTAATTTTGCTTATGGTAATATTTCAAAAAGTTTAATTAAAGCTATCTATGAGTATTTGATATGTGAAATTGTGCTGAAATTGAGAGAGACATTTTAATGATGATTATTATAATATATGGTTGGAAAAACTGGCCATAGTTAATACTGCATTAATATATTTAATAAGTAGGTATTTAAAACTAAAAGTGTTTAAAAGACAAGTTAAAATTAAAATGCATATATTATTATTGATAAAATAATGTTATAAAAGAATATAAATATTTTTAATTATTATAAATACTTAAATAGAAGATTAATATTTGATTTTAATAATATCGAATTATTAATTTAAAATCTGTTATAATATCTTATTTATTTTTAAAAATAAATATTTGTTTTAAAAATGCAATTGTTAGTTATTTTTAGATTATAACAAGCGTTTCTTGTGTTGTAGAAACAGATGTTAGTTAAATATGCACACACATGCTTGGAAGTTATCTGATAAAGTTGCACAACTATTTTAAAAATCATGTTATAAAATTTATAAATAATACGTAAGCTATCACAAAATAAAATAAAGATATTCAATGTGAAATATTAAATCTGATTTTTAAAATATTGCTTTAAAAATATAACGTATAGATAAGACTTAGTTTGTTTAAAAATGATCTTATAAAAGTTAAAATTAAAATCAAGTAAATAAGAATATTTTAAAAATATTTAGTGGATTTAAATAAACGATAAGAATTATTTTAAAAATGTAATAATGTAATAAATATTAAATATGAAATAAGTAATTATTTATTTTTAATTTTGTGTTGTTGGTAAATATGTAAATAAGCCAACAAGTTGATTGTTTAAATGTACCAATCAAATGGGAAGTTTCTTCCAGTATAAAAGCTCAGGTCAATTGTTAGGAGAGGACTCTGTGATTGAATTTTAAAGTTAATTGTGTTATTTAAAATAACTAAGTAAATTTTATAGACGCTTTTAAAATCATTTTTTTTTAAATTATAAGAGTGTCTTGTAATAAGTTATAGAAATTTTAAAATGATAAATATGCAGTGTTAAGTTAATTTTTCCCTATCATTCGTCTCTATTTGAGCTCAATTTACAAGCAAATAGTCATGGGAACATCATATATAGTGAAAATATATCGGAAACTTTATACTAGAGATATGACAAACGCTGGATTAGTTCGGAAAATTACGAGATGGAGAAAAGTAATATTTTGGACAGTATATAATTTTAAAAGCTAATTGCTATTGACTATTAGAAAATAGATATTTTAAAGAATAAAATACTTCTTTATGAAGAAAGTATTTTGCAAGCTATAAATTTAAGTATATATATCTTAAGTAAAGATATTAGAAATAAAAGTAGTTTGATAAATACTTGCCTTGTTAAGTCTTTATGTTTAAAAGACTAAATGTGGACAATTTTTAAAAAAAGGCAAATAGATTGAAAATATATTTAGCTAAAAATCTTAATATAATAAAAATTATTATATTAAAATGATTTAAACGCTGGTCGTTTTAGATGAAGAAGCTTATTCTTACCTGGATATTTTGTTAAGAAATGTGCAAGTAATACGTGGATGTCCAAGTCAATTTTAAAATAATTAAATGATAATTTTTATTAATTATAGACTAAATTAAAATAATAACTTTTGAATAATATTCTGGAAAGAACTAAATCAGGATCCTATAAACTATTTTAATTTTATTTTATTTTCTTGTGGGGAACTTTTATTTTATTTTAAAAAGAACGTTATCACTTTTATAAAACTTTTAAAGAAACCACGTGATAAACAGGAAAAGGAAATGGTGTTTTAGTGAATTTATGCCTAGGATTAAAGAACTATTATGGTGAAAAGAAGACATCGCTGGAGTTACGTAATATGAATTCTGTTTTACTTATCTAACATAAAAATTAAATATTATTAATTTATTAAAAATAAGATAGGTACATTTCTTAAAATAATAACTAAAAGTAATATAATAATTAATTGCATAAGTTTATCTTATAATTAATATAACACGTAATATGTTAAAGAATGATTGTGAGTGTAAATGTGATTTATTTTATGAAGCTGTAGTTCCGAAGAATATTGGAAGATGGACTGTACATTAGATCATTATTTATGGTAAAAATTGTATAATTATAATAATTTTGATGTATTTGATATGTTTTCTTTAGATCATCCAAATGTTATGTTATTTGAATGAATGTATAAATATTTTGAAATACACACACATTATATTGGTAGTGACAGTTTTATTTGGATATGCATAATTTGAATTTATGATATAAATATGATACAACATTACATAAGAAGCTTAGAAATAATTATATGATTCTTTCGTAAATAAATTTTGACATTTTTTTTTATGTTATAGTATTAGAATTATATTTATTATTCATAAGTAATTATTTTTATTGCAAGTTAGGAAGAGATTTAAAAGACTATATTTTATTTTTGTTTTATTGGATAAATTAAGTTAAGTTTTATGTAGAAGTTTATGTTTGGATTGAAGGTTTATTGAATATAGATGACGTAGTATAAATAGTTTGGATAATTAGTTTTTTTTATTTAAAATCAATGATTATTTCCGGAAAATTTAAATAAGTTTAGAGGATGTTTTGTAGATAGAAATTTGTTAAGAAGGAATAGAATAACACATAAAGTAGAGTAATAATTTCACATAGAAAAGAATCATAGAATTTATCTAATATAATACTTTATGAATTTGAAATTGATAATAATTTAAATATTATTATTTTAACAGTACATATATGTAATGCATATTTGATAAAACATGTAGCATGAATTGCACTAAGTGAAATATAAAATTATAATTAATTATTTGTTATTACATTACAAGGATACATTAGTTTCTATTTTATGCTATTAAAGTAATGCTGATAGTAAAGTGAACACATACTAGTACATGATGAAATGAATAACAGTAATATTTAAGTGATGTAGCAACTTAATTAGTAAAGTTGAATTGTTTACATATGCTACATAAATATTGTTTACATAAATTTTCTGTGTAATAATTGAAGTTCACTGATAGTTATTTAAAGTTTAAGTTTTAAAAGCATACTTCAATGTTATTAGTACAGCATTTTAAAGAATGTATAATTACTTATTAGGAGTATGAATTAATAATGGTGTAAACATATTGTATTATTATTTTTCTTATTTTTTATTTTCTTTGTCTTCCTAATTTTGAACTGTAAATGTTGTAAATAGATTCTTAATCAAAGTTAATGTAAATAAATTTGTTTAATTTATTTTAAAAGTGTGTCGAGTTCATTATTTTGCACCACAGCATTTGACAGCAGATAATTTGGATAAATATGATATTTGCACAATGTGAATTTATTAATACTATTTAGAAATAAATACAATATTTTCCTGATTATTTATGAGAATTGATTGACATTAACATATCATATTACAATGGTCATAAAGTAATTATAATGCATAATATAAGAGTACAATATTATTTATTACCACAGATTATTAAGTTATAAGATTTTGATTTATTCCAAAATTAAGATATTATATGAAAATAAAAGATATACATATTATTATTTATTTGATGATTGATGATAACAGAAATAAATAAGCTTAAGTTATACTCTAAGATTAGTATTGAGTATTATTATTATTAGAATAAGTTAGGTGTATTTAGGTTTGATATAAAATCCTTTATCATACTTATTTACATGAGTTATCATTACTTTAAGATAATTAGAAGAACCTGAGATTATTTAATTATATTTTCTTAGTAAAAGTTAAGATTTATTTATTTATTGCATTTAAAGATAGTTTATTTTATTTAAAAGCCATAAGAATGCTATAGATGTAGTAGGAAGTTAATAAGGAGGTAATAGTATTCTTATGTCATTGAGACAATGTCTTGGGAGATATTGACTCAATGTAAATCTACTTATTGCTTTGTAACTTTACTTCACAGTCTCATGATTTTGATAAATACTTATTTAATTAGTACATACTATAGAACTATATTGATTTTAATAATTGATAATAAATTTAATTAGAATATGATAGTATAAAAGTAAATTAAAGATAGATATGCAAATTTTAATTAAGCATTATAATTTAATTGAGCTAGTCGTATTTCAAACTATATTATACATCGAGAAGTAAGGGTACAATATATATATATATAAAAGAAATGCATGCGTGTTTTTAATTGACTATTTTGGCAAGTATTAATGAAAGGAATCTATTAGGTACTTATGGGTTTCAAGTAAAGCAAGTTGGCAGCCTGTATTTTTAATAAATCTACAGTTTTGTAGACCCCAAAAAATGTCTGCTAGGTAATGTCATATTTAATATTTATATTTTATATTTTATTACTGTTATTTTAAAAACAATATTAATTGTGGAAAAATTAATTGCAATGTTTACAGTTTATTTTCTTTTTTGGAGGGGGGGGGATTAACTTATTAATGGAGAAATGGAAAAAAATGTAAATACAATATTTACATTTTATTAATTTTGGTGGCTTGCAATCATATCATGTCTATGAACTCTCACATTTTAGGAGGGCAGCATCCTGTACTTTTGGAAATAGTCCACTGCATCATGTTCTGTGACAGAAAAGTCCCAAACTTTTATCATTATAATAATTTATCAAAAAAACTGCTAACAAAATAAACATGATGAATCGAAACAAAATTTCCCAATGTTAATATTGTCTCTTCACTTTCCATGTTATAATATTAGTTTTAAAAAAAAAATGAAGTAAAACTTCTTACTGAAATTTATCAGATTTTTTTTAATTAAACAATCAATTTAATAATTTTGTTTTAATTTAACAATTAAGACATATTCGGTAGATATATATTTATCAAAAATACAGGGTGCCATCCTAATTTACTTGAAAACTCACAATTACTGCTAATAGTCCTGAATAAATTAATTTTGATAGGTGATTTTAAAAGATAGTATTATTTTTAGATTTTAAGCAATTAAATATTATTTTTAGTAATAAAATTAGATATAAAAAATATATAGCTTTAACAATATGACACATTATAATAAGTCTGTGCTGAAATTCAAAAAAATCTACTTTGTCTTCAAATGACTATTTAATTTGTGAGTATAATAATGTCAATGAACATTAACATTAAAAACCAATATCAAGATATAAAATATAAAATTATTATATTTTTGCTTCATATCATTTAATAAATGAATCAATGAAGAAACTGGATTAAAAAAACACTACTAGAAGAAAGACTCTGGTATGCTTTATGATGATTTAATAAATATAAAAAAACACAACAAACTATTTACAATAAATTATTAATATTATTAAACTCCATGCAGATGATGATGATGATTTTGATGATTGGTGATCCTTGTGCAAATATATTTTGAGTGTTTTATAATCTTGGTATAAATTAAGAAAGTTTTTTCTGTTTTATTTTTCACAATATCCAGATCATTATAAAAATCCCATCTATTCTCATAATTTTTTTTCTGAACTTTGCCCATATCATTCAATTTTAAACCAAGCCCTTAATAAAATCAATGCTTTTCATTATTATGTAATTTTCTATAATCTAATTTTTTTAATCTCACAAAGATCTGATTTGTTTTATCTGAGACATTGGAATTAATATCTTAGCTTGGTTTTGTAAAAGATAAACCATGATAAAAACAAATCAATGTAGAATCTGCTAAAAAAAAAGACTAAGATATAGTTGAGTACATAATCGAATTTGTAATGTAATTTTAAATTACAGTTGTCTTTTTCAAAATTTTGTATTCAATCTTATTTTGATTGATTATTTGCTTTCATCAAATAATATTAAAGCAAAATCAATTAAATATTATACAAATAAGATTTTTTTTTTTTTGCTAATGTACTGTCTTATTTTATGTTTTTTTTTTCTGCCTCCTGAATTTTATTAGAGTTGTGATCTGCAATTTTAATTTCAATGGTATTATGAGATACAGATATTCTATTAATAACTAATGGATCAATATTGTTAAGTAAGATAAAAGCTTTAATATCAATATTTTTGTTTTAATTGATCTAAGTTTTTTGTAATAATATTGCAATTAGTGATATACTTTCTGATAATAATGATGATGATGATGATGATGATGATGATAAAATAAAAACTTATTATTGTCTTTTGTTGGTGATAACTAAATCATATAATGATATATAATAATTGTCCAAGAAAACTATGCCCAAATAAGTAAAATTATAATAAAATCAATTTTAGCATAATAGTAATAAAAAAATTCCAAAATACCATGTATATAAATATACTGATCTTACATAGAAATGTTATAATATCAAAAATGTTAAGTTATAGTGATTGAAATCAATCTAATATAAAAAGCTAAGATTTCAAAAGATAAATTACTCTCAGACTATTCAAAATTTTACAAGATGAAAATGAATAAAATATTTTAATTAATTAACTTTTTGCACAAATTAAATCCTATACTTTGCAAAATAGAAATTGTGAAATATTGCTAACTATGTAAGAAGTTGTCTCATGAAGTCACACACAAACATACAAAATTATTAACAACTGTTTTATTTCTATACAGTATTTTGTTCTGGAACTGGGATCACATCAAGTAACTCTGTTAATATAATATTAATTTTCTTCCTATATGTTCGCATAAAAATCATATTTTGATGGATCTTGAATATATATATATATTGTGCCGGTCAAAATATGTTTATCCATCTAACATAAGCTGGAACTCACAAAATGTACTTCAAACCCAGTCAAGCCTAAGATTTAGATCAGGGACCAGCCTGGATTTGAACCCATTCTCTAAGCCCCAGATCAAACACCTAATAAATAACATAATAGTGATGGCACATGAGAATTAATCTTAATCCGGCTGACTAGCAGAGCCGAGCAAGACAATGAGACATCTATTAACTATGACTATATTAAAATAATAGATAAGCATGGCTGTAATATGTGGAAGTGGAGGAAAAGAGGAATTCGAACTACTCAAATAAGTTAGACAATAAAAATATAGTTTAATATAATAACAAACTATTTACATACATTGATAAATTATATACATTAGTGTGTGCGTGAATGAGCAAACGATTACATAGTGTCATTCACGCTATTATTTTTCATATGCTCTTTATTAGCTAAATAATATATTACAAATAAACACACATCTTTGGTGGATCCAATATTAAAATGCCAATCAGTTATTAGAAAGAAGTTACATAATACTGCCATTAACGCTTCGATTTACGGTTCAGAAACATGGTGACTACCATATGATTTAGGAGAGCGTTCTGAAATTCATGATACATATGATATAAATTATTTTCATGCCATTGAGGTCATGAAAATAAACAAAAGACAGTTAAAAGATTATATTTGAAACTATGACAAAATATTTAATGAACAATTATTTTAACGATAGTAAGACGAATGCTTTATTTTCCCAAGGCACACACTCTTAAATAGATATACAAATTACGATGGTGGGACTGTATAAGATTGAAATAAATTTAATCAAGAAAACTAGAAGTAGTTTGCATGTGTGTATATATATATATCTTTTAAGCAAAGCTTAATTTTAATTAGAGCATTAAAACTGGGTCATGAAGCAAAAGGAATAATAAATACAAAGAAGTTTGTGGTGCTGACATAATAGCCTAAAAATAACTAAGAGGAAAAGATCATGCTTCTGAATGAAAAATGAAATCTCACATCCCTTTCTTGGGTAGTGCTTAGAGAAAAGTGGATAGGCATGGCGTGGCCCAGAATTTTGCTGGTATAACCGACGTGAGAGGCCTTTTATTTATATGAAGTGAATATGCATAGCATGTGCCAAACTTATGGGATCACCACCAGAGGCATTTTATATAAAATGAATGTGATTCTGGATAGCTCAACTATCTACGGAATGAGATATGAGAAGAAATCTATGGATTCGAACTTGTCGCAACCCCCAGATTAGAAGACTAGAAGCACATAATATATATATATATTCTGCCATTGTCATCATGTGTAGCTCCACTACACTTCAGGCCAATCACGTTGAGGGCCATAATATAACCGCCCCGTTCCCGCATCTCCACTTCCCCCAAAATAAATATAATATAGTGAAAATCACCTAACCGGGTTTTAGCTCTAATAATTAATGAAATATTCAATTAAATGCTTTACTAGCTCAAGTTTCTTAAAATTAACTTAGGTTCTGTTTTAAACTAACTCAAATAAATATTCAGGAGTTCATGAGACTAGAAGTGGAAATACAGGTGACAAGGTAGATTACATTGAGACAATATCCCACAGGATACCACCTCAATGGCATAAGAACACTATCCCCCCTTATATTACTATTACACATAATAACTACATAGTATTCTTATGACTTCCACAACTTCTAATCACTAAGACTCATTTAACAATTAAAGTATTAATCTTTTATCTCTAATAATAATAATAGTAATCATCTAGCTCAAATGAAATAATCTCAGGTTCTTAAATTTATTCGTATGTTGATAACATATGGTAGCAAATTATGATAAGGGATTTTATGTCATAATCTACTACTCTGAAATTAGATTAATAATAAAACAATAATAATCACAATCTTTATTGCCTAATCCAACTAGTACAGCTTTTCTTTCATCGCGAATTTATAGCTGTAATAGATTAGTTAATAATCTAATATCCCCTTTTTTATCTTTAAGTAATAAAATAAGTTAATAAGTGGCAGTATTTAGATAATCTGATAAATAAAGCAAGTGGCAACTAATAGCATATAATTTAGCAAAATATGATAATGGATTGATGACCAGTAATGCAATGCAATTTTATAATTATTTAATTACAAGAACATCAATAAATATTTAAGATTAAACATACTTCTCTATTTATACTTTATGCAAACAATCATATACTTAGTTTAATGGTTGTGAACATACCCTGTGAATTCATGCAATGATGTAGAGAAAACAAAACTCAGACACAAGTTTTAATAAACAAATTTTAAAATGTTATTAACATCAATAAAAATAAATAAAACAAACAAATCCATCTACATCTATTTACAAAGGATATCCTCATTTTTCTTTACACTACAATAGCTGAATTATACACATTTATTATTCTTTTATCGTTAATTAAACTTATTATGCCTTTTAAAAGTTATTTATTTATTTCTCATTAGGTTTATCATATCACTTATTTTAACTATTTTATGGGTAACCCCATTCTTTACCTTTTAGTATTAAAGTTACTGTATTATAAATTATCTATGTGGATAAACATCATTTATAACATCATAATTTTACAATCAATATGGTTTTTAAAACAAAATTACATTTTCTTGTAACTTTATATAAGTCACTCCGCATATTATTCAAATATTATTACTTTTAACGTTTGTTCTCCAATGCTTGTAAACTATAATACGTTTATTCCATAAGCCATACTCATGTATAATACTATAACACGGGTTTAATTATCACCTGTTACAGTTTCACATATACTATAATTATCGAATGTTATTGTATTTTTTTAAATATGCAATACTTATATTTTTAAAATATAATTAACAATAAGAAAACGTGAAATTATATTTAATATTTTTGTATATTTCTATTTGGATATACTTTTATAAAATGATAGTTCATTTCTTAAAAGGAATTAACATAATTCTCTTACTCCTTCCCTTCTTAGGATATTTGCATATTTCTTTCAATAATCATAATCTACTCTTCGTTAATACTTAACTATTCTTATTCCAAATAATAGCCTGACATACATTCTAAAATATCTATTGTTTCCCTTTTAATAGACTTATCATATAACGATGTAGTTGCAAGAAATACAGATAAAGATAGCGAAAGATGTATAGGATATCGGGAAGATAGATAGATAACTTATCCGCAATATACTTCAAAAAATGTATGGAACAGTGTGAATAGGTCCGACATTCATTGTCTAATAACCTTGGCGATAAGCATGATGTGGCAGCTATTTACTCAGCTTTACCAAACATGTAGTATGACTCACAAAAAAAATATAAAATACCACTGTCCAAGACAACATGTGTACCAGTCATAGGGCTTTGTTAACTACGCTGATTAACATCTAAAACTACTTATTATTTCACTCCATGTAGCATCCTACTTTTTAATACATCCTCTTGGTTTCTGAATCACCACGTACTACCAAGTCACTACCCAAACTACCTCTCGAGATTTTTACTATATCCAACATCGATAAAATACTAACTACTTTTTAAAACAATAAACAAAATTCGCTAATATAAAACATTTCTCTATTCCATAAGAACAATTTGTCTTGCTTTATTACACTGTAGTTCAACATCTACGTTTTGTTAAAATAACATTTAAATATCCCAATCGGAAAATTAACAGAAAATATCACATAACCATCGGTTATATTGACCTATATTAATAACACATAAAATGATTATCGTATGCATATTTTTAAAATCTAATCACATCTCAAAGTGTTTTAGAGTGTTGTTTTCAAAAATGTATTTTACAGCAATAATAACAATAAAACTTTTGCGCTACATTCATTCGATTCTCAGCTGATCTAAATAATTAAAACATACATTATATATCATTAATAATTATAAATGTTACCAAAAACAATCTTTATCTTCCTATCAGAGTTCGTAGTAGGCTTCTTTCTCTTCGAGCATCGCAAATATACAAATTTCCACATACATACAATTTTATTTTAAAATTCAAAATCAAAACATATTGTTTCATATAATGTTATATTACGAATTAATGTATTTTGTTTTCCCTATCACTATCTAAAACTTAATGTTTAACTTAGATTAGTAAAAAAAATAATTCAAACCATAATCACATATTTTTCTGATGGTAAATCTTGGTTAGTCCCATAATATTTATTATTTCTTCTTTTGTCCGAATGTTCTCCTTTCTGCTTATTAAAGTTTTAAATAAATTAGTTCATTTAATAAACTATTTAGATGATCTTTAGTTTTAGTGTTTAATCCAAAATTATTAGAAAACATTTTATTTAGTTATCCCATGAAGCTTTTTAATGTTCTGGCGAATATTACCTCGTCGCGTTGATGCATCTTTATTTCTAGTTAAACTACAATTATTTAATAATTACGGTACCAATTGTGTTTTCCATGGATCCAATATTTTATATTTCTCTTCTGTAAATTTTTTTTTTCTTTAGGCAAGTGTTTTCCTTGGTAAACTTCACTTTCATTCATTATTATTTTATATACACTACTTCCGATCTTTAACTATTTTCTAGAGTATTTTCTCAAGTCATCTTAAGAAAGCAATTCAAACTATTTCAATATTAAAATTCCTTTTGTCCATTTATTCTTATATCAATAATACTTATTTTTATTTTCCATTATCTTCCTTAACTCTGCGCACAATGTTCTTTCATTGATTTTATATGCACAAAAACAGCTTTCATAGTGATACGCTATATAAACTATATCAACGAATAGCATTAACATATTTGGAATATTATAAAATTTACAACTTGGTTTTAAGAATCTATCCATTTTCTATTGAAAACTCCGATTATATTTCGATAGAATCCACTGGCAGGTTACTGTAAAGTTAGTGAAACATTACTATGAAAAACTTTTTTTTTTAAATTTTATTCTAAGATTCTTTTCAGATGATTTTTAAATTGTCAGTTGGTTTCTTTCAAAGATATTATTAAAATTATCATAAAATTGACTAATAAATTGAAGAAGAAAAAAAAATTTTTAGAGAGCTTACAATTTTACCTCTGCTCTGGAGCCAACACATTTTTGTTCTCCCCCGTTCATACAATTAGTTGGCGTGATTTTGGTTGTCTGCCAAGATCTATTTTTTATTGGTCAATCCCTACTTGGATTTATAAACAATTTCTAAAGTTTTAAAATCATGATGTAATAGACTTAAATGTTAACTCATTATTATTTTTAAGTTAATTATTATCTATTACAATTTAACTACCTTTTTTAAAACAATTTTGAAACAATAATTAATAAAGGTGTATACTACTTATTTTTATTATGATGTGTGACAATTCCATCCACTTTTATAATATACTATTTAAATATTTTAATTATTAGTATTAATTTAAACCGGTGCTTATACATAGAATATTTTAGACAGTCACATAGTCATTTCCAGTGTTTAGTCTAATTTTATCTGTCTTAATAAATTTGCTACTTATATCATATAAAATAATTATATAAAATTTTGAAAAACAATTTAGAAAAATATAGAACTAGATACAATTCTCACCATCACAATATTTATTATTAAATATATCATATTAATCTTTTACTGCTTAATATAATCTATAATTTTAAATACTATATAATATTAATTTTAAAATTTTTTTAGTAATTAACCATTTATAACCATCACTGACCTATAGAAAAGGGCACAATATATATATATATATATATATATATATATATATATATATATATATATATATATATATATATATATATATATATATATATATATATATATGAAGAGAGGCTAAATGTCAGCAATGCAGTAATGATAAATGTCACTAATGGCATGAAATATAATGTCACTAATGGCATGAAATATAATTTACTGCTGTAAAATAGATGACCCTTGTTTGAATACTACAATTTGTATAAATAATATGCTATGCTGCTATAATATATATGGAGAAATTTAGATTTCCTTTACTAAAATATACTTGAAAATTTTATTTAGCAAAAGAAACATTAAGATTTAGATTTCAAATTAATAAAATATATGTTAAGATTTGATTTAGTAAAAAAAACATAAGGATTTCCCCCTTCCCTTTTCTGTTATTTAAAATAAATAAATCCCATCTTCGTTGAGTTTACAATAACTGGAATATTTAAATACAAGCTTTGAAATTTTAGGAGTATGGCAAATATAAGAAGACTGGCAGTTATAGAAAATAATTAATGGGTCACTGTTTTTAGAAATGAATAAAGAAAAACATTTTAAAAGATTTCAAAGTGTTAATTAGCTTAAATTCTGGATTTACTCTGGCTAGAAAATCCAGAGTTAAACAAATATATTTTTTATAATAAACCAACATAAAATGTTGACTCGTAAAAAAAAAAAAAACGGCGAATATATTAATTTATAATGCATTATATATATATATATATTAAGAAGACATTAATAACTTTTTCATGAAGGTTTAGTTAAAAAAATGACAGAAAAGATTTTTTTAGAAATTAAGCTCGCCAGGTTGTAAGATTGACATTTTAATAATAAGCAAGCACATATATAAATCAAATAATAAATACATATAAATAAATGATCGCACCAAAGTTAAAGAAAGTTAAGAGCATATGAGAGAGAATTAAATTTATATAAATTATTTAAGAGCAAATTACATGTTATTTATATTAAAAAAACATATTAATTTAAAAGATAGAAAATTGAACAATACATTAGAATCTTGATAGCAGGATTTGAAATTAGTGAGGTTAGATTCATTTTCAAATAGTAGCATAAAAGTTACCTTGTGCAAATTTAATAGGTATTTTCAAAGTACAGCTCATGCCTGGCAAATTGAGGATCCAAAATGAATTCTTCTTAGTGACAACAAACTTTTATTAGCATTCTAAAGTTCTTAGGTCAGGCTTTTCACTCTTGGGCAGCAGGATGGTATGGCCACGGAAGATGATGACCCATAGGGCCAAGAAGGATGGTGGATTTACTGCTACATCATTTTTAAATTTCAAGCAACATGTAATATGTTTACCATCAGTTCTTTCAATAGTAGCTAATCTCATCTCTGATTCAAAATTCAAGCATTTTATACTTTTTTTTTATCAGTTGTTTTTGAAGATGCAATAGTAAGATAATGTCCAAAAATAAATTCAAATCTATTTCCAGATTAGAAATAGATGTGACAACATGTTTTCAACAAGAGAAAATCTTTAATCTACTTAATCCCATTTATTTTAAGTAAAACTTTAATTAAAAAATACCCCCCTTTAATTATTTTTGGACAATTAACAACAGTCACATCTTCCATATTGGATTTTATAAAAAATATACAGTTTAATAGAAAAACAAGCAATTTAAAAAGAAAAGGTTAAAAATGACATATAATAAATATTTAAAAACATTCATATTTTGTTAGTAAGTTTTGCTCATATATATATATATATATATATATATATATAGGATATATATATATATATATATATATATATATATATATATATATATTTATATATATATATATTTGAGCTGCATCTATAATACTTTAATAAAAAAGAACTAATAATTAATAAAAAGAATTAATAATAATTTTAAAACATGTTATTGAAACATTAAATTTTATAATTTAGGCGTGCATCTCAAATATATACATGAAATATATATATACACGACAAAAGGAGCAGGATGGGAAATAGGGATTTAAACATAGGTTAGTAGATGGAAACATGAAGCACAATCTTAAGCTAAGATTGACTTTCAATATATATATATATATATATATATATATATATATATATATATATATATATATATATATATATATATATATATATATATATTGTGCCCTTTTCTATAGGTCAGTAATAGTTCATAACAGTCAATTACTAAAAAATTTTAAATTTAGAATATGTTCTTTTAATATGGTAATTGTATTAAGTCAATTATATCTTTAAAGTACAATTTGAAGCTAAAGAGAATACGTAGTATATAAAATCATTTAAAAATGCTTATGTAAAGCTTAAAATATTGTTTCATATGGTTGTAAAAGTGGGCCATATTAAATAACACAGCTATAAATATTAAAATTATATTTAAAAAATTCGATTTTAATAGTTTAAAACTGATAAGTTAATAAATACAGTGTTTAAATTTATAATCATATTTAATAGTCAAAATTAATATAATATATTTTAAAAATAAACTTTATGATGGTGAGGATTGTATTTAATTCTATATTTTCTAAATTGTTCTTCCAAATTTTATAATTATATTATATAATATAATAAGTGTATCAATTATATAAATCTAGGCAGAGAAATAGAAAAAAAAAATTGTCTGTCAAAGTTATTAATCATGTGATTTGTATACTATATACTTTCACACACTGCTTGTTTGAAGTAATAATAAAGTTTAAAATATTTTGAAATAGCATTATAGAATTGGATGTAATTATTACCTATCATAAAAGCAAATAATAATAAATATTAAGTTAACTATCGTATGTAATGTTTTAAATAATGTAATAAAGATGAATACATTCATAATATAAAAATTAAATGTTTTATTTAAATAAAAATAGATAAATTGAATATTAAGAAATGGAATAACTTATTAAATGTTATTTTAAAAGTTATTTTAAAAGATTAAAATAATTTAAATAAAGTTATAATTGAATTAAAAGTGGTATTTTAAATAATATTTTAGGTTCATTACATCACGATTTCTAATTTTGAAATTTAATTCTGCTATAAATTGAAAATATGTAAATTTGTTCTCATGTTAAAGTAAGAATTAACCAATAGGAATAGGTATTCTTACAGACTATAAATATCGTCATAACTAAGTTATCAGGGGAGATTAATAATGTATTGAAACTAGAGAAAGGTAAATTATAACTATCAAAGAGAGAGTATTTATTTTTAAAAAAAAATTATTTTAGTCAATTTTTTTTTTAGTACTTTCTTATAACTTTATCTGCAAAAAATTAATTGATAATTTTAAAAGTATTTTTTGCAAAAGGGAGTTTTAAAATATAATAATTTAGAAACTTCGTGGAAATGATTTTCTAATTTTTAAAGTACTTACCAGTCATATTTTATCTAAAAGTTTAACCTAAACTTTGCAATAAAAATGGATATACTACGAAATAAAATGGATATAAGTTGTAATGCTGAAAAAATGTTTGGAATATTTATTTATACATCTTTATTAATATTTCACCGAAGAACTGTTTTGGTACATAAAAAAACCACAGCTCGGACATCATACGGAGTCTAATGAAAAAAATTGGAGACACATTATTATTTATAAGCCTATCCAAGATTTATTTTTTAAATAGTAATAAGACAATTGTATATTGCATGAATTATTTTATATAATATTATATCAGAAGGAGTAAAATGTTATATCCTTTCTGAAGGTAACATTTTTTTTTTAAAGCGATATATAAAAATACCAAACGAAAGTTTAAATGTATCAAGAAGGAAACATATATAAAAAAGTGAACACATAGTTGAATAAAAGATGGATCCATGGAAATACAAATAGTACTTAAAAGTTTATAGAATATTTTTAAAGTTAAATTAGATGGATTGATGCATCAAATACGCAGAGAATATTGATAGAGAAGATTAAGAAGCTTCGTGGGAATAATTCTTTAATATTATGATTTAATAATTATCATCCTAAATACTAAAACCAAGGATTATTTTTATAAATTTTACTAAATGGATTAATAATTATTTTTATTTTAAACTTTAACGCACTTGGAGGAGAACATTTTTAAAAACTCTAGAGAAAATAATAAACATTTTGGACTTATCAAGAACTATCGTCAAGAAAATATGTAAATATAGTTTTGATTCTTTTATTTTGTTAACCTAGTTTAAATCTAAATTTTTATATAAGATTAGGAAAAACATAAAAACATTAATTTATTAATATTAAAAGTTTATAATATAACAATCTAATAATTTAGCTAAAAATATTTTAATATAAAGTGTATGGGTGTGAAGTTTTTTTCATATCTGCAATGCTCAAGTGGATAAAGGAAGCCTACTGAACACGATGACTAGATAAAGGTTATTGGTAATAATAATAACTATTGATAATTTATAATGTATGTTTTTTTTGTTTTCTTTAGATCATCCATAAATTGGAAGAATGAAGTGTAAAAGTTTTTTTTTTTACTTCTATGTACCGCATTTCATGCAACATTTTAAAAAACATTATGAGATAGGATTGATTTGAAAATATGCATACAAGATTTTTTTTTATTAGTGATATAATCCAACATAACAAACAATTATGTGATTTTTTTAGAATTTTCATGTTATTGGATATTCAAATCTTGTCTAAGTAGATTGTATATGATTAGACATATAGAATAATGAAGTAAGCAGACTTTTCTTATAGAACAGCTAGATTGTTTAACTATTAATGAATTTTATTTATTGTTTTTGTAAATGCAGATAGTTATTTATCGATGTAAGATGTGGAAAATCTTGAGAAATAATGTTGAGATAGTGGCTTGGAAGTACTTAGTGAACAGGAAGCCAAGATGATGTTTTTAAGAAATAGGATGTTATAAGGAATAGAAATAATATTTAGTCTTTATGTGAATATCAGCATAGTTAACAAAGCCCTATGACTGATACACATTTTATTTGGACAGTGTTTATATTTCTTTAAATATTTGATGTTCTAATAAAGCTGAAGAAATAGCTTTAACATCGTCCCTATACTAGAGGATATTAGGCAGGTAAATGTCATACCTCTTCACACTGTGCCATGATTTTGAGATATGTTAAGAGTAATACTCTAGCTTTCTTCCTTAATCCTATGCATCTGTTTTTGCTATCTTTATTTCATGTAACTGCATTGTTCAGTAAGATATGTTTAAGGGAAATCATAAATAATTTAGAACTTAGGTTATGTTATCGTTTTGTATAAGATTGGTTTATTTGCTTAGAAGGAATAGGACGTTATAACTTAAAATTGAAGATACAAAGTATCCTAAGGAAAGAAAAGAATCATAGAATATATTTTGAATTTATTTTGGAAATGAAATATAAACTTTTAAAATATGGTATCTAAACAAAGATATTTTCTTTAAAGTGATAATAATTTTAAATGCTTTAGTATTATTTTTTTAAGAGAAAAAATAAGTGTTGCATATATTTTAAAATACAATAGTACAAAGTAAACTATGTAAACAATATGCATAGTATTTTTTTTTATTTATTGATTAACAGAAATATATTGATGATTACACTTATATCATACTAAAGTAAGGCTTAAAGAAGAATATATTATGATTAGTAAATATTGTGTGATAAATACTAAAATCTAGTACTGAATTTTGGATAATATTTTGTGTAACATCTTTGACTTTGCAAGATGAAATTTTTTTTTATATTTTGAAAAATCCATACTCATTATAAAATTTTGTTTTCTATAGAATGTTTTCTAGATATGAATTTTTTAAAATAAGTTAGTTTAATAATATTAAGGATAAAATGTTGTTGCTAATAAAGTAGATAAATATATTTGTAATAAGTTAACCATAATGACAAACCAAATAGTAACTTTTTTTTTTAAATTTTGTCCAAAATCTAAATAAAGATATAATTGAAATATATATATATATATATATATATTTTTATAATATTTCAATTATATCTATAATATATATATATATATAATATATATATATATATATATATATATATATTATAACCCAGTAGATCAAACTGTAAAGTAAAAAAGTTAAGGATATCCACTGTAAATAGTGTAAATAAATTGTTTATTTATTTGTTGTTAGTAATAAACTTTGTTAAATTTTGTTATTTCAAAAATTTTGTGTCCGAGTTATTTATTTCTCCACATCGCTGCATGAAATCACGATATATGCATAATAATCGAAACAAATATATAATTTTGCACAAAAAGATAGAGAATTATTTAAGAATTTAAATATTTTATTGGTATTCATTATAATTAAATAATCATAATCTTACATTATTTTATTGGTCATAAATCAGTTATCACAATATTATATTAAATTATATGCTATCAGTTGCCACACATATTTTGTTTGTCAGATTATTAAAATGCTACCATGTATTTATTATATCATTACATGAAGATATAAGATCATATTATATTATTTCATTATTTTATTATGGTAATAAAATTATAGTAAAAAGAAAAGATATACAGAATTAGTTAAACAATGAAGAATATTATTACTGTTATTTATTATTATTAGTTTTAGTGTAGTAGATTATGACATAAAATCCCTTCTCATATTTTACTACCATATTTTTAAATTAACTTAGAATAAACTTTATGAACCTGAGATTATTTTATTGAGTTAGATTATTAAATAGAAGATTAAAATTTAATTATTAGTTTAATCTTAGTGAGTAGAAGTTATTAAAGTCATAAGAATACTATGAGTTTGTTATTTGAACTAGTAATAAAGGGGGGATAGTGTTCTTATGCCATTGAGGTAGTATCCTGTGGGATATTGGCTCAATGTAATCTATCTTGTCACCTGTATTTTCACTTCAAGTCTCATGAAAATATTAAATATTTATTTAATTTATTTTATAAATTGAACCTTATTCGTATTTTAAATTTGAGCTAGTGAAATATTTTAATTTTAAGGCTGAATATTTTAGTTAATTATTAAGTGAGCTAGAACCCGTTTTATTTTATTTCATATATTATCTGGAAGTGGGGATGCATGAGATTACAAGGGTAGAATATATAAATATAGATTACAATATATAGCAATATATATATATATATATATATATATATATATATATTGCAAAAAATCATGTCATATATATATATTGAATAAAAACAAACCAATACTAGAATATTTCAACAGTGCTATTTGATTTAAAAACATAAAATCTGAATCAAGAAACATAAATAAAATAAATCATTTTACCTGTTAAGCTGCAAGTTAAGTATAGTGATGTCAAGATTATTCTAAGTAAAATTACAAATTAAAATAAATTTAAATCTTAAAAATTATAAGGTAACATATTGCATGTTATTTACACAAAACACAATTAACAAATATTTTTTTTTACACTTTGAACAAACTCCAAACATAATTATATAAAAATAAATCAATAATTGTGTATGACTAAATTAAACTCAAATATAGTAAATGACT